>OX465244.1:16506784-16957571 GCA_949987775.1 Aproaerema taeniolella | reverse complement strand
AGATCAGATCTTAAAAAGGGTTACCTAAAGCCCTGTAGAAATAAAGTTTTTAGGTCATGTGGAGAAAGAAACTTAACGATTTTTTTATTCTCCACATGACCTAAAAACTTTATTTCTACAGGGCTTTAGGTAACCCCTTTTCAACCTCTAGGGTAGTTAATCAGTCCATGGAACTGAATAACTTTTCCAAGGAACATAGGTCAAAATACGAAAAAAAATTTTGAGTTCCCATACAAACTTCATCAGCTTATATCGCATTTTGTATGGGAGATCAAAAATTTTTTTTCGTATTTTGACCTATGTTCTTTGGGGAAAGTATAGATAGTCAAATAATGTATCGTCACT
Source organism: Aproaerema taeniolella (assembly GCA_949987775.1). Classification (NCBI taxonomy): domain Eukaryota; kingdom Metazoa; phylum Arthropoda; class Insecta; order Lepidoptera; family Gelechiidae; genus Aproaerema; species Aproaerema taeniolella. Next base: position 16,957,226 of record OX465244.1, on the reverse strand, counting down.
TTATAACTCAATTATACTATGTATATTTAATATAAATAAAATAAAATAGTTTTAATGTGTTATAAAAATTAAATCAAATGTTTGATTTTTGATAAACGAACCCGAAAATACATTGGCCCTGAAGTGTTGCCAGTAATATAAACTATTTTAATACGAAAAAAGGGTTTTGTAGATATAACCAATTTAAAGAATATTATTTAAAGATAAATTAACCATACAATTGTTAATAAAATAAAAATAGTAAAATAGTAAAATAAAAATAAAAAAAAGTAAAAAATTAATACAAAAAATAAATAAATAGTAAAATAGTAAAAACAGTATAGAGTAAAATAGTAATCTACTAATCCCTTTTCATATAAATTATAAACCAGTATCACCGTTGTTTACATCTGGTTCGTGGGAATTAAAATTTTATAGTAATTTATTTTATAGTTATTTATAGTATAAATTTTATAGTAATTTATAGTAATTTCATGCTACTGCGCAAATTGTGGTGGCGCGGGATTTTGTGATAAAACCACAGTTGAGGATCCAAATTAGAAGCGATCTTAACCTATCTGTTTATTGGATGAAAATAATTTTATATTCAATTTTGTATGTTAAAATAGTACATTATGCTACAAGTGTGCTAAGTTGGATATTACATTAGAGGCGAGTTTAGCCGATGGAGCCGAGAGAATGTAATATCCAATGCGCACGCGTGTCATACGACGTTTTTCAACACATTTGCGAGGAAAGAAGTAATAAAAACTTTCCTTTGATATTGATGGCAACAAGCTATCACTTGCATGTTGCGTCTCGGAAAGTATTTCTGGCAGTGTACCCACGTAGGTTTCCTGTTCTGCACTTGAAGAAGACATTTTTTGTGTTGTATTTCTGACAACAATAACAATCTGATGAATACAAATGCCGTTCGTGAAAACCAAGTGAAAACATCTGAAAAGAGGCGCGATTATTTTTTTCTTTTTTCGCTCGCAAAATGAGTTTCACATTGACAAGTATGCCATACAGCCAAATAAAAAAAAATAACTGTATATTTTCACGTTTTAGCATAAATAAATGATAATTTCCTGTTAAAAAATGATTTACTGAAATTATATTTTTATTTACAAATAGTTTAATATTTACACTAAATTTTAAATATAAAAATAAGATCTGATCTCTTTGCTGAAATTAAGAAAAAAAAAACATTACGTACTTGTGCTTTATTTTTATTACTCACGGGCTGGGTAATACATATCATTATGAACCTTAAAACAATGAAATAAGACCCACTTTATGAGCAAATGTGTTGAAAAATATATTGCGAGTGGGTTGCCTAAAAAATTCCTGGCTAGACTATGATTAATAAAAAACCGGCCAATTGCGAGTCGGACTCGCGCACGAAGGGTTCCGTGCCATTATCTATAAAAATAGCAAAAAAAACATGTTTTTTGTATGAGAGCACCCTTAAATATTTATTTTAGTCTGTTTTTTAGTATTTGTTGTTATAGCGGCAATACAGGGTGGAAAAAACCTTCTAGCTATATTCAAAATCCTGAACCAGTATCACTTACAGAACCCTTGTATTTATAAAATATTTAAAAAAAACTACAAGATTAATTTTCCACAGTTTTTTCATTTTTCGCGGACTACAATGCCTATTAGCAGATAACCACAAACAAAAATGCTTTGAGTATGTAGTATTTGTTTATATGGAGGCGCAATATTTGACATATACATACTTATGAAGCGTGGCCGGCCGCCATTTTTGCCTCATTTATTTACATTTCACACGTGAGACTTGAGCTGTCAAGTGAATAGCAACATTAGTGAAAAATTGTATTTTTTGTTGCGGAGAAGTTGTTTTGTTGTTTTGTATAGTGTCAGAACATTGGATGAGAAGGTAGCAAAATATCTTCGTGCTCTGTAAAACAGTGCAGCTATAGAGCTAACAAAAATAACAAGCAAACGACTGTGCATCAGTAAGTAACCGTTTTTTGTTGAAATACGCCTATTAAACCCAAAAATACTTCTAAAACCTTTATTACTAAGATTATATTTTATAGTTTTCACGTTTCTTACACCCTAAATTACTTTTCTGGCTAACTTTACATAATATTTTCCTTAACAAAAATTTATATACAAATGACATTAGTGATGTAATAATAATGGCTATCGAATTTATATCGACGATGTCTGTATTAGTTACAGAGCATATTTGTAAGAGTGATCAGTTACAATATTTTTTTATATTAAAATAGCGGTGGGACACATTAAGTTAATAAGATAGGAAGCTGTTTTTAACAATCAATAGTATCACTTTCTGTATTCAAGGTGTAAGGGACAGGGCCTTAGGTATCTCTCTTTCAACCTCTCGGGTGGTTAATCAGAGGTTGAAAGAGAGATACCTAAAGCCCTGTATACAATATATGTGCTCATGCGTACATGAGTAAGGTACGTGTGGACTTTTGCCATAGACTTTTATCCGTGCTTCAGGTCACCAGATCCCCAGTTGTACGTCCACGATACCATCACCACAGTTTTGTTGTATTCGTTACACACATACAAAAATATAAAATATGTATAATATTTTTATTTTATTCAGAAATCTCTGTTCGACGGTCTGGAGGAATCCGATGCTAGTTTGGAAGACAAATTGAGCCTGAAGCCAAGTCGGAAGAGGCTGGTGCTTCGATCCAGGGCCAACACCGACTCCAGTGAGAGTGAACGGCACAGGTTAGTTACAGGTGTAAGAGACAGCTTAGCAAATACTTATTCATTGACTTGCATAATCGTGTATCAGTGAATTTATTAGTGTGTGTATGTGTAACGAAAAACAAAAAATAAGAAAACTCTAAGTAAGTAATTCTTAAGTATTTTTAAAACGCTTGAGGGATATTCACAAATATTTTTTAGGGAAAGAAGAATGTTTGGTGCGAATGGGACTTGAACCCACAACCCCAGGATTAGCTCTCCTGATGCCCTAACCAACTGAGCTATCGTGCCTTCAAGTCAAGTAGTCAAAATAAAAATAAAAAAACAAAAAATAATAATTTATTGATGTCTCACATATTCTTCGTATAAATAGGCAGGGGTCTCCTTTTAGGCATGAGAATGCCTGTGCCAGGGGGCCCCGCTCTTCTCTTAGATACAATTCTTATGCTAGAACAATTAAGGCATGCAAAGTGTACGTGTACGTGTGTGTGTATGGGTACGTGTGTGTGGGTGTGTGCGTGTGTGGGTGAATCTTCTCATTTCCTTACTAAGCACATTACGTCGTGCGTGACGGTTAGCGCCATCTGTGACACTTCCACATTGGACTGGAAGTGAAAGAAAAACTTAGAATGTATCAGCTGCCAACTCTTCCCAGGCATACTGTAAAAGTCAGTAATAGGGACGCGAGGGTTTTGCTGTATTGTGGGCGAAAGGTTGACAACCTCTCACCATTTTACATCATATTTAATCTAATAACCCTTAGAATTAAGTCAAACATGGCATCAAGAGGTTCTAACCCACTGATGCTCTGCCTACCCCGGATTACAGGCGTGAGCGTATGTAATGCGTAAGATTCCGTGAGTAAACCGTACATGATGTTAATTTAGTAGGTTAGGAGTACTCACAGAAAAAGTTACTTTTATACTTGTAAAAACATTGGTATATAAGTAAAAGTTGAAAAGTATGAATTCCGTAAATATTTAGCGACTCTTTCTTATTAGCGTGTGTCACGTCGGACTGTCGGTGACGTACTCTGCGGTAATGTATGAAAATTGCAATAATGCGATATATTGTGTAATGTAAGTAAGTATAGCTATGCAAATACACGTAGGTTGGGTAAACCGTATATAATGTCGTCATCGTCCTCAGCCCATATACGCCCCCACCTCAGGGCACGGGCCTCCCTTCGAAACGCTACGGGGATTCGGGCCATAGTCCACCACGCGGGCACAATGCGGGTTGGTGGACCGCGAGCCGAGCGAAATTGAATTTTCGGGTTTCATCACGATGTTTTCTTTCACCGTTAAGCAAGTGATAATTGGAAATGCGTACGTAAATCCGAAAAGACGAATACAGGCCCGCACCAGGATTTGAACCCGCGATCTTCGGATTACAAGTCTGGCTCATTACCAACTGGGCTATCACTGCGTTTAGTATATAATGTAATGTGTGTTAATCATACCACAGATCGCTGGAAGAAGCGCCTCAAAACACTAGTGTGAATGGTGGGTCTCCCAAAGAGAACGATCGCGATCAAGTGGACAAACAAGCGGAACAGGCGGCCAAGCAAGGAGAGGGCTACGGAGATCACCAAAGTTAGTTAAATTAATATACTATAACCAAACATAATATAGATGTTGACAATTTTTTTTAATGTTTATCTTAAAAAGGAACTGAATCCAAAACCCAAAACCGAAATAATTTTTGAAAACTATTGCGAAATAAAAAAGTTACATGTCAATAGAGGGGGAAACTGTCAAACAACGAAAAAGAGATGCACTTACTGGCATGTGACGTCACCGCCATTTATTTGCGTAGGTAAAAACGAGATAGCTAGCTCTCTCCACAAAACGAGATAGCTAGTCCTTACGATAATATACATGCTAATAACTTGTTCATTTATAAACCTATTTTAATGCTGTTTTCGGATATTAATATATTTCTAGCATTTTTTGTTTCACATACAATAATTAATAAAATCAAACACTGTGAACATCCCTATTGGATTTACTAACTATTTATCTGTAAAATTATAACCACCCGCGACATACAATTTGCCCAGTAAAATTACAATCTCGAGATACTGCAGGCCGCCTTCATGAAATTGGGATAAGTTAGATTAGAGTTTTTTTATGGCTGATATCCTTTTTTTCGTTTTTTTTTCTGTAAAATCAGTCATAACTTTGATGGAAAGGAACGTAACGAAATAAAACCACTTCAGTAGATGTTGGTAAGGTTCCAATACATAAACAGCGCCAAGTGACGCTTAGAAACTCGAAAATTAATTTTATAAAGGTGTTTTCGAGAGGTGGTGGGGGGGGGGGAGGCCGGAGGAAAGGTCACTTCCCCTCCGTGCATCATATGCATTTTTTAGTCTATTTTATTATTATTTTGTTTGGTTAATCTAAACAGTTTACAAAATATGACACTTAAAGTGATACCCTGATTATTTGACATTATCCTTAATAACTCGAAAACAAAAGAAGATTGAGGACTGATATTAAGCATAGAGTGGTCTTAGGGCCTGCCAGTACACTACCTGAAAGAATGACCAAATTGTCGTTGGGGGGCCACTCTTGTTCGCTTAGCCTGCTGGACCCTTTATCCAACTTTGATGAGCTGAAGCATGAGAACGGGTAGTCCAAACAAAATGATTCTGGTCTTATTCTATGCGAGATTAAATGCCCTCCAACTTTTACACAGGACAGTTATCGATATTGTAAGTCCTTTACGAGATATAACCGAAAAATCGCAAAAATACCCCTTTTGGGGTACATTATTATCCCCACCACTTGAGCTGACCTCCGCCGAGGGGGAAAACCTAGGATAGTCATATTTGACAACAAATAAATCTATAAAAATAAATAAAACCTTTTGTAGGATTTAAATCCGATTTTCCCAAATTCCCACGGGTACGAAGTCACGGGCGGGAAGCGAGTATAAAAGTATTTATTATTTATAGATTATAGGGATGGCGAGTCCATTGCAGACCGGCATGGTAGCTGGTTGGGCGGACCCCGTCACACTTGGAGCGCAGAGAAGGATAAACCAACGGAAAACATCGCGCCGCGACTGTACCCCAACCTAGGTAAAAACAACTCTACGTGACTGTACCCTAACCTAGGAAAAAATGTGTCGACGCGACTGTACCCTAACCTAGGTAAAAACATCTCGACGCTATTGTACCCAAACTTAAGTAAAAACTACCTGATGTGACTGTACACTAATCTTGTTAAAAATATCTTGACCCTACTGTACCCTAACCTAGATAAACAACTATATGTATCTATTATTATTTACAACCCTTAAGTAGTTTGGGATTGGTTTTCGTTGTGTGAGTTGTCCAAATATTTTTTGTTACAGAAAAAGGAATTCCAACTCAGATACCAGATAGACGAGCTAGTTGGTAAGTTATTTAAAGTAACTCTGTGTGTCTGTTATGCTTTGTCAACATTTTACCCCACAGTTGGGCACGATATAACCTGTAGTCCACGCGGGCGGAGCCGCGGGCGGAGAGCTAGTTAATATCGTAAATGCATATTTATTTAACACACAGGACATATTACTAATATTATGCTTTAATGTGTTTGTTAAGTTCTTTAGTTTTTAACCGACTTCAAAAAAGGGAGGAGGTTCTCATTCGGGTGATTTTTTATTTTTTTTTGTTACCTCAAAACTCCGTCATTTGTAGACCGATTTCAAATTTTTTTTTAGTTCGGAATCTACTTCAGATTGGTTTGGTTCCATAATTTTTTATAGAAATCGGTTCATTAGTTAAAAATAAACTGAAATTTACGGTCATATGTCATATACTATGTGGATGATAATAATTGTTTCTATATCGCTCTTTAATCTCGAGTGATTTAGTGCTTTATAAATTAAAATAAATCTACGAGGAAAGTAATATGAATGATAAATGATAACCTTTAAAAAGAATAAAATAAAATATTTTATCAAAAAATTGACCCGCCTTCTAAAAGGGTGAAATAATTTTTGAAAGCTATATTCACGAGTAAGTAGTGGTTACGGGTAAAACAGTAAGTTCATAGCAGAATATGGTAAATAGAGAGAAATATATATTTTTTTACGTCGGTGCCGGTATGTGCAGGACCTAGTTTAATAAGTATTCGCACAAGCTTTTTTTGGTAGTATAAAAACTAAGATAGTTTTAATAGCCATGCGAGTAATCGTTCGGTGCCGACGACAAAAAAAATTCTCTCAATTCACCTTATTCCGCCACGAATTCACCTAATCAATGTTTTACCCGTAGCCACTACTTACTCGTGAATAAAGCTTTAAAAAATATTTCACCCTTTCTGAAGGTGGGAAAATTGTTAAAAATATTTTATTTGTGTTATAAAAAAGAATATTATAAGTAAATTAAGGTTTTGTTGCCAGGCTAACAACAAAACCTCATCGCCAGCCATTGTCAAACAATCCAGATACGGCTGAGAACTCAGTACGAGAACTAGCCGTGTGTCTATCAGACCGCGGCGACAAGCATACCAGCCACGATAAGGAGAACCTCGAAACATTCTCTGGTAAGTGGACATCGGGGGTCTATTTAAACTGGTTACCAAACATCTATTCCAAATCAACTGTCCAATGAATACAAGGATCGTTTTTTTATACCAGTCCATATAGAGTCTGACGAGAAACAGCGGCAGATTTAAAATTCGTCCTCTGAAATCACTGACTATACATTGTGGTACAAATAGTGACGTTCAAAAATTTTTTTTAGATTCCTCATCCCCGGGTGAATCCGAAAATATCCCATGTATGTACCGCGATTTTTTGTAGTTTAGCAGTTATGATTTTTTGAAAGCGTTTTTTCGAATTTTCTCCCAGGGCTACTTAAAAAAATCATAACTTCCTTAATAGTAACAATTTTCAAAAATTTTTGGTTGCAGCATGGTCATCTTGTGTCACCCATTCAATAAATAAACCATGCCACAGTCTCCATTACAAGTTATCAAAAAAGCGGTCGAAAGTGAAAATTTTTGGTTTGCGACGAACGCAGGATAATTTTCAAAAATCTCTTAAAAATACTAAAAGGCTGTTTCATAAGTTCAAACTCATTTTAAAAACTTCAGTGATTCCTCAGATTACCAAATACTAAAAAAAAAGATTGGTCTTAATAGGCCATACATGTATTTAGTGATGGGATGCAGTGCTACGATCGATAGTCGATGTTTTTATAATAAAAAACGTATATTGTGCGTAATTATATTTTTATTGTTAAGAAGTCTATTATTTGAAACAACAGAACATTATATGGGAAAAATCGATTTTATTCGTCTATACTCATATCAGAGTCAGGAACATCTGAATTGTCACTAAATTCATCATTTTTATAGAATTTTTATCGAAAAAAAAAAATTATTGCACAACGTGCATCCCTAGTCATGTACTACTGACAGATGTCAACGTCATACAGGCAACTGTCACCCGCACCATGCTACAGCGCAAATAGTGTAGGCAGTAAACCTCTATTTGTTTTTGAATTTGAGGTAATGTTCTAAGGTCTCTGCGGTGTGGTAGGCTCTGTGTCTGTCCGTCTGGTTCGCGACCACCCTCCTACCGAAGTCTGACGCCAAACAGCTTGCTGTGTTCCGTCGGTGCGTGGGAGTACCAGTGCCTTTATAGGCATTTTCTGGGTTAACTCGCTTCATCGTCTACCTCATCTTTAACCTTATGGTCAAGATTGAGGTCAAGAGTTAACCCTTCTTATAATAATAATTAAAAAAAAATCGCTCCTTACGTTTACAATCAATATTACTTATAGTAGCAACAATGTTACGCCTAAAGGAATCATTCTGGACACATTCCATAAGGACATGGTAATCAATTACGTCACATTCGCTGCAGTTCGGGGGACTGACTTTTTTCGTAAAGAACGCTAATTTCTAAGTGCTGCATATATTCAAGCATTTGGGGGTTTTCGGGTTTTCTCTTTTTTTTTGTCGGTGGTTAAAAAAAGAAAAAACACAACTTTGTATGCATTTCTTAGGTTAAGTTCAGTTTTATGATCATATCCACAACCTAATAGTTTCGCTGCCTAGATCAAAATCACCGCCAACCTTTCCTCTCTGCCGTTGCATAATAGTCCTTACTCCTTTCACATAAGGTTCCTCTGCCCCGTTCCTCCAATCCTGCTGCCGCGGTATAGGGCGGCCGGCCTGCGCCGACTGTCAGAGAATAGCGCTGCAGTTTTCTGCTGTTTTGGGTACAAACTTCGATATGTATAGGTCACAGTAACTTTTAAATATCCTACTAATACTTACTCGTATAATAAATGTGAAATTTCGTGAGGATGTATAGATATATGGGTGTTTGTTACACTTTGACACTCGAACGGCTGGACCAGATGATGGTTGCGTACGCAGATGACAGCACAGTCATGGAGAGATATCTGTCTAGTGCAAGAGCCGGTGGGGATGAAATTCGAAATGAGAGGGAAGCAATGGTTGAGCGAGTGAACTCAACCTTAAGTCTTGTCTCCCAATGGGGTGACTTGAACTTGGTGAGTTTCAACGCCTCCAAAACGCAGGCGTGCCTGTTCTCCGCAAAAAGGAGTCCATTCAACTTGACTCCTACTTTCCGGAGTGCATCTGTATCTGTAACCGATGAGCTGGAACTCCTCGGCATGAAGTTATCTGCCAACCTTAACTTCGGCACCTCCATCGAGTCAGCTCAAACTGCGGCCAAAAAGCTGGGCATCCTTAACAAAGTTAAGCGATACTTCACGCCAGATCAACTTCTTACCCTTTATAAGGCGCAGGTCCGATCGTGCATGGAGTATTGTAGCCACCTTTGGGATGGTTCGGCCAAATACCAACTAGCTGCACTAGACTCGGTGGATCGCAGAGCCAGGAGGCTCTTTGGTGATAAAAAACTGGTTAAGGATAAGCTCCAAAGCCTAGCTCATAGACGCAAAGTAGCTTGCCTATGTGCTTTTTATAAGATGTACTTCGGGGAGTGTGCTCAGGAGCTGCACTCACTCACTCTGCCTGCCCCTTTCTTCCATCGGACGTCCAGACGCACTGCGGGGTATCACCCTTATCTTGTCGAAATACCTCGGATACGTACTGAGCGCTTTTCCTCATCTTTTGTATTGCGCACTGCCAAGGAGTGGAATTCTCTGCCGGCGTCTGCATTTCCGAGCTCATACAACCCGAATATCTTTAAAGTACGAGTGAATAGTCTTCTTCTGGGTGAGCTCGCTACATCCCTGAGCTAGATTGTGGTCAAGAGCGAACCCATTCTTGATAAAATAAAAAAAAATTGATAAAATTTGGTATGGAGGTAGCCAATACCCTGGATTTACACATAGGCTACATAATTTTCCCAAATTCCCACAGGAACGAAGTCGCGGGCGGAAAGCTTGTAAATAATAAATTGATATCATAGAGATTCTTCCATATTTACATTCAAAGTATTATAAGTAGTAATAGTGGGAGTATTGCTATTCATCTTCTTTAATTTATAAAACTGCAAGTCCTGAGTAATTGACTCATCAACGCCCAAACCAAACCCTCGAACATAAAAGCTGAAAATTGGCCAAAAAGTTCCTTTTATATACAGGAAATTCCCGCGGGGACTAGTCACGGGTATCCTGTTTATGAATATTATTGATTAGTACATGTATTCTCGATCCCTTTCCGTGGGTGTCGTAAGAGGCGACTAAGGAAACACAAATCTTAGGCAACGACACCTCAGTTTGTTTTGAATCTGAGGTAGTAATGAAAGAGTCTTTTAATAAAGACTCGCCTTATTTTTTACGCCTTACGACTGACTCAGTCTTGTAGTCCCCGACTTTTAGTCTTAAGACTAGCTTTTTTAGTCGTAGTCTTTTAACGTAAAAACTGAGCTTTTACTTAAACAGCTTAAATGACTTAAAAGACTGGCGACTCATTGTCTGGGAAGTCAACAGTCGGAAGGCATGTACTTATTGATAAAATGTAAATATCTAATTTTATCCCCTTGTCAAATTTTATCAAAATGTGTTAGTGGTTTAGGCGTGAATTATTCCTTTTGGTTGATAGGTTACAAAAAATATATTGAATATCACACACAAACTGCGGTGCGAGCCCTTTACATAAAAGAACTCGGGTCGTTTAAGTTTTTTTTAAATCAGCTGGAGTCGAGTCGTTTCAGTTTTTAGTCTTTTAATAAAACGACTTAGTCTTATAAATAAAAACTCGAACCTTCAGTCTTAATTTTAGAGTCGAGTCCTGCATATTAGAGCTGTAGTTTATGTAATATATAAATATATTTAATTATCATTATTATTTCATTTTTTATTGTTAGCTACCACCCGCTCTGCTTTATATTTTTTTCATTATTTTCCTACCCAAAGGTTGCCTGGAAGAGATTGCTACCTTAGCAATAAGGCCGCCTTTTTGTACATTTCTGTTTTCTGTCCTTGTCTGTCATTGTAATGTTTTTGTGTCACGGTGTGCAATAAAGTATATGTCTATGTCTATGTAAGATGGAGGCGAGTCTTTTTGATAAGCCTTAAGAGACAGTCTCTTTCATCTCTAATCTGAGGTGGCGTCCTATGGTCTCATGCGGTGTGGTAGGCTCTGTGTCTGGCCGTCTTGTTCGCGACCACCGAACTACCGAAGTCCGACGACAAACAGGTTGCTGTATTCCGTCGGTGCGTTGGAGTACGAATGCCTTAATTGGCATTTTCTGGGTTAACTCGTTCCATCGTCGACCTCATCTATGACCTTTGTCAAAATTGGGGTCAAGAGTTAACCCATCTCATAATAGTAAAAAAATGTAGTTGCGCCCACTTTGAATTTTCTTTAGGCACTATTGATACGCGCTGTATACAGCGCAATATTATAATATTAGAAAAAATTACATTAACATGCTATGTTCTCTTAAAAATTCACAACTTTTAATGTAACTACAGGATATCAGTCAATCTGTAGTTACATTAAATTGGTGTAGCTTGAGTAATTGCGACCACTAAAGTAGCGTTAAAAACTGCCTGTAAACTCGATCATAATATTACATTATGATACATGTGTGCTAAGTTGGATATTACATAAGAGGCGAGTTTAGAGCTGAGAATGTAATATCCAATGCGCACGCGTGTCATACGACGACGTTTTTCAACACATTTGTGAGGAAAGTAATAAATTAAAACTTTCCTTTGATATTGGCGGCAACAAAATATCACTTGCATGTTGCGCCTCGGTAAGTATTTCTGGCGGTGTACCCGCGTAGGTTTCCTGTTCTGCACTTGAAGAAGACATTTTTTGTGTTGTATTTCTGACAATAATAACAATCTGATGAATACAAATGCCGTTTGTGAAAACCAAGAGAAAACATCTAAAAAGAGGCGCGATTATTTTTTGCTTTTTTCGCTCGCAAAATGAGATTCACATTGACAGTATGCCATACAGACAAATAATAAAACATAGTGAACTATATATTTTCACCGTTTTAGCATAAATAAATAAATGATAATTTTTTGTAAAATTTAAATAATTTGGTGGAACTATATTTTTATTTACAAAAAGTTTAATATTTACCTTAATTTTAAATAACAAAAATGTGATCCTGATCTCTTTGCTGAAATTTAGAAAAAAAAACCATTACGTACTAGTGATTTACTTTTATTACGCACGGGCTGGGTAAACATATCATTATGAACTTTGAAACAATGATTTAAGACTCACTTTATGAGCAAATGTGTTGAAAATCATCTTAACACTAGTTTTGGAAGTACTCGGCGCGGGCACATGCACGTTATCGATAAAAGGAATACTCAGCGAGAGCGACCGGTGGTTACGCGGTCGGAGTCGTCAGTAGTAGGTACTTCCCGTAAGTCTCTACATAAGTGAATTTCCCTCAAAGATATGTTTTTTTTTAATTACCCATCTACTCTCACTATATGCAAAAAATTAAACAAACCGGTAAGTACTGCATATAAAAAAGATTTAAAAATTAAATTAATTTAAAAAATAAAAAACCAGACTGCAGAATAAAAACTGAAAAGAAAAAAACAAGTAAGTCCAGCAGTCGAGACTTTTGTTATTGAATATTATTGAATAACATAACGATTTTAACAGTCGGGACCCATCAAAAGTCCGGCTTCCTAATAAATTAATTTATTTTATTTTACACTTTTTAGTTAGGGTCAGTCCCTTGGGTCAGTCAGATATTTATATTTGTATAAGTATTGATTTTCTCATTAGCTGTTTAATGTTTATATATATCTCACTTGCATAAAAATTTATCAATTTCCTATATTTAAGTGAAAATCGTTACTAACCGACTTTAAATCGGTATAGACGCTAAACGGTTATTCTGATTGAAAAACGATAATATCGTTTATGAGAAACCCATAAATGATTTTTAAATACCTATTTAACGATAACCCACTTGACATAGTTCGTCGATTTTCATTTTTATATTTTTCACACTAGCTTTCCGCCCGCGTGAACTACAGGTTATATCGTGCCTAATTGTGGAATAAAATGTAGCCTATGTCCTTTCCCAGGCTCTAATCTATCTCTGTACCAAATTTCATCAAAATCGGTTCAGTAGTTTAGGCTTGAAAGACGGACTGACAGACAGACAGAAAGACAGAGTTACTTTCGCATTTATAATGTTAAGCAAGGATTATGGCTTCCAAAATCGGCTATTTTGATTTTTCTAAATTTTTATAATTTCTATGACATTTGTGCCGTCATGACGAATCCAACGAGACGTATCATTTATCAAAATCGGTAAATGTATGTGCAAACATATATACATAGTCTGATAAACACATTACCCTCCTTTGCGTCGCGCAGTCGGGTAAAAACTAAGTAGTTACAAAATAAGAATTAAATACAATGTGTAAAAATATTAGCTGAAAATATTTTAAGGGATAAACCCACCCAGAATTCTTAATAACTTACTCATTATTTCAGCATTTTTTTACACATTATATAAATGTATCTGTCACCGTAAAATAATAAGGACCGTAAGTTGATCAACTTTCGAGGTAGTTTATCAACTAGCGGAAAATAATACACGGCAGTTGAAATGTATTATTTAACGTAGGTATACATTTCCGGTAATTTATCAATTTACGGCGACGCGCGGTAAAATGATCCGACGAACGCGAGAGGTACGCTGATTGGTTGAAAACGCGAGCTGTACCCTGATTGGTTGAATGTCTCACTTAGAACTGCGACAAGTAGGTTTGTTAGTAGCCGAACCCAACCAACCCATTTAGGTTAGGTTAGAACTGCGACCCTCAACGCACGAGCCGAGCGAGCGCAGCGAGCGTGCCGCGGCAGCGGCCGGCGAAGTGCCAGAAACGACTCGATTGTGGTTGCCTTAGGCGACTACAGCACCCGATAAAGGCAGCGCACATAGGAATAGTGCCATCTCCGTCTCTCAACAGGCCTGGGCCGGCAGTGCGAACAGTGTCGATACACGAAGTTTACGGACTGTGAAAGCGTGCGTGCGTAAAAACATGTTCGAAAGTTAGAAAAATAAGATTTATGGAATGGTAACATCTTAAATCGAAAAATTCGTTAACTACTTATCGAGAGTGTTCAATCACGAACATTTTGATAGCTAATTCAAGTTCCTGTGTGCATTTTACTATCGTTTTTACAGCTTAAAAGATACACAATATTGGGTATTAGAGGTGACTTTGTGAGCTTTTTCTATCGAACCAAAAGTGCTGAATCATGTTTTCAGCAAACTACTTATCTAGTTTATGTCCTTCGATTTAATGCAGTGCGTCATGCTTATCTACGCATCATAAAATCGTAATTTAGGTGCTGTAGTCGCCTTACAGTGTATTATATTACGGATGTCAGTTTAACGTAAAAATGTACACTGAGCAGCGATTGGTCCATCCGTGTATGATTTGACGTGTGGCAAAATCATTAGTTGATAAACTTACAACCAGGCAGCGTAAGTTGATCAATTAGCTAAAATTTATCGCGTTAAATAATTTATTTCAACTGTCGTGTATGATTTTCCGCTAGTTGATTAACTACCTCGAAAATTGATCAACTTACGATTCTAATTATTTTCCGGCGACATATCGATAGTTATTATCGACTGCAGAACTCTGCGCTTGAATAAAAGGATTACGCCGTTCTCCTGAGTTGGAGAGAGAGAGAGAGAAATATAGCTGTCTCGTTACGATGATTTATGACCAGGTTTGCAGCGAGTCTTTAACGCTTGTTTGGAACTATTACTTTGAAAAAATTGATTAGAATTATGTAAAATTTGTACATCGAATTCTTCGGTAGAATATATGGAAATGAAATATATTCTAACAAGTAAACGATTGATTTGATTTGATATTAAACTAACAGGAAATATATTTTTTTCCTTAGTGTCAACAGAAGATGAGCAAGTAGCCCCTCGCGAGATGCCGCCGCACCCCACTGGGGTGAAGCTGACTCGTCCCGGCTACTACACTATCCCGTCCCTAGACGAAATGATCAGTAAGTACAGCTCTATACTCGTAACCGAGTAGGAAGGCAAACGGTGGTTAATAACGCTGCTAAATAGTGGGTTTCACGTTCGTTTTCTATAAAAAAAAAAAAAAAAAAATTATTATAATTTTACTGTTAGTAAAACTCTGTCAAAGACAGAGCTTTCTAACTAGATAGGTGGACGTTACTTATCTAACCTACTGGAATCGTTAAATATTGGTTTGTGACGTCATAGATTTTATTCCTGTATTTGTTTCTTATTTTTCATTTATCTACATTACCCATACAAACTGTAAACTGTAAATCTGCAAGCTTGCCATAAATTATAAAATACAATTGAAAAAAATATCGATTTTTATTTTTATTTATTTTCATCGATAAATTATCGATACTCATATTGCACATCCCTATTACATGGCGTGTACGGTTTGTCAACTGATCAATTTAACTTACACAAACTATTTGCTGTGAAATAAGAAAAAGTAAAAAACTTGACATTGACTCAAGTTTAGACAGAAATGGTTGTTTGTTTTTTGCAAAATTTTTCATAAATGTATTGCCATTTATTACCTAAGTTGAGTTGAACGCGGATTTTTACCGGTCACGCTCACGCCACGGGGCGATACGTAAAATTACTGAGAATAACACAATGGATCGGACGTGATGGCCCAGTTCCCTGGCCAGCACGATCCCCGGACTTAACTTATTTGTGAGTGAGGAGATGTGAAAACTTGAAAAGATTGGTGTACACGGAGGAAATTGAATGTATTGATGTGATACGAAACGCAATTTTCGTAAGGAAAGTCATCAGAACTGAGGACATATCATATTCACCAACTTAGACCAGCTTGATGAAGACTGGCTTACTTTGAGGCATTGACTCCCTGTGTCTGCATTCCAAACAGTGCCAGAACACGTATTCGTGTTGGGTTTTTAAAAGAAGAATTTCTTTTGAAATGATGGGCACTCTAAGATGATTATGACCGTAACTGCTAACTAGAACTTAGAATACTGTAATAAGTACTGTGTACTTAAGTGTAAATGTTGTAAATAATGTCATTTATGCGTTTTTCTTCGCCAAAAAGTCCTTATTTCTTAGTAGGAATCCCGTATAACTCTAAAATTAAAAATGTTGTATAACCCCCGACATTTATTGCGTATAACTTTAAAAAAGTCAAAAGTCAAAAGTGTTTATTTCATTGAACATATAAAATGATACTTGAACACGTCAATATTATGAATTACATTAGCACTTTTGACTTTGCGCCTATTCGCAAAGGTGCAGTCTTCCTCAGGAGAAGAATAGGCAAGAAACTCCGAGGGTCGCTGTTTTTAAGTCAAATCATATAAATTTTCTTACTTTTAATTTTAATTGACTTAATATCTGAATAACTCTGGAGCTGAGCAATTTATTCCCATGGTTGCTTGTCTAACAGATAATCCGAAATTCTATAATAGCCCTTTTTACAAAGTTTTTGTTTAATTATCGTCTTAATTTTTTCTAAAGGTAGGTTTTGAATACACATGGGAATCTTATTGTAGAAGCGTATACATTGACCCATAAAAGAGTTTGTTACTTTGTAGAAACGGCTGTCTAGTATATCCAAGTTATGTTTGCTTCTAGTGTTTACATTGTGCCTATCACAATTTTTCTTGAACAATTGTTCATTTTTCTTTACATATAAAAGATTATTAAATATATACTGGGACGCAAATGTCAAAATATTTATTTCCTTAAATCTATTTCTAAGAGACATTCTAGGTCTCATTTGATAAATCGCGCGAACAGCCCTTTTCTGCAGGACAAATATCTTATTAATGTCGGCAGCATTACCCCACAGCAAAATGCCATATGACATTAGGCTGTGGAAGTAACTGAAATATACGGTTCTCGCGGTTTCTACGTCCGATAATTGACGGATTTTTTTAACCGCGTAAGCTGCTGAACTGAGTCTGTTCGCTAACTTATCAATATGAGGACCCCATTGAAGCTTTGCGTCAATAGTGATACCTAAGAATACAGTAGATTCTACAACTTCCAGTTTTTCATTTTTAACCTGTACATTGGTATTAAACTGTTTAACGTTAGGCAAGGTAAATTTAACACATTTGGTTTTTTTCTCGTTCAAGAGTAGGTTATTTGCAGTGAACCATTCAACTACCTTTGAGATCGCAATATTCACGTCGCCATAATTGAAAATCAAACGAACTTGCAAAGTGAAGTTCGATGATAATTATGTGAACAGCTTCATTCGAAGCGATTTATTGTTAACGTGTTGTAGAAGTACCCCACGTACCAGCCTTGCACGGATTTTAAAGCTAAAACGATTTTTTTTTTTTTAAAAAGGGTACGATTGAAAAAACTCCCGCTCTCCCTACTACTATCGGTCGCCCGTCATTGGGTCGACCGCACCTCGAGCTTCATTTCGTTTATAGCCGTATTTCACATGTTATATAGGGTAGGGTAGAACTTGATTCTAGGTGATATTTCTAGGGTGGGTGAATATAAATCGCTTCGAATGAAGCTGTTCACATAATTATCATCGAACTTCACTTTGCAAGTTCGTTTGATTTTCAATTATGTTTCACAGCTTCATTCTTTGCGATTTATTGTTAACGTGTTGTAGGATGTTTAGAGCAGTAAAAGATGTGAAATACGTCATGTGGATATTTGCAATAGTTAATTTGACGTAAGTAAATTAAACAGGTAAGTTATTTAGGTAATCATTTATTAAACTCAAAATGTAAATTCTACAAACAAATAATAAATTTTATGTTCTACAAAACAATAATAAATAATTAAGTTTAAGCACTTTATTACAGATCATCATTTGCAGACAGAATGGAAGTTGCAAATAAATCAGGGTTAGAAACCAGATCTCGTTTGTAAAACTTGGCGAAGACCGAAGATGATTCGGTCCAGCCAGCAGTTTTTCTAATAAGATCGACGCTGACACCAAGTCGGCTGGCGGCAGAGGTGGCTGCGTGCCGTGTGCTGTGACTGTTAAATATTGATGTATCAATACCGCTGCTACTCAGTGTATTTTTAATCCAACGACTTAGTGTTTGTGATGTAACTTTAGAATAAGGTTTTTTATGACTAATAAACAATCGTTCCTCTTTATTTCGCAAATTTTGTGTTTTATTTATATAAGTAACTAAACATCGAGCAGGACATATTTCTGGTCGAGAATTAAAATAAGGTAGTCTTAGTACAGGTTGTGGTGTATTGATTTTTGATGTTTTTATTGGGTCTGAAATTTTTATTATTATTAAATTTGTCTGTTGAATTATATTACACAGTTTAATTAAGGAAAATGTTTGTACTCTGTGTGCAGTCACCAATGCCAGGAGGGTTAATGTCTTTTTTGAAAGAGTTTCTAGATTAAGGCTTTCATTGGGCCATTGTCTTGCTAAAAAATTAAGAACTATATTTGGATCCCAAGTTAAATTGTATCTTGGGTTAGAAGGTCTTAATTTGGAAACTCCTTTCATAAAACGCTTAATTTTTTCGTCTTCTAATTCACTTCCAAATAACAACGATAGTGCAGATTTGTACGAGTTTATAGTCCCATATCTGGCCCCTTTTTCAAATATTTCTGTTAAGAAATTCAGTACAATGAGAACTGATGCGTTAGTATAATCATACTTATTTTTGGTACAATAATCTACCCATGCTCTAATACAACCATCATATTGTTTGTAAGTTGAATCAGACAAGGAAGCCAACATTATTTCAATTGACTGAAAAGAGATTGATTTTTTCAGTAACGTTTGCCGGAAAGCCTCGCGGCAACTAATCCTAGGGTTTTGTGAAGCTGGTGTACGTTCCTGAAAGGAGATTTTAATAAGTTAGGATTAGGTTCAAAAAATATAGGTTTTGATACAATCAATTTTTGAAATAATGGAAACCAGGGCTGAGTAGGCCAATAAGGGGCAACGACAATCCCTTCTGCTTTGTCATTAATTATTTTTTGAAGGATTTTGGTTAAGAGTGCGAATGGTGGAAAGGCATAAAAATAAATGTCTCGCCATGATAATGTGAACGCATCGATCGCTTTGGCCTCAGGATCCATTTTCCAGGTTACATAATCTGGACATTTAGCATTGCATCTACTTGCAAATAGATCCATCTGTGGACTACCAAAGTTAGAAACAATTTCTTTAAAAGCGTTCTCATTTAATTCCCATTCAGTGTCTTGGAATTTCTTACGAGACAAAAAATCAGCGTCAAAATTATCTTTTGTGTTTATATAAGAGGCAAAGACAGTTATTCGACGTCTTTCACACCATTCCCACAACATTCTGGTGATTTTGTTGAGGTGTCTATATTGGACACTCCCCATTCTGTTGATACATGAGATGGCTGTTACATTATCAATCCGTAGCAGTATAGAAGAATCACGCAAGTTTTTTGCAAAGCATTTCAAACCGAGAAAAGCTGCTTTCAACTCCAGTTCGTTTATGTGTAAGTCTAACTCGTCAGTTTTCCAATGTCCAAAGCAATCATTATCATCACAGAAAGCGCCCCAGCCTGTCTGGGATGCATCTGTGAATATTTCGAGATCATAAATAACAGAACCTAACTGCGTGTAACCCGAATCAATGTGATCTAACCACCAAAATAAGTCCGACTTCAATGAGTCGGAAATGTGAACAGTTTGTTCATATGAAGGATTTTCATGCAAACATTGGTACTTGAAATATTCAAATTCCTTTGTATATAAATACGAGTATTTAATTGCTGGGCAAGCAGAAATCAATAAACCGACCAAGCTGGCAAATTCCCTTAACTTGCATTTGCGTACTTTTTTAATAAAAAAGTTTATTCGTTCTTTTATTTTTATTTTCTTTTCTGAGGGTAGTGTAAGAATCATATTTTTAGAATCAAAAACAAAGCCTAAAAATTTGCAGTGAGTTCTGGGGGGATCAAACAGCTTTTCTCTGTATTTATCACGAAACCTAAGTTTTCTAGTTAAGTTTTTGTCGTTTGTACATTTGTCCTGCATTCTGAATAATTTTTACCTATACATAAAATGTCGTCTAAATATATAACTGATAGTAAATGCTGTGTACGCAGATGTTGTGCGACTGGTTTTAGTATTTTAGTGAATACGTATGGAGCAGTGCATAAACCGAATGGTAAACAGTTAAATTCATATAAGATATTGTTATATTTAAAGCGAAGGTATTTTTTGTGTGAATTATGAATCGGAATAAAAAAGTATGCGTCTTTTAAGTCTACGGAAGCCATGAATGAGTTTTTATTTACTAATTTTGCTGCGGTACGATAGTCCTCCATTTTAAAGTGTTTGCTTTCAATGAATTTATTGAGTGATTTCAAATTGAGTATAAACCTTTTTTCACCATTCGGTTTAGGCACAAGGAATATTTTTGATACGTATTCTCCTGACTCGTGTTCACACCGTGAAATAGCATTCTTTTCTAATAATTTAGTGATGGCAGTAATAAAATCATGATGTTCTTGTTCATTTTGTGGTATAACATTTGGGCAAGTAGAACATTGTGGAATACTGGTAAAAGGTATTTTGTAACCTTTTATCCAGGATAATATGGTGGTATCGTTAGTTATTTTATTCCACTGTTCAGTAAAATACTGAAGTCTGCCTGCATAACCTACTTGGTGAGTTATCTGTTGTAAGTCCTGCGTTGCGGCGGCGGCGAGCGGCGAGTGTTCCGCTGGGTGCTGCGCGGCGGCGCTCGCGCCGGCTGGCGGCCGCGGCCGCTGTCGGCGCTCGGCGCTGGCTTGTCGTCCGTCTTGCGATGTTGAGGCTTGTAGTTTAAACGACCTTTGTTGTTTTTGTTAGTCTGATAATTGTTGCCTTTTGATCCTGTTTTTTGTTGATTTTTCAAATCATTGCCAGTTCTTTGTATGGTTTTGGCAGCTTTCAACTTATCAGAGATATTTTCTCCAAACAACCAGGATTTATCACGCACCGAGGCAATCAAAGTATCTTTTAGTTGCATATTTGTTGACGAAATAACCAGGTTTCTTCGTGACTTGGTATCCAAATAATGATTGTCGCATAAAATTCGACAAGCATCGCTGATTGGTTTTAGCAATTTTTGTTTTGATGTTTCGTTGGCCAGTATTAAGGAAATAGCTGAGGCCAATGCAGATAATGCAATCCCAAGCTGTTTCTGTTTTTGCGTTAAATAAGCGTCTCTTTTAACCAACGTATCCGATAAAGCTGCTTTCGCCTCGGGGTTGAGGGTAGGAGCAATTAATAGGTCGCAATTACTCGGAACTAAATATTCCTCGAATATTTTATCCTTGACTTCTTTCGTCAAACCTTTGGCTAGGATTTCTTGCCATCTACTAGCCACATCCTTATGGATGGCCGGGCCTAGAGGAGTATCCAGTTTAGGTGCATCACCTAATAATTGCAAAATATCTCCTTCTAGTTCAATATCTTCCGACAAAGCTTCTGTTTGGTTTGACGATTCTGGCGGCGCAGACGGAGCTGGCAGGGACGGAGCGGGCGGCGGCGGCTGAGCGGGCGGTGGCGACGGATCGGGTGGCGGGGACGGCGGCGGCGGCGTCACCTCTACTGGCTCGGGCGACGAGGCGCCGTCGGCCGAATCTTGGGGCATCGGTGATGGGGCTTGTCCCGAACCTACGATGAACACCGTCATCAGTATTGCGTTTTAAAATAACAAAGGGGGCAACCTGTATGTCGGAAGACCACAAATGCTATGTTCACGAAGGAGACAACCTTTGAGTCGGAGGCTCACATCGCTTAATAACATAATTGAAAGTGATTTTGCAAAGGAGGTTACCTCTAAAACGGTAACTCACATTGCATGTAGCACAAAGAAGTAGGTAGTTCACTTTCAATAATTTCGAAATATAATTTAAGCAGATATATTTTGTACTTACTGTTCGATTCTTCGTCGGTGGAGTAAATAATACGCCGATTTTTTGACTTTTTCAAAAGTTTTCTTTCCCATTTCTTTATTTTTCGCCTAATTTCTTCTTCACTGTCACTGTCTTGTTTTCGTTTCCTTCCCATACTTGAAACTTGAAATTAAAATTTCAAAAGTACTTTAGGTGTTTAAAAAATTAAACTTTTATTTTCACGCGGGAGTCGGACGTGCGAAGGCTTGAGCACGGAGACACAGAATGGAGCTCGAGGTGCGGTCGACCCAATGACGGGCGACCGATAGTAGTAGGGAGAGCGGGAGTTTTTTCAATCGTACCCTTTTTTTAAAAAAAAAAAATCGTTTTAGCTTTAAAATCCGTGCAAGGCTGGTACGTGGGGTACTTCTACAACACGTTAACAATAAATCGCAAAGAATGAAGCTGTGAAACATAATTAGTGTCATATCTTTTCACTTTAAATAAAAGTGATGTGTCATCTGCAAATAATACGATCTCATGGGCCTCTTTAACAAGAAAAGGCAAATTATTAATGTACAGGAGAAACAAGAATGGTCCTAAAATTGAACCCTGCGGGACGCCCATACAGACTGTGGACCCAGGTGATCTAGTGCCGTTAACCTCAACCTTCTGGATCCTATTACACAAATAAGATTCCAGAAGCTTAAGTGCATTTCCTCTTATGCCATAGTGATGTAATTTTCTGATTAGAGTCTCATAGTGAACACAGTCAAAAGCCTTGGACAAATCACAGAAGACTCCAAGAGCATCATGTGAATCCTCCCAGGCCTCAAAAATGTGACGAATAAGCTCAACACCGGCATCGGTTGTTGAACGACCCCGTGTGAATCCAAATTGATTAATATTCATAAGTTTATTAGCATAGAAGTGAGTAGTTATTTGACTAAGGATAATTTTTTCAAAAATTTTACTAAGTACTGGTAGTATTGAAATAGGTCTAAAGTTGGTGGGGTCAGATGTACTACCAGCTTTAAACAGAGGAATTACTTTACTATGTTTCATCAAATCAGGAAACACACCACCATCGACACAACTATTGAAAATAAACACTAAATGTGGAGCAATACAATCTATTATACAATTTATTACTTTTCCTGAAAGACCATCAAGGTCCGCAGTCTTTTTCATGTTTAACATTTTAAAAGTTTTAAGAATGTCAACAATTCTTATGTGTGAAAAACTGAAATGAACCTTACTTTCGTCTACATTTTGCTTGAGTAGCGATTCAGCGAGAGCGGGAGATGAGCCAAGTGATTGAGTAGTGGAGACTGGAATGTCAATGAAAAACCTTTCAAACTCTGTAGCAATAGCTACATCGGAAGTTAGGATTTTGTCATTAATATTGAGCTTAAAATCAAATTTGCGAGCCTTAACCCTTCCCGTCTCACTATTAATAATTTTCCAAGAAGTCTTAACGATATTACTACTATTTTTAATTTTGTTTCTAACAAACATAGCCTTCGCCGCTTTACATACACGTTTAAATGTTTTGGAATAAGCTCTAACATACTCAACAAATGTTTCAGAATGGTTATATGCTTTCTCACCATAGAGATCATATAGCCTTTCCCTGCTTTTGTGAATTCCCACTGTCGCCCAATCACTAAACTTCAAGGAGTCATTAATTTTTAGCGTCTTGGATTTAAACACAATGTCAAATTCTTGCTTAGATAAACTGAGTACAGAGTTATAAAGTTTGTATGGATCATCACTCTCAAATCTTAGATCTGGTAGTTTGGTGATCATATTACTTCTGTAATTCTCAAGCCTTATGTCACTAATAGGCACATATTTGATACCTCTTTCTACAGCCTTTCCACGAAGCGCATCAAAGGAAACTAGTTGGCCCGAGTGATCCGATGGTAACTTGTGGATAACAGATTTTTCCGATGGATCAAAATTTGTATATAGTATGTTATCAAGACACGTTTTGGAAGTTGCGGTAATTCGTGTAGGCTCTAGAAATAGATTGCGCAAATTATAACACTTGAACAAGGATACGATTCTTTTACTAAGAGAACTATCTTCCAATAACTCGACATTAAAGTCTCCACAAACAACAATGTTTTTATTATTATTACTAATTTTGAATAGTGCTTCCTCCATGATTTTTTCAAAGGATTCATATGATGATTTGGGCGGTCTGTATACGCATAATACAATAAGCTGCTCAAGCTCTATACAGGCTATTTCAGTAGTGCGCTCAACAGACAAGCTTACTATGTCATTACGTTCTTTAAACTTTAAATTGTAACGAGCAAATATAGCGGAACCTCCTCGTATGGCTTTACTTCTGCTGAATGCACTAGCAACTTGGTGATTATTGAAGCCAAATATTAACTGATGACTACGCAACCAGTGCTCGGTAATACATAAAATATCAACTTTATAACAGTTAATAAATAGCTCAACCAATAATTCTTTGTGTTCCATTCCTTCTAAATTTTGATGCACCAAGTTTATACAATTATTATTTTTCACAGACGGAACATCCTTAGTCATATTGGAGTTGCTAGGAAATCCTTGTCCTTTTTTTGGAGAGGGATTTCCTATTGTCTCACTACTTAGTTTAAAGAATTTTGTTGTATATAAATATTGCTATTATTAATAGCTAAACCGATTTTGGTACTTTTAAACGGCTAAACCGATTTTGATTAAATAAAGCTAAGAACCATCTTAATCACGGCAGCTTTCAAACAAAAACCCGCATTGAAATTGGTTGATTCGTTTAGGAGCTACGATCCCACAGACACTCAGACATACAGATACACAGAAACTTATAACACACCTTTTTTGTCAAGGTTAAAAAGTAAAAAGGAAAGTCGGAAATCGCTTCCGGTCGGGTAGGTCTTAATATCAATTTGTACGGATCAACAAAACACACAAACTTCAAACACAACTTTTCCCAAAATGACTGATTTTCTGAATAGCTTTAATTTCCTATGTCTGAAATGAAATTGTCAAAATACGGTACAAATTGATATTAAGACCTACCCGACCGGAAGTCTGAAATCATTTGTTTTGTTTATCATCATTTGATTTGAGATAAACGAACATTAGGTAAATTTCTGTTGCTCCTAAAGTTAATATGGACAGGAAAAACATTTATATAGTTTATTCCGGGCCACACTTTAAAAAAAAGTTTTGTTTAATTTTAGGTTTTTATAAAGTATTTAATTTGGAAGTTCTCGAATAAAGTAGGAAACATGACTTATTATCACGTCGGTGAATATGGCAAGCTTGCAAATTTCCACCCAAAAAATTTAATTTTTTTTTCGTATTATGACCTATGTTCCTTGGGGAAGTTGTTCAGTTTCATGGACTGATTAACCACCCGAGAGGTTGAAAGAGAGATACCTAAAGCCCTGTATACACATTAGAATATTTACCCACCGAACATAAACATTATAGAATAAGCTGTATGTGCATACATATTTACAGGTAGAGTTTAGTTTTTTTAACCACGTCGTATTTTTTTGTTTTGACTATGTTTTGTTTAGTTTTCCAAAAATAAATAGACCTAAATGCCCATTCTACTTGATTAAAATACCATTAAAATACAAGTGTTCCAACTAACATTTTTGAGTTTTTTTAGACTGGCAAGATGAGAGAACGAGACACACGGCCTCCGTTGTTACTATCTTTCTCGGCTCGGATTAGCCTCTAGAAATATACTTCAAGTTGTAAAATCAAATTTTCATAGTTATAGATCCTTGTTTACTGTATAGGTCCATGGTTAAAATATCATTGGTCAAACATTTCCTTTTGAATTGTAGAATACATGCGGTCAGATGGGTCGTGCGTCGTTCCCCACCTGACGATTGGTCGACAGAACTATGGAAACGTGTACTATGACTGCGAGATCGATGTGGCGGGACTAGACCTCGACTCTTTGGGTGAGTTCACAATTCTTACTATCCACATACATAAACACGACTAGACGATGCAATTGTATGTACTTTGTGTGTAAAAAGGGAGTTCCATTCAGTCCGCGCTCGAACGTTCTCGTTCGAAAACAATAAAAAAAATGCCTAGTTGTGCCGTTTTGAGCTGTAAAAACTACACAATTAAAGTGGGACGAGATAATGGAAACGTTTCCCATCACTAAATCGCTCATGTGACGTCACAGTAGGTGGAAAAATAATGGCACGCTTGGTTTCTATAGAAACAATGAGACTAGCGTAATTTAGTCGTGTTTATGTCTGTGTTACTATCCCTCTATTTTATATAAGGTGATTTTTTATTAGACCCAAATATTTTAAGGGCTTTATCTGGTACCTAAATAAACTATATTGGTGTAATTTATTTTTATATTCATACGCTAGTTTTCGAGGAAAATTACAAAAACAATACGACTAATCAATAAAAATTGAACACTCTGTAGCATCATTTGAATCCACTGTACTACGTGTACGTATGTAGTGCCGTGTAGAATACGTAATTACATTACACTCACACTAATACAAACAATCAAAAACATCAATGAAGCCGACACACGGTGCCGCTACTCGCTCTTTTCCATAGTCACAGCCATAGTAAAAACGTAATAACAGTGTTTTTCTCGCTCCCGCCACACGCTACGGTCAGCGGCGGCGCGCGGCGGCCGGGCCCCCCGCGGCCTACCCCAGCGCCCGGTTCGCGCATGCGTGGGGCCAGTTGCCATTGACATTGACACTCGGATCTCGCGCATCTCTTCGCTAAGTTAACCTCTAAAATTCCATACGGCTTTATGAACCAAGAGTATCTCTGCAAATGATACCTATTCGCTATCATGAGGTGGGCGATGGTGCACCGGCACTCACGCGGTGCGGACGCTGTACTTGTTGAGGCCGTCTCATCATCTGGCCAGCAAGTTAGCCTGATCTCATGCCGGTGGATTTTCACGTGTGGGGGATTTTCACAAACGATCTAGATTATGGGAACGAGGACCGAGGACCATCCAAACAGCGGATGAAGTGCATGCTCGCATCGTGAAAGTATTTAATGTCTACCTACCAACATTCTGTTTGCAAGTGTTCAGAAGAGTGCGAAGACAGTGTTGATCTACCTACTTGCTTGTGGGTATCTATATACAGGTGTTAATGTAAGTGAATTGTAACTTTTAAACACTCCAAATTATAACAATGACGAATAACGAATACAATTACTTATTTATTTTGTTGTTTTCTTGTGTTACTACCTACACTACAGTACCCTTCCTATTTTTTCATCTGGTTTTATTTTGTCTGTCTACATGAAAGCCTGTAAATAAACTAGCTACCAAAAACTTACTAATTAGGAACACTAGTATGTCCTTCTCCAAGGTTAAAACTGCCTAGGTACCTAATTTCATCAAAATTTTCACAGTGAAAATGTAATTAAAAAACAAAAGTTATAATGTCTTCTTTTTTAAGAAAAGGGAACCGCCTTTTAAAAACCGACCCACTGTAAGGCACATTGAAAAGCAAAATAAAATAATGGCCTGGGTAGGTTACCTAGGTATTTACTTAGTTTTTGAAGCCGGTGAAGAAGACATTATAATTTTTGTTTTGGCAAGTACCTATTTTTCTTTAAAAATTTTTTAATTCATACTTTCAAGTGTCTGTTAGGTGCTTCATAATTTACTTTAGTTTACATACATACATACGAGTCAAACTGAGAACCTCCTTTTTTTTGAAGTCAGTTAAAATACTAATTGTCACAAATATTTTTCTGAAAACTGCACCAAAATCGGTTCAGCCAAACGCGAGATAATCGAGGACAAACATACCTACTTACATAATACACACAGGTCAAACTGAGAACCTCCTTTTTTGAAGTCGGTTAATTACATACACACTGCAGGCCGAGTACGATAGTGACAGCGCCGCGACAACACCGCGGTCCTATGTCAAAATGTTAACATTGACAACGCCATAGGGCGAGCAAGTCTGCGCGGGACCCTCGCGCAATCAAAGTGAAGTTTCAGCGTGAGCCGAGCGCGAGTTTGTCGTTATCGTGCTAGAGCTGCAGGTCAAACTGAGAAGCCCAAATACGATATAGCTACGTTATTTAGTTGAGGAGTTACCTACTTGTCATTACAAATCTAACGGCCTAAAGACTAATAAAAACATTAAACGTATGTAGATACGTAGGTACAGGGACAACAGCACATCATGCTATCCAAAACTGTCATATTTTTTCAATCAATTTTCAATTTTATCTCTAAGTATTAGAGTTTACAATTCATTGGGGAAATTTGACAGTTTGTGGTAACCTGATGTGCCGTTGACTGTACATACCTACCTCACTTGAGACGTCTACTACATTACAAGTTCAACCAACAATTTTTAAAGCAAAAATCATCACAAGATCATAAATATTTTAAATTCGAGATTACCTTTTGTGTCAATCCAGCTATAATCCTCACCTCTGAAAACCTCATGAAAATCAATTTTGATAATGCCAATAAATAGTCATAAAATAGTGACAAATAGTCACCAATGTGAGATAAATAGTGAACTTAAGGTGTCGAAGATATAGCTATGGTTCGGTGAGGATTACAGCTTGAGCTCAAGCTGCAATCCTCACCTCTCATGCGGGCAAACGATAGGGACATTCGACTTGCTTTGCATGCCAATAAATAGTGTATAAATAGTCGTCTCGATATGTTGAATCTCAAGTCCTGAGCTTCAAGGATTCCCGAGTTACAGAGGCAAGTTGGTGAGGATTACAGCTTGACAGTTTCAAGCTGTAATCCTCGCCTCATTTCTCTGTAACGCTTGGGATTTTCAGTTCAAAATCAGTATGAAAAAATAGTGTATA
The DNA here is from genome assembly GCA_949987775.1 of Aproaerema taeniolella. Lineage (NCBI taxonomy): Eukaryota > Metazoa > Arthropoda > Insecta > Lepidoptera > Gelechiidae > Aproaerema > Aproaerema taeniolella. The sequence continues at coordinate 16,928,360 of OX465244.1, read as the reverse complement.
AATAGTGAATCCAGTCTACATTAAATTTAATTTGATTTGAGTCCTAGAAGCATTTTAAATTGCGTCGCTTTTGCCGGTCATACAAGAAGTACAGTCGTGAACAAAAGTAATTACCTGTCTTTTGTGGTGTATTATTACTAATACTAGTATACCTCTGGAGTTGTTTTTGAGTATTTTAACCTACTAAAGCTTACATAGTAGTACCATAAATGAAAATAATAAATATAAAAATATGTTCTTTGTCACAAAATTTGACCTGTATGTATATTAACATTTTGTAAAATACTTTCTTATTCCTTACCTTGGCTCTAGCACGATAACGACAAACTCGCGCTCGACTCACGCTGAAACTTCTCTTTGATTGCGCGAGGGTCCCGCGCAAAGACTTGCTCGCCCTATGGCGTTGTCAATGTTGACATTTAGACATAGGACCGCGGTGTTGTCGCGGCGCTGTCACTATCGTACTCGGCCTGCAGTGTGTATGTAATTAACCGACTTCAAAAAAGGAGGTTCTCAGTTTGACCTGTGTGTATTATGTAAGTAGGTATGTTTGTCCTCGATTATCTCGCGTTTGGCTGAACCGATTTTGGTGCAGTTTTCAGAAAAATATTTGTGACAATTAGTATTTTAACCGACTTCAAAAAAAATGAGGTTCTGAGTTTGACCCGTATGTATGTATGTTAACTAAAGTAAAAAAAAAAGTGAATTATGGAGCACCTAACAGACACTAAAAGTATGAATTAAAAAAAAAAAAAAAGAAAAATAGGTACTTGCCAAGTCAAAAATTATAATGTCTTCTTCACCGGCTTCAAAAACTATGTAAATACCTAGGTAAATTCAGAAATACTTATACTAAAATTATTACAAACTAAGCTATTTGATCTGAGTTAGTCCGCTGGCGGTTTCGGGCTGACGAAGCTGATATCTTTAGGTTCATCGGACTTAACTCGTGCAACTTCGTGGAAAAGTATCTGGTGTCATTACTCTCCAACTGCCATAGCATAAGCAATGAGACTTCTTTTGACAGTTCATTACTAAGGAAAACATAACCTTAAATATTTAAGTTGGACGTATGTCCAAATCAAAACGTAAGAGAAATGAAAACCTCTTTAAATCTTGTCTTGTTTTCCAAATACTCTCATGATAGAGGTCTCATTATGTATGCTAAGGCAGCTGGCCCCAACTATCCCTGCTTAGAAAATCACATTAATCAAAACGGATACACAACAGTCAAACGAACAGACACTTTGACATCCCTAATTAGTATTATAATTAATGTGTTTGCCATTCCTTCACCTGATTGATTTTTTCGCTTGAAGATACTTACAGCTTATAGCTCTTGAAAATGACACAAGTTTCTTTTGCCACGCGAATGAAGACGCAAGAGGAAAAGTATTTCAGAGGCCAGCGCATCAAGTTACTCCATTTTCGTTGCAAAACCGCTCTTATCGCAACAGCACAGAGTGCATGCGTGTGGTAACTTAATTTTGACCTTCCGTACTAAAATCGTGTTTATAAGTTTAAAGTGACACGCGCAACTGGAATAGACTATTTATAGGGTTCCGTACCCAAAGGGAAAAAACGGGACCCTATTACTAAGGCTCCGCTGTCCGTCCGTCTGTCACCAGGCTGTATTTCATGAACCGTGATAGTTAGACCATTGAAATTTTCGCAGATGATGTATTTCTATGTGCCCTATAACAAAAAATACTAAAAACCAGAATAAAATAAATATTTAAGGGGCTCCCATACAAAAAACGTGATTTTTTTGCTCATTTTTATAACTAAATCTGTCCGAGGCTGCATCTCATGAACCGTGATAGTTAGACAGTTGAAATGTTCACAGAAGATGTATTTCGGTTGCTGCTATAATAACTAATACTAAAAAGTAGAATAAATTAAATTTTTGAGGGGGCTCCCATACAACAAACGTGGTTTTTTTGCCGTTTTAATAGAAATAATGGTTTTTATAGAGTCCGACTCGCACTGGGCCGGTTTTACAAATAATGGTACGGAACCTTTCGTGCGCGAGTCTGACTCGCACTTGCCCGTTTTATTATCTTATTTATTTATTTAGTTTAGGATCTCCAACAGTGGAGTCATATATATATTGATAGTATAGTAGCAATTTGTGATCATTGCCTACCCGAATGGGACGAAGATCTGGGCTTAAACAGAGCTTTAGGTATCTCTCTTTCAACCTCTCGGGTGGTTAATCAGTCCATGAAACTGAACAACTTCCCAAAGGAACATAGGTCAAAATACGTAAAAAAAATTTGATCTCCCATACAAAATGCGCTATAAGCTAATGAAGTTGGTATTGGAACTTTTTTTTTTGTATTTTGACCTGTTTCTCGGGGAAGTTGTTCAGTTGCATGGACTGATTAATCACCTGAGAGGTTAAAAGAGAGATACCTAAAGCCCTGCATATGCATAGTTAAACTTTCTTTGCCACTAAAAACTCCTATTAATATGAAAATGTCACTCATATGCCAATTATTGTCCTCAGTCCATTTCCTGAACAAGGAAGTGACGGTATATCCGGACGATTCAGACAAGCCCTCGGTGGGCGAGGGCCTCAACCGGCGCGCCATCGTCACTCTCGACCGCATCTGGCCTCGGGACAAGACTGAGAAGAAACCCATCACTGACCCGGATAGGTAAGTCAGCTCGGAATGCACGCACGCACACATGCATATACACACGACAGCACATCAGGCTATAAATGTTGACCTTGACGTCGCCCTTATCTCGCTTAAAATAGCGTCGGCTTTCGAAATGCAAATAGGTAACCTGACTTACTGCTGTCTGTACGGAAACTTGCATGTACGCACGCATGCACGTACGCACAGATGCACGTAAACACGAACACGCCTGCGTACGCACGCATTCAAATGCACATCCACACGTACTCAAGTACTCGCACACACAGAACATAGGTATTTGGTTGCTTACATTTTTTTTATGACTTTTTTCACAGATGTATTGGAAAACCTCGTGTGACTGTGTGACACACGGGTGTAATAGTACATTATGCTACAAGTGTGCTAAGTTGGAAATTACATTAGAGGTTTAGAGCCCCAGCCGAAGGCGAGGGCTCAATGGAGCCGAGAATGTTATATCCAATGCGCACGCGTGTCATACGACGATATTCAACACATTTGCGAGGAAAGAAAGAAATAAACACTTTTTCAACGCATTTGCTCATAAAGTGGGTCTTATGTCATTGTTTTAAGGTTCATAATGATATGTATTACCCAGCCCGTGAGTAATAAAAATAAAGCACAAGTACGTAATGTTTTTTTTTCTAAATTTCAGCAAAGAGATCAGATCTTATTTTATATTTAAAATTAAGTGTAAATATTTAAACTATTTGTGAATAAAAATAAATTTCCACAGAAAATTAAGAAAGAATTTAGAAAATTAAATAGAATTTAACAGAAAATTATCATTTACTTATGCTAAAACGTGAAAATATATAGATAAGCATTTTTTATTATTTGGCTGTATGGCATACTTGTCAATGTGAATCTCATTTTGCGAGTGAAAAAAGAAAAAAATTATCGCGCCTCTTCAGAATTTTCAGATGTTTTCACTTGGTTTTCACAAACGGCATTTGTATCCATCAGATTGTTATTATTGTCAGAAATACAACACAAAAAATGTCTTCTTCAAGTGCAGAGCAGAAAACCTACGTGGGTACACCGCCAAAAATACTTTCCGAGGCGCAACATGCAAGTGATATCTTGTTGCCGCCAATATCAAAGGAAAGTTTTTATTTCTTTCTTTCCTCGCAAATGTGTTGAAAAACGTCGTATGACACGCGTGTGCATTGGATATTACATTCTCGGCTCCATTGAGCCCTCGCCTTCGGCTGGGGCTCTAAACTCGCCTCTAATGTAATATCCAACTTAGCACACTTGTAGCATAATGTACTATTATATTGACCTTTGATATTGACGGCAACAAGTTATCACTTGCATGTTGCGCCTCTGAAAGTATTTCTGAAGACATTTTTTGTGTTATATTTCTGACAATAATAACAATCTGATGAATACAAATTCCATTTGTGAAAACCAAGTGAAAACATCTGAAAACAGGTGCGATTGTTTTTTTCTTTTTCGCTCGCAAAATGAGATTCAAATTGACAAGTATGCCATACAGCCAAATAATAAATAAATACTTAACTATATATTTTTTCACGTTTTAGCATAAATGTATGATATTTTTCTGTTAAATTTAAATGACTAAGTTAAATTATATTTTTATTTACAAATAGTTTAATATTTACACTTAATTTTAAATATAAAATAAGATCTGATCTCTTTGCTGAAATTAAAAAAAAAAAAAACATTACGTACTAGTGCTTTATTTTTGTTACTCACGGGCTGGGTAATTCATATCATTATCAACCTTAAAACAATGACATAAGGCCCACTTTATGAGCAAATGTGTTGAAAAGGTTATTGTAAACTCGTTACAATGGTGAGCACGAGCCGCAGGCCTGCGGCTCGTGCTCACATTCGTCAACTCGTTTACAATAACCTCCTTCACACCCTCGTATCACAATGTACTATTATACCACTGTTGGTCAAACTTACAAGATTTTTTTGAATTAAAAAAAATCACTAAAATAATGCTGCGGTTTCTAAACTACGTCAGTTTAAAAAAAAACATGTTTGTAGTTTAATGAATCAATCCTTCACAAATAATAATTGTGAAAAAAAAAGAATTACCTACAAACAAAGAAAATGAACCTACGTTAGAGTAGTTAGTTAGTCTGAAAAAAGTGTACTTTTTTAAAACTTTGATTTTTTATTTTTACACAAAGGTTATATTTTATTTATTTATTTGGTACTACACTACTCAATCGCCGTCCAAGTAGCTACGTCCATTATTAAAATTAGTACTGTGCTCAACAAAATTAAGTATAACATCATTTTAACTTTAATATTTCCTTACAGATTACTAGCAATGGACTACGAAGGGAAGCTACGTCGCGTGTGTGATAAACACGACACTAAATTCATTGAATACCGACCACAGACTGGTAGCTGGGTATTCAGAGTGAGTACAAGTACTATTACTATCACGTCCTGAAGCACTGTGGTCCTGAGTTGTCTCCTATACTGACACGCTTGTACCGTCTCTATCTCAAGACCAAAACCGTACCTAAGTCCTGGAAGCTTGCCAACGTGCAACCAGTACCCAAGAAGTCGTGCTGACCCCTGTAACTACCGTCCTATTGTCATCACTTCCATACTCTGTAAGGTTATGGAAAGAGTACTGAACAGCAAGCTGCTGACATACCTAGAAGCTAATGACCTGCTCAGTGATCAACAATATGGCTTTCGCCGTGGACGATCGACTGGGGATCTTCTAGTGTACGTCACGCACTGCTGGGGCGAAACCATCGAGAAACACGGCGAAGCTCGCCGTGTCACTTGATATCTCGAAGGCTTTTGACAGGGTTTGGCACGCAAGTCTGCTAATTTTTATATTTAAATGTATGTTGTGCTTGAATGTATTGATGTACTATCACGTTCATATATGGAGGCATAGTCAATACAAAAGGCAGAAAAAAAGTCGCTTGTGGCCGCTCGTGTACTCACACATGGACACAAATGACGTATACCGCATACCCCACTACGCTTGTTGCTCTGATAACAAGCATAATTTCACGAGCCAAAGCATAAGCCTTGGTGGCGCAGCGGTAACACCGTCTGCCTGCTGTAGCGAGGCGCGGGTTCGAGCCCAACTGTCGCCTAATAGCTACGAAGTTTTGTTAGATATGTTTTGGTTTTCAAACATTTTTATAGTCATAGACCATACCATACAAAAATTGAATGCAATGAAGTTAGTTTAGATTCATTCGGTTCGGTGTTCATGAGCAACCTGTTTGTCATTGCTAGATCATAAGCGAAGGTGCTCGTGTGTTCTTACCGTATCGGCAGTTTACTGTCATTTCTTTTTTCGACATGCATACAAATACATAATAAGTTTCCAGGAGAGGCAGTGTATTGTTGCGCTGCACAATATAGAATATAATATATCCCAAATTGCTAATGAGACAGGTCTTACAGTGAGTATTATAATGTTTATTTAATATTAACACTGTTTTTAAATTTATAATTTATTTTGAGAACGTAAACATATCATCTAAATGACAAGCTTAACTATTGTAGTGCATTTTATTAGTGGTGCATAGTTTTTGTTCCTTATTATATTAATCTTGTTATTTTGGTTTTAGTGAAGGACCGTGAAATGTTGGGTGAATCGTTACGGAATGAGGGTAACTTGTAATCTCGGCCGCGCAGTGGACGCTCGCGACTTATCAATGTATCACAGCGTATGATGCAAAAGAATGAAAATAATAGATTCATACGGAAGATGAATGGAGTTCATCGATTCTAAGGCTTAACAAGCTTAATTAAATATTGTTATGTGTAAAATTGTGATATTTATCTATAACTTACACACATCAAAAAAAGTTTACGATCAGTAGCAAAATCAGGTGTATTCTTTAAAATATAAATTATTTAAAGAAACTGTTTACGTTTTATGATTTTATAATGAAAATGCACTAAGTAAATAAAAGAATCATTATTAATTATTTACTTTTTATTAACAAAAGCTAGGAAATGCAATTTTGGCTTAAATGTAATGTAATGAAAAATTTGAATTAATGAAAAAACAAACAAAATTTATTACGGAAAAATTAATAGTTAGTATAAAATGACTCCTCCCCTGGCTCGCACACATGCGGAAACCCTTCTGGGCATGCTAAGAATTAAGTTATCTAGCATTTCTTGTGGTAACCTGTCCCACTCTTCAATAGCAGCTGCCCTGATTTCTGACACTGTTCGCGGAGGTGGCTGACGGTTCCAAACAGCTCGCTTAAGAGCATCCCACGCATGCTCGATCGGGTTTAAGTCAGGCGAGCCGGCAGGCCAGTCTAACCTGGTGATGTCGTATTGCTGGAGAGCAGCATCAACACGTCCGTTTCGATGTGCGGGCGCATTATCATCTACCATTATGAATTGGCGCCCGTGGTTGATGCGGAATGGTCTGACGTATCCATCGATTGCAATCGTTTTGTACATGGCTCCGGTCATGGTGCCTTGATACGGGATTAAGGGCGTCCTAGCCCCAATCATTATCCCGGCCCAAAAGGACACTGTTTTCCCGCCCTGCTGAACGGTTCCAGTGGCAGTTCTCTGCCTTTCAGAGTCGCCAGGTCTTCTCCAGACACGGACACGTCGGTTATCTGGATGTGTACTGATCCGCGTTTCGTCAACGAAGAAGCAGTTCTGCCAGATGCTTTCGTCCTCAATTTCTTCATTTTGACGGAGCCTAGCCCATTGCAATCTGCGCCGCTTCCGTTGCTGTGAGTTCAGAGGTGCTCGCCAGGATCTCCTTGCTCGTAATCCAGCTTGGTGTAAGCAATTTCTAATCAATTGGGTGCTAACTTCGCGGCCGGTGGCAGCTCGCAGCTCTGCTTTCATTTTAGTAGCGTTCATTGTTGGGTCACGGGCAGCCAGTAATCTGATATATCGCTTCTGAATTGCAGTAAGAACAGTTGGGCGACCACTGCGAGGTCGATCAGCTAAATCTTCCATGTCCTGATACCTCTCCAACGTGGTCACCACGCAGGATTGGGATACATGAACTCTGCGTGATATTTCCCTCGTGGAATAGCCTTCTCCACTTAAAGTTAGAATTCTGGCTCGTAAAACTGCAGTTAATCCTCTCGGCATCGTTACCAACTTAATTTTTTTTGAATAAATTGAAAATATTGATAAGTTGCGACTATGTCAGATTTCTGAATGAAAGCAAGCAAGGGTTGATTGTCTTTTTAAATGAAAAAACATTTGAATTAAGAAATTATTTTATATTTAAATTTCATATTTTTAAATAAGGAATCAAAAGATAAAAAGTGATTAAGTTTTGTTCTTCTACAATAAAAAATATTAGCACTTTTCCAAGTGATCGCAAACTTTTTTTGATGTGTGTATTCTTTTGTTATTATAAACTATATATCTACTGCCTTGTAGTGCAAGTTGAATATTAATTTTTGTTGAGGTTTAGCTTCAATACTCTTTTCTTCACGAAAACGAATTCTTAAGCTATAACCTTAATAAAACTGTAAGAGATCAAGTTGCAGAAAAAAAATGTGATGAAGTTAGTAGGAAATAAAATTAACTAGTAGAAATTCATATTTGTTTTATTCAAATACTTTATCACTGATACAATAATGTAACATTATTATTATTAATGTAATATTATGTGTGAAAATAGTTGTTAATGCTTTAATAAACAAAAATAAATTACAAAAAGAAATTACTCGGCTAGGATTAGAACCCGTGAACCTTTCTCGCTGTTAGGACAGAGCTTATCCGCTGGACCATACATAACGCTAGTAAGATCGACAAAATAAAGATACACTACGTCATGTTTACATTACCGATTGTTTGATATGACTCATCAGCAGCGGTGAGTGGAGGACTGTGCAATGTTAGGTGAATGCGTTTTACAAAAACTTCACCGAGGAGCCAATAGATGTCGCTAAGCAAAATAATGTTCTTAGAGGAGGCTGCAAGCTTGTGTGCGTGAGAAATCGTGTGAACTATGTTCAGAGGAACATAGTCCCTGTTGCAACGCGCGAAGTGGTTTAACTATGACTCCATTAAAGAACGCCACTGTACACTCTGTTGGTAATCTGATAAATAAAATTAAACTTATTGTTATTTTTAAAACTCTTTCCCGCGTGAAGGATATTCATAGCATCAAAACATCTGTACTAATATATATACATATTATAAAGAGGAAAGATTTGATTGTTAGTTTGTTTGCATAGAATAGGCTCCGAAACTACTGGACCGATTTGAAAAATTCTTTCACCAATAGAATCGTACATTATCCGGGATGGACATAGGGTACATGGTTTTCCCGAATTCCTACGGGAACGAAGTTCCGGGCGGAATGCTTGCAACTATCCCGGGCGGAATGATTGGAACCACAGATTGCCACTTGCAACTATCCAAGCATACCTCTTTCACTTCCTCTCCATTCATAATTTGCTTCAGATGCTCTTCGGATTCGGGTACTCCTAACACGGCCTTTTCTCAATACATTACTAAATTTGGTCTAAGTACGTTCGCCTAGGTTTGTAATAAAATAAAATAAAACTCTTTTTTTTCAACATGGTTTTGTTTCCTTGGGGAAAATTATTCAGTTTCATAGGGAGACTCCTCTTCCTCTGATATACATCCTTAATTTTGGCTGACTAATGTAAAGTCTCCCAATATGTGATTAATTGTTCACAGGTGGAACATTTTAGTAAATACAGCTTAACAGATTCGGACGAAGAAGATGATCCCACGCCTGAAGTGTTGAAACGACAACTCGTCAACAACCAGATGCAGAAAGCGGCGCCCATTGGTGAGTCTTCAGTCTTGCAGTCTGTTTTTTTTTTATTATAAGATCGGTTAACTCTTGACCTCAATCTTGACCATAAGATCAAAGATGAGGTCGACGATGGAGCGAGTTAACCCAGAAAATGCCTATAAAGGCACTGATACTCCCACGCACCGACGGAACACAGCAAGCGGCATCGGACTTCGGTAGGAAGGTGGTCGCGAACCAGACGGCCCTTTACAGAGCCTACCACACCGTATGAGACCATAGGACGACACATCAGATTCAGTAAAAAATAAAGTGTCGTTTCCTCAATTAAGAAGTATTTACCCATGTTTCTTATATGCTGCTGATATTAAAAACATCCAATAGGTCCCTTCTGAAATATTATTTTTAATGTTCATTTATTGACTTTAATCTCTGTTTCAGCCCCGCCCAAGCCACCAGCACAAGTTGGCTTGGGAGGCGTAGGCGGCCTTACCCCTGGACTGAACCCCCTTACCCCCACTAACCTCCCCCCTATCCCCTCTTTATACCCAGCCCTGCCCATATCTAGCCCGGGTTTAGTCGGCACTAGCTTATCTGCGCCGGCATTGTCCATTTCGGGTTTATCCGGGCCAGGTTTATCGGATCCGGGCTTGGTTAGTCCGGGTTTGTCGGTGCCGACTGGACATAATGATTTGTATGCCATGCATCAGACGTCGCTTAACCTGCTGAATGGACATAAAGGTGGGTAGTTTATTATTTAATTTAATTTCATACTAGCTTTCCGCCCACGTGAACTACAGGTTATATCGTACCCAGCTGTGGGATAAAATGTAGCCTATGTCCTTTCTTAACGTCAAATCTATCTCTGTACTAAATTTTATCAAAATCGGTTCAGCAGTTTAGCCGTGAAAGCGTATCAGACTTGTAAAGAAAATGTTGTGTGTACTTTTAATTGGCAAACATATTTATATATTTACCTATTCATAAGTTTTAATTGTCAAACATTAATATGTCTTGCTGTTAGTATACCTTTAAATAAATAAATAAATAAACATTAACTTTCGCATCCTTACTAATATTATAAAGGCGAAAGTTTGTAAGTATGGATGGATGGATGGATGTTTGTTACTTTTTCACACTCAAACGGCTGGACCAATTTTGATAAAAGGATAGCTGACAATCTGGATTAACACATAGGCTACATAATTTTCCCATGGGAACGAAGTCCCGGGCAGAAAGCTAGTTTATAATATTAATAAGGATTTGTATACGACCTTTTCACATTTTATAACGGCTGATTCTAGAATAGAATTTCGCTTAAATTCATACTATGCAACGGTAAACTTAGAGTGAAACAAAAAAAAAATAGATTGTGCAATGTGAATCATTGCACTAACTCAAGGGACATACGAATAAAATTTACAACTTAATCTATCAGCTGAATTGAATTAAATACTCGACCGATTTACTTCGTTTTTCATTCCATCCTCAGTATGAAAAGTAGAAATAAGCTAATTTTATGTTTCTCCCTTGGGAAATTATTCAGTTAAACATAAATCCTTATGCTCTAAAGTTTCGCTAGTTAATTTATAGTTACTTAAAATATGTGTAGCAAAATATGTGCAGTAATTTTTTAATACTAACTGCAAAATATACATACATACATATAACCCAACAATATCTTGAATACACACTTGAATACACACACTTGAATACACACTTGAATACACACACGACTTTAAAGAGACTTGAGCAGTGATTATTGTTGCAGCGTTTGAAATGGACACCACAGAAGATAACACTGAATCGCAGAGTTTATATCAAGACACGCATAGAGGTACGTATAGGTAATGTCTTGATGTGACACAAAGAACCTTTTGTGTAATTTTCTTCTTTGTAAACGTCTAGTGTAGAATAAAAAAATTGTCGAATTAATTCGATGGATAATTATCACGTCAGTACGGAACAGACAGAACGACAGCGACATGTCGAAATTATATACAGCTTGGCAAAAAAGTCTTGAAAATAATGGCGGCGCCACTATCGTGCCAAGTAAAAGACAGCTTAGCAAATACTTAAATGGTGGAATCTACCCTTAACTATCGTCAGCTATAAGTAATTATTTTTTCCCGGAACGTCACGTTAAGGAGTTTTCATTATTTACCTACTTTGGCGCTATGCAACGGATCGCGAAACCGCGCACAGCGCGCGATCCCCCCGCGCCGCGCTGCTATCGGAGTGCGGTGTACATTGCTGGTTTTCGTGTTATACGTTGTTATGATTGTTTTGTATTGCAAAATGGAGTGTATTCAGTTAATTAGTAAAAATGTAAGTAGAACATATTAAAAACCATGAAAAAAAAAATTGAAAATTTTCCAGAAAAAAATTCCACTGTAAAATCTTTCAGAATGATCGTCTGTGTCCAGGGTTTCAGTTTTTACTAAGCTGTCTTTTACACCCTGTATACTGCGACAGTAACGGTTTTGATACTTTGACTTATATGCAATTTTCTATCTACCACTATTAGCCGATTTTCTGAAATATAAATTACGGGAAAACTATTATATGCTATACATCATAATTATTTTGTCAGGCGTCAAAAACGTACATTTTTTGAGTCTTTGGATTTCATATTTTGCGATTGCTCTACCAATAGGATCAAGGTATAAATGGTAAAGTAAAATAATAAATAAAAGAGTTCGTGACCTTGTGGATACAACTGTTTAGTACATCCAGTTTATGCTTGGTCCTAGTATTCACATTGTGCCTATCAATAGGTATTTTTCTCGTCGAATCGCATATAAATTAAAATTGTCCAATTCTTTTCTAGGTCGCCCCGCTTTATGTTTCCCTGGTGTCGAGAAAGCACCTTAATTTCTTTGACCTTCCAGCACAATTCGTCTTACAGTACTGACGGATGTACCTAAAAAAGTAGATACAGAGAATTAACTATACAGGATTACTTTTTAATCAGTACACAAATTTTTCTTACGGTGTCAGTAAAAAAATTTTTTTTCCAAACTTTTCAAATTTTGGTACCCTTTTTTAACGTCTTAGAGGATGAATTTTGTAAAACGCAGAAACACGGGTGTCACAAATTGTGTTGAAGAATACATTTACCAAGTTTCAAATCAGTTGGACGAAGTTGTTTTTTTTTTTCATACAAAAACATTGATTTATTTTCATGCTTCAGACGGTCTAGCTTGAAATTTTTATATGAAACGATATAAAACAAAAAAATACGAGTCTGTTAAATTTTCATAAAGTTTACGTACAAAAAAATTGTGTACTGATTAAAAAATAACCCTGTATAAACTCAGTAGGTATTTAAAGAAATTATTAAAAGGATATATTTAGTCATCTAACATCTGCACAACATACAATTTTATTCTGTAATTTATGCCACATCAACAAAAAAAGGATCAAAATTGTTCGAACGCGCTCCTTTGTTAGTGCATTTGTAAACAAAACTTCGAATTCGTGGGTGTTCATTTCAAAAGTAAATAGCCATTCTATGATGGGTTTATTCTAGCTATTGCAAGTTGAATCACACAAATTATATCTAATTACATAAATAAAAACACATTTTACCAGTCATATCAGCAGTTATTTTATGAAAATTGTTCAGATCGGATAGATATTTGTCCGGCTTCGAGTTTTGCCAAACATATCATATATACTTTATATCAGCAGTTATTTTATGAAAATCGTTCAGATCCGATAGATATTGTCCGGCTTCGAGTTTTGCCAAACATTTCATGTATACTTTATAAATGATTCCTCTAGCGGAGCTCCGAATCACAGCCCTTTTCATTTTGAGCACAATTGGTCACCGAAATCACCACAGTAACACAATAAAATAAATTAAAACACGATTAACGATTACCGTTGACACAATAATACCTACTTGACGTGATTGACAACTGACAGAAAGAAAGTTACCAGTTATAATATTTTTTAGTTCTGTTTCAGGACTTTTTTGCCAAGCTGTACCGCGTCTTATGTTACTTAGGCTGATTGATAACTGGCCGAAATGACAATCTTAAAAAGGAGATGTACATTAAAAAATATTTTATTTTATTCTGTCATCTTTTCAAATATGGAACACCAAATTTGAATTTAATCGAGCAGATAGAATTTTCGAGAGAGCTCCTAGAACTTTCTCTGTCGTACTTTTTCTCCACAATGGAAAGAAACGAAATTCGTGCAGTGATAACGTTTTACTTTTTGAAAGGGAAAACAGCAACCCAGATTAAATCCAAGCTAGACACTGTTTTAGGCCGTTCTTCTGCATTGAGTACAATTCATACCTGGGTAACTGATTTCAAACGTGGAAGACAAAGCTGTGAAGGCGCCCACAGGTCTGGCCGGCTAAATGAAGTCACGACTCCAGAAATGATAAAAATAAATCACAAAATTGTATTGAACGATCGTCGTTTGAAGTTGCGAGAAATAGCAGAGATGGTGAGCATTTCGTCTGAACGCGTTTTCAATATTTTACACCATCATTTGGGAATGAAAAATCTTTGCGCGCGATGGGTGCCGCGTTTGCTCACCGTTGACCAAAAACAACGTCGCGTGGACGATTCATCGGAGTGTTTGGCGTTGTATAAGCGAGATCCAAACGAGTTTTTACGATGTTATGTGACTGTAGACGAAACCTGGATACATCACTATACTCCTGAAACAAAAGAGCAATCTAAGCAGTGGACTGAGAGTGGAAAACCTGGGTCAAAGAAAGCGAAAACGGATTTGTCGGCGGGTAAAGTGATGGCGACTATTTTCTGGGATGCTCGAGGTATTATTTTTGTGGATTATCTGCAAAAAGGTAAAACAATAAATGAAGAGTACTACGCGAGCTTATTGCAAAAATTGAGTGAAGAAATTCGATTAAAACGACCACATTTGGTCAAGAAAAAAATTTTGTTTCACCATGACAACGCGCCTGTTCACATTCCATGGTTGCAGTCGCCAAAATCCACGAATTACGGTTTGAATTGCTACCGCATCCACCCTATTCCCCAGATCTGGCACCTAGGTGGCCAGAGATTTTCATCAAATGATGAAGTCGTTGTCGCCGTGGACGAGTATTTTGAAAGGTTTTTTCAAACTGGTTTAACGGCATTAGAGAAGCGCTGGACTAAATGTATAGAGGTAGAAGGAAACTATATTGAGAAATAAATTTATTTTAAACAGATTATTATTGTTTTTCTTTTGTCGTTTCGGAAACTTATCAATCAGCCCTCGTACATAAACGTTCAACCTACTTAAAACTTTATTTATTTCAGCTTTTAGTGTGAAAAGTCCTACCAGTGAGCTAGCGCGCTTAGAGCATAGACAGAGCCACAATGTACAGCTGATGAAAGCCTCACTGTATGCTGATACTGGTAAGCAGTAATAACTTTATAATGACTATTATAATAATGATTTACTGAATTTCAAGAGTCAAGATACAATTAAAAAAACATGTTAACACATTGGAATCTGCGAGCGAACAGACCGTTTATTTTTTAAGAAGCACACAAGTTACAAATGCAGTATATTCGTATACAGCCAAGTTTGATGTACATATTTTAACACCCCCACTACATCCAATGCAACAAACTAATACAAGTATCTAATTTACAATCCATTGGTGTACTAGCAATCTTAGATTCAAGCATATTAAACCTTTTCAATAATTGATCAATGTTAGCCTCTTAATCCAATGTAATAGTACTAAGATCTTTAGAAATATTAACTCTCATGCCAAGACACTGCTTAGCTTGCCCTATTTTTTTGAATTTAAAATTGGAACTCAACACAGAAACTAAACTTTCAGTTTCAGATTTACTATCTGAAAAAACAAAAAAATCATCGACATAAAGTGCTATATTATTTATTTTGGTGAAAACACATGGTTCCGCATGACTTTTTTTGAATCCTGACCGATTTAAACATTCCTCAACTAGGGAATCCAATCCCGCATCACAATCGTGATCCCGCATGGCTAGGGAATTGAGGTCGTCAATCCCGCGGATCCCGCGGGATTTGCGGGATTGAGACTTTTTAAATATTTTATTTGTTTTAAGTTGTATCGTACATTTTCACATAGCAGCATTAGGGAATATTCATGTAGTTTTTAAAATCTTTATTAAATAACTTACATCGCTAAATAATCGTTAAAAATATCTACGATGAATAGTAATTATGTTTTTTTTTTCAAAATTTAAAAGTAGCTAACCGAAACGAGAACTTTAAACGGCCATTATTTTGGCACGCTTAGCTTGACGTCACAGTTCACGACTATTGTTTGGATTTTAGTTTGATTTCACTGTTTACATATATTTCGACTAAAGTTTCAACTAATTCATCATGGAACAACATTCTCCATCTATAGAACGGTCTAAAAAAACAAACAAGTATTAATTCATTTGAGTCATTTTGTTGTCATAAACTTTGACGTCATACTTATTCACTCTTACCAATAGCAACGCGTTTCAGATATTTGAATTTTCCCCAGTTTTTCAGCACTTTTAAAATATTAATTTCTGATTACAAAATAATTAATAATCAAAAATATTCAAATAGACATAATAGTGAAGTGCTAAAGATTATTTTAAAAAAAACTTACTCATATTTGAATTACATGCATAATTATTCCGTATTAACCTCGCGCGAAGATAAATACCCGTACCGTTAGGGAATTCCCTCATCATTGATTACTTGAACTGACATTGATTACGTTCCGTCCCGATACAGGATTCACACAATACAAAATAGAATTTCAATATATATTTAGCTGTTAATTAACGACTGAAAACAAAATTATTCTTCATACAAACTCCATAGAAAAGTCACGAATTCCATTGGAAAAGTTTTAAATCACTTATTAAGAGGCTGTACTGTCTAATAAATAATCAGAACGTCGTCTGAGCCAATTTTACTAGCTTTTATTTCTTAATATTTTATTTTCATCCCGTTAGCGGGATCCCGCATGACTAATCCCGTATTTCTGATCCCGCAAAAAAGGTGAGGGATTGGATACCCTATCCTCAACACTCTCATACCAAGATCTTGATGACTGTTTCAAGCCAAAGATTACCTTTTTTAACCGACTTCAAAAAAAAGGAGGAGGT
Source organism: Aproaerema taeniolella (assembly GCA_949987775.1). NCBI lineage: Eukaryota > Metazoa > Arthropoda > Insecta > Lepidoptera > Gelechiidae > Aproaerema > Aproaerema taeniolella. The sequence goes on along the minus strand of OX465244.1, from coordinate 16,911,837 downwards.
TCTCAATTCGGGTGATTTTTTTTTGTTTGTTACCTCAAAACTCCGTCATTTGTAAACCGATTTCAATTTTTTTTTAGTTCGGAAGCATCTACTTCCAGATTGGTCCCATAAATTTTTTTATCGAAATCGCTTCAGTAGTTTAGGTCATAAATAAAAAAAAAACTGAAATTAACGGTCATATATGTGGATGATAATAGGTCATCAATGTAAACGAAGCAAAAACGAAGTAGTTCCCTGAGACTTTTAAGTTGTTTTTTGGGGCTCCTTTGTGGGGATCTACCGTTTAGTGACCGGTAGCGTATATTACCACCACATATCTTCCCTGCTGTCTGGTAATCGGTTGATAATATCACCCACCACCCCATATATTTCATGCCATCTGGCGATCGGTTTGAGAATTGTACTTACCCGTATCTTTCTTGCCATTTTGCGACTGGTTATGAATATCACCACCTCATATCTTTCCGTGGGGTGAAAGTAATTGATCACTATATCGCTCTTTAATCTCGAGTGATTTAGTGCTTTATAATAAACTAGCTTTCCGCCCGGTGCTCCGCCCGCGTGGACTATAGGTTATATCGTGCCCAACTGTGGGATAAAATGTAGTCTATGTCCTTTCCCAGGCTCTAATATATCTCTGTACCAAATTTCATCAAAATCGGTTCAGTAGTTTAGGTGTGAAAGACGGACAGACAGACAGACAGAGTTACTTTCGGATATATAATATTAGTATGAATTTACGAGGGAGTTATATGAATGATAAATGATAACCTTTAAAAAGAATAAAATAAAATATTTTTAACAAAAAATTGACCCGCCTTCAAAAAGGGTGAAATAATTTTTGCACCAAACCGACGTCAAAAAAAAATTCCTCTCTATTCACCATATTTCGCTATGAATTCACCTATTTACTGTTTTACCCGTAACCACTACTTACTCGTGAACATAGCTTTAAAAAATTATTTCACCCTTTTTGAAGGCGGGTCAATTTTTTGTTAAAAATATTTTTTAATTGAATAATAGTTACTTTGTCACTATTACAACAAATATCTGGCTGAGCCATATAAATATCTTCTTTGAGATATTCATTTAAGAAAGCTGTTTTAACATCAAGATGTGTTATATCTAAATTCAACTGTACAGATAAAACAAATAATAGTCTTAAAGTGGAATGATGAACAACGGGTGAAAATGTCTCATCGTAGTCTATGCCGGGCTTTTAAGTAAAACCCTTTGCTACTAAACGCGCTCTATAACGAACACTATTGTCACTTTTAAAAACCCACTTACACTGCACTAATGTTTTATCCGACGGCACTTGATCTACAACAACCCAGGCCTCATTTCCTTCAAAGGCCTGAAGTTCCTCTTTCATGGCTTTAATCCATTTGTCTTTATCTGGTCTACTTAAGGCATCTTGAATGGTCACAGGATCATCACTAATATTCTAATCGTTGGGTTTGGTGCAAAAAATTTGAAAAACCGTATCTCTCAGGTGTGGCCTCTCTCTCTTTTGTTGACCAGAGTCCCTTCCTGCTTACTTTTCTCTTCTTTTACCTGCAAAGAGTTATTATCGGCATTTGGACTGGCACAACTACTTGCAGATGCGTTTACTTGTAAAGAATCATCTTTGGTATTCAAACTTTCATTACTACTTGTAGATGGTAGAATATCCCCCACTGAAACTGACACCTCCTGCTTCTTAATAATTTTACATTCAGTATCCTCATAAATAATCACGTCTCTACTGGTTGAAACAAACCTTTAATTGGGTCATAAATTCGATATCCTTTGATATTTTCTGCATAACCAAGTAGTAGATGTTTCTTAAATTTACTATCCCACTTCATTCTTTTTTATTTGGGAATATGAACCATTACCTGACTGCCAAAAATACGGACATGACTTAAATCTGGTTTTTTACTAGTCCAGAGCTCAAAAAGTGTTTTATCATTCAATCCATATGCCGCAGATCTGTTTCTAAGATAAACTGCGGTGTGAGTCGCCTCAGCCCAAAACTTTTTATCTAAACCAGCATCAAATAGCATGCACCGAGCTCTTTCTACAATGGTACGATTAAGTCGTTCACTCATACCATTCTGCTCAGGGGTGTAGGTATTTGTTTTTTGGTGTACAATCCCAGTCTTTTAAAATTTTTTCAAATTCCTGACTACAAAACTCTAAGCCATTATCTATCCTGAATTTCTTTATCCTTTTATTATGTTGGTTCTCAACCAGAGCCTTAAACTCTTTAAAGTATTTTAATACTTCGCTTTTAGCTTTAAGAAAATAAATAAAGACCATACGACTGTAATCGTCTACAAAGATGAGGAAATACCTTGATCCACTAATGGAAGTCTCCTCCATAGGACCGCATACATCTGCATGAATGGTATCCAGTACATCAGTGCGTCTTGAACTTGTGATTGAAAGGAAGACGTGCCTGTTTTCCTTCACAACAAACGATGCACGTACTTTTATCAATGAAATTATTATCACTATATGCAAACCTGTCACAGCACCATCTCTCATCTTCTTCATGTCATTACAATTTATAAGGCTCAATCTTCTTTGACAAACTTCACTGCTGACACCTGAAGTTGAAGTAAAAAAGCATTGCTTGTATTCCATTCTTAGTTTGTAGACACCATCTATCAAATCCGCTATAGCCACCAATTGATTCCTTTTCTTATAAATATTTCACAGGTTCTCTTTAAAATCCACTCTGTTGCCATTTTAATGAACTGACTTACTGATACCAAATTCGTAGTGAGGTTAGGCACACACAAAACATCTTTTAATGTAACTTCATATTTACACTTAGGGGTCACAGATAGAATATCCACTTCTCCCGAACATTCTACAGGCATAGTGCTCTTATTTGCAACTATAATCTCCTTTATGCTTGACTGACTAGAAATTTTCCGAACATTGTTTCCATCAGTCGTCATATGAACGCTGGCCACCGAATTAAAATACCAGTCAGTTTTGCAGTAACTTTTACTAAAAAACACTACAGAAAATGCGTTGGTGCTCTTTATTTCCTCTGATTTAGCTTGCGGACACTGATTTTTATAATGACCAAACTGTTTGCATCCATAACATTTCACATTTTTCTTCTTGACAGTTTTGACGTCTGAACCACTTTCGACATTTTGCCAGTAGTGCCAACCTTACGCGAATGCAAGTTACACCCTCTACTGAGAAATGCGGCAGGTTCACTGTCATTTCCCGCCATGTCTATCAATTTGGCTTTTATTACGTCAACTGTAATGGCTATTCCAGAATGTTCGATCGCCATTATCATTGGGAGATAGTGACTTATGCCATTTTAAAGGTCATAATAATAGCTTTATTTTATTACATAACACCCACAACTTGACTCGTGCAGAAAATGAACTATATACCATTTTATTGTGTACTGACTTGATTTTGATTTTATTAGTCAGATCCGTTAGTAGTGACATATACGATTGTGATAAATGTTATTTTATTAGTCACTAATGGCTTCATTTCATAAAAGGACACCCACTACGAGACTCGTGCAGGAACCGAACTATGAACCGTTTTATCGTTACTGACTTTCGATCCGACTCAGTGGTATATTCCTTGTTGTTGAGGCGTGAATTGTGCATGTTTCACGCCAGAGGGCGCGCACGTATTTCATCCATCAATTCTTATACCAGATTGTAGTCGTCGCTAATAAATTGTATGTTTTTTTCGAAGCGGTTCGTTTTTTTCTTTATGTGAATCAGTCTAACTATCTACCAACTACCTACTAGCCTTATTACTATAATCTACTATAACTATCACCAAAGCAGAATTTACAACAGCAGCTGCAGCTAATCCACCTGAACGAGTTTCGTTGTGGGTGTCATTTACTGAATAAAAGCTATTGTTGTGACCTTTAAATATACACTAATGATAACCCGATATACTACAGGCAAAAGATCAAGATGTAAGAATGAAAATCGAATCAGTTTAAGATAAAATGACTTATAGCTCGACGAAACATTTACGCGCCAACTGAGAAACTTTTTATTGAAACATGAATTCTATTCAATTAAAATATTTGGACAAAAATGACAATGTATAAATTAATTTAGAATTAATATTTAATGTTTTTTCTCAATTTTGACATATTTTTTGTAATTTTAAATAGTATACTTCTGTATACCAGTTCAATTTTATTTACTTATTTTTATTTGAAATTGTTTAAATTTAATTGAATAATTATTCAATTTAAAAATTTTTGACGATAATGTATGGGCTGAAATATATAACTTTGACATTGTAGCTATAATATGTGATAAATAAATCTAATCTTATCTAATCTTGTACGAGATCTCGGTGTTGGTGTTAAATAACGAAATTATCCATAGTTATGACCTTTAGAATGACGTATGTCACAACCTTATACTCCACTAGAATCGTATCAAAAGTCAGTATACCTACGATGAAAATTTATGAAGTTTATTCTCTGCACGAGTCTCGCTATGGATATCATTTAACGAAATAAAGCCGTTATTGTGATCTTTAAAATGACGTATGTCAAAATCTTATACGCCACTGCTAACGACTCAAGGAAATAGATTTAAAATCCCGTCAGTGTACGATTATACGTTTTATATTTCATTATCTGCAGAAGTCACGTTATTGATGTCATAAAACGAAATTAGATATTTTATGACCTTTAAAATGACATATGTCACAACCTTATGGACTACTACAGTCGTATGAAAGTCAGTATACTTATATGATAAAACGGTTCATAGTTCATTTCTTGTTAGAGTGTCGTTATGTGTGTCACAGAATGAAATAAAGCTATTAGTGTGACCATTAAAATGATATATGTCACAACACAACCTTATACATCATCGGAGACGGAACAAAATCGAAATCGAATAAATATATCACAAAATGATTCGTAGTTTAACCCCTGTAAAATCTGTAGTCAATTTCATCTTTTACCACTTGAGATGCGCCGTAATATCGCAGATATGTCATTTTTATTAAAAATAGCGTCATCTTCCTTGACTGTTCGGAGCTCCTAGAGAAAAATAAACTAAATGTTTCACGATCAACGCATCCTCATCGTAAAGTACCACTGTCACTTCCGTCAGCCAGTACCAACTACATGCAGAATAGTTTCATGTACCGGGCGAGTGATGGTTTCAATGACCTGTCGTGCTTCTCCGACATAGATTTGTTTGGCACTAGTGTTATGGCAGCCAAGCGCCTTATAATTAATAGTTGTTTCACTGCGTAGCGTTCAGGCACTGAGATACGAGTAGCAGCAATCATCTGTTTTAAATAAAAACACTCTTGGTTTAATTGAGGGACTGGGCGTGGAGGTGTGGATATTAGCGTCACTTATTTTTTATCAAATTGATTTAAATTATGATTTAAGGCTTCTTGTCGAAATTTTAGAGTTAAGTATACCCTCTTTAATTTTACTACTGTAAATCTATAAGCAACCGTCTGTAATTGGTTTTATGTATCTGTTAACTAAGATGTGGGAAATCCGTCATTGTATACAATTCCTAGGAAATATATACAATTCCTAAAATCGCCCGGAAATGTGTGAAATGAATCATATTTGATACATTTCCTAGGAAATCTATACATTTCCTAAATAACAATCGGAAATGTATAAAAAGTTTGAATTTTTCGACTTCTTTGTTCGATTGTGATAGACGGAACTGCGACAAGTAGGTTTGTTAGTAGGTTAGGTTAGAACTGCGACTCCCAACGCACGAGCAGAGCGAGCAAAGCGAGCGTGCCGCGGCTGTGGCCGGCGAAGTGCCAGAAACGACTATGTTTGCGGTAAGCGGTTGTCGCATTTAGGCGTTTGTCGCATGTGGTCAATAGACTGAAACATTTCATGAAATGTGAAATTCTCGAACATTTCATGAAGTGAGAAAGTCTACAATGTGGCCTAGACAAATTCACGTTGCTTATTCAGGTTAGGTTAGGTTGTTTTATTAATTTTATTCACTGAAAACATTTCACATTTCGGAATTTTATAAAATTCCTAGGAAATGTATATATTTCCTAGGATATGTGTGTATTAAAAAATCTTTGAAAAAATATTTTATACATTTCCTAGACAGCCTCGGAATTGTATACATTTCCTAGGAATTGTATACATTTCCTAGGAATTGTATGCATTTCCTAGGAATTGTATACAATTCCTAAATTTCATACATTTCCGGTAACATATCTATACTTTAGTTCCAATTTGTTTGTTTGATACTGATTATGTTCCATGTTTAAATAAAAATAAAATAAAAGTTCCTTTGTTTTGGCACAGCACTAAATGAAGGTATTGTTACAACCTTCAAAATAACATATGTCACATCTTTATACATCCTGGGGACGGTGGTCATACAATTTTGCCCATTCTCCTTAACCCACATACATATTATTCTCCTCAGAAATGGAAGACGACGTGTCGGTGTCGACAGGTGATCAAATGGTACCCCGGGGGCCTCCCTTGCTGTCGTACCCCGCAACGGCACCGTCCATGCTTCGGACTGATGATGACGTCATCTTGGAGGATGTACCTCATACCGCTGTCACTGAAGGTCAGTTTTATCATAAACATTAACACAACTCGCCGACACAACCCTGCGGCCTACTTGAAAAAAATCATGTTGGCAACATGCGCCCGAGTTAAGGTCGATGAACTTTCCACTTTTAGCTTCGTCAGCCCTGCGAAGCCTCCTAGGCAACTACAGAGTGACGCACAGCTGACTTAGCTCAAATATGTTATAAGTACTAGTCCATAATTAAGTTTAGTTCAGGTGATTGTATCTTAGGTTTAGCCATACATACTGCATTTATAATTAATTATTTTTAATAAATATTTTTTACAAGTCTGGTGTTGAGAAATTAAATTGGCGCAGCCGGTAGGATTCCTTGTTTTCAAGGTTGCTGTACCAATATAGGGTTACGCGACAAGTCAGCAGTGTTCGTTTCAACGAGTAATAAATAAGGATCACCGAATAAATAAATTTATTAAGTTCGAGACGCCGGTTAAGAAAATCGTAAGCATGGCACTATGCGAGTCCACTACCGTTCGCACCGAGTGCGCGCGAGCAACTGTATTGCGTCATTACGAAACAGGCTGAAACTTATATGTTTTTGTTATTCCGGCAGGGTCAGTCAAGTTAATACTTGTCACGTACTTGATTATGCCTACACGATAAGAAGTAACATCTTTCTTCTTCTTTAATTTAAGAGCAGCGCTCTTGTTGGTGGAGTAAACGCCACCAACCTCTATCTTCCGCTAGTGATTTGACCTCTCGATACGACACGACCTCAACCTTCTCTTTTATTTGCTCGAAATAGCTCCGCTTAGGTCTAACCCTACCTATCTTTTCTTCAATCTTTTCCTCTATTAAAGTGTTTTGTGTCGTATCAAATGCCTAATTATCTATCCTCTTCTGTTTTCTATGGTTCTTAAATAAAACGGGCAAGTGCGAGTCGGACTCGCGCACAAAGGTTTCCGTACCATTACCTATAAAACGGCCAAATGCGAGTCGGACTCTATAAAAACCAATATCTCTATAAAAACGGCAAAAAAATCACGTTTGTTGTATGGGAACCCCCTTAAATATTTCCCTCGTTCGCTTTAGGACAGATTCGCTTTATGGCAGATTCGCTTTACGGCAGATTCGCTTTATGGCATATTCGCTTTACGGCAGATTTTGTATAGTTTAGCGTTTTGTATAGCGTTTCAATATGCACTATTGAAACGCAATTCATGGAAACTTTTTAGAAGATTCGATCCTTACATTTCTATTGCCCTGGTACTTTCTGTTCGATTTAAACTTTTTAGAAGATTCGATCCTTACATTTCTGTTGCCCTGGTACTTTCTGTTCGATTTAAACTTTTTAGAAGATTCGATCGTTACGTTTCTGTTGCCCTGGTACTTTCTGTTCGATTTAAACTTTTTAGAAGATTCGATCGTTACATGTCTGTTGTCCTGGTACTTTCTGTTCGATTTAAACTTTTTAGAAGATTCGATCCTTACATTTCTGTTGTCCTGGTACTTTCTGTTCGATTTAAACTTTTTAGAAGATTTGATCCATTTCTGTTGTCCTGGTACTTTCTGTTCGATTTAAACTTTTTAGAAGATGAATCTAATAGCTCATGATCACACATTTCTACACAAAGGTACATACAAAATCCCGAACTGCAATTGCCCGCAAGTTGAAACTGTCAATAAGCAGACTTACCTGGGACTGGTTATCGATGACCGCATGAAATGGACGGAACATATCACGATAATCTGTGACAAACTCAGAGCCATACTAGCAAAATTCGCCCTAATAAAATACAAAGTACCATATCCCACATTACTAATACTGTATAAATCTCTTGGTGAGTCGATAATCTTTTACGCGCTTAGCAGTTATGGTAGGACGTTCAAAACCCACCTTAATCAAATTTATGAGCTGCAGGTTAGGATACTTAAAACCATAGTGCCTCGCAAAATTAAGTCCCTCTACTCTGACAAGCATAGCGAATTGTTTAACTATTGCAAAGTGTTGCCTGTTCATCAAAATGTCAAATAATACACAATCTTAGTGGAACAGTTTTTCAACGAACGAATCCAAAAACCTTGCTGCGGAAAAGTCACTACGCGTCAAATTTCTAATAAAAAACTGCTTATACATTCATATAACAATTTGTACGGTAAAAATCAAATGAGTTACAAAGTGCCAGCCCTTATAAATAACCTTCCAACTCAGTTACAACAGTCGATTAATAAGAAAAACATTAAAGGTAAACTTAAAGAACATTTTATGAACGAATATTTAAAAGAATTTTAAAAGTAAAACAACTAAAAACTATGCTAACATTTACTAACACTAATATGTACATATTATTCAGTTAATACAATCTTGAATACATAATATATTTTACACATTTATCTAGTTTTGAATAAAAATACTTAATATTAACACTTTTGTGAAACATCCTGTATTCTGTATTAGAGACTTTTTTACAACTATTACTTACTCAATGTTGCAAAACAGGTTTTGTAGTTGCACCAAACGACGATAACAACAATAATAATTTTAACTATGTACCCGCTTTTTGTTAATTTTTAAACTATGTAATATTAATCTAAGTTGCATCCATACTGGTTATTGTCTTGTTGTATTTTTTCTTTTTATTGTTTTGTTTTATCATTTCTATTTTGCATCAGCGACCTCACGGCGAATGCACGGTATTCGGTAAAACTTATTTAGTTTATGAGATACCGCTGTGATGTATATTCTATAATATTTTCTGTTTATTTCTTTAAAAAAAATCCTATCCTTACATTTCTGTTGTCCTGTACTTTCTGTTCGATTTAAACTTTTTAGAAGATTCGATCCTTATATTTCTGTTGTCCTGGTACTTTTTGTTCGATTTAAACTTTTTAGAAGATTCGATCCTTACATTTCTGTTGTCCTGGTACTTTCTGTTCGATTTAAACTTTTTAGAGGATCCGATCCTTACCTTTCTGTTGTCCTGTACTTTCTGTTCGATTTAAACTTTTTTAGAAGATTCGATCCTTACATTTCTGTTGTCCTGGTACTTTCTGTTCGATTTAAACTTTTTAGAAGATTCGATCCTTACATTTCTGTTGTCCTGGTACTTTCTGTAGAAGATCCGTTCCTTACATTTCTGTTCTAGTACTTTCTGTTCGATTTAAACTTTTTAGAAGATTCGATCCTTACATTTCTGTTGTCCTGGTACTTTCTGTTCGATTTAAACTTTTTAGAAGATTCGATCCATTTCTGTTGTCCTGGTACTTTCTGTTCGATTTATTCCCAACAAACAAACTGGTCGTATGAAACCTGCCTTTTGCGACTTTTGATTATATAAGTGTCGAATAGATGTTAGTAGACAACTAGAGCGTTGAACCGTTATTGCTACAACGATTTAGTCCTGTGACTAAAAGGTCCTATTAAATTAGTTGAGTAAACGTTTTTACGACTACTTTACACAACGTCGTATAAAGGTACGAAAATGTAAGTTACGTAAACTTTTTTATGACAACGTCGTATAATGGAGCCAGTTTGTAGGTTGAGTAAACGTTTATACGACTGATTAATACGACGTTATACAACAGTTAGATGAGTTGTTTAACCGTCGTGGTGGTTTACGTGGTGTTTACGGGAGTGACGTCACGATCGTCTGTGCGAGATTATACGCGCATCTGTTTTCGACTTCGAATAAATACATATTACAGAATTTGGGTTGGAAAATTTTTGAAATGGTTTACAAATCCAAAACCATTTGGAGATATATGTATTTGCTACAATATTTTCATAATTTCAACTTAAAACTGTGAAGGATTGTATTTATTTTTAATAAAATGTGATAACCTTTATTTGACCCTTGTGACGTCACACAAGGAAGTAATAACGAAACTTGTGCCAACACTTCATCAAAAAAAAAGTGTCAATCATATGCCAGACTGCTCAGTGTTACCAGATTCAGAGGTTTTCCCTAAAACCTAAGAGTTTTTGCAGTAAGATTTTTCCAGGTTTTTATATCACGAAATTAATGTACTGAAAAATAGCGAAATCCTTTTTAAATCTGTCAAGATAGAATGAATTGAATCTTTAACCTACGTGTCCTTTGTCTAATGTTTCAATTGAGTGCTTATTTCCTAAAATTATTGAACATAAAAGTAGCCTTCGAGATCGCTTACTGGTACTGGTACGACTTACTGAAAGAACTTGTATTAATTTCAATAAAAACTTTTAAAAGTAGTCTTCGAGATCGCTTCTGGACTTAAAGAAAGAACTTGTGTCAATTTCAATAAAAACTTTTTAGTTACTTAGTTTTTGATTGACAGTGTTATGTAGGTAGCTTGTATGTAATTCCTTCATATTTTTTCAAATCTAATTCGCACGAGACATAACTAAAATAGAAGGTTTTAAATAGGTCATACAGGACTTTTAAAAATGTTTCTAGCAAAATTAATCAAAAATTATCAGTGTTCACCAATAACATCATTAAACATTGCAATATACTGTTGAATAAACAATCGAAACTAGTGTCACAAAGTGCAAAACAGAGAAAACTTTACAACTGTTGTGGATTATACGTGAGGTGAAGGATTTTGTTCTATTTTTGGAAACTAACAGTCTTGAAAACTATTTCGTGCTCACCCACAACATCATTTAACATAATAAATTACCTGTGTGTTAACCCGCATCACAGCTGATATTAAAAATATACAAGTAAGTTCAATACAGTTGCACACCGGCTGAACTACAACTACATGCCGATACTATCATCAAGTAGGCGGACGGCGAGTCTCTAGCGATATGGTTATTAAGTGCAGCGCTTTTACTAAGTTAACCTCAACGCTAGATGTCGTGGAGTGTCCAAATTGTAAGAAACTTTTTAATTGATAAAATTTACTATTTTTAACAAAAAAAACAACGGCTTGCACTCCGGGAGTGCCGGCAGAAGTGAAAACTTGAACATTACCTAACGTTGATATTTTAGAATGATTAGGGAATAGTTTCGCACGAATTGCTTTATTAATCAGTATAAAAATACTATCATTTATGTGGTAAAATACAATATTCATTTATTGCGCTATTATACAAAAACATGAAATCTGATATTGAGATTAATATTAGTATCGGCCTAATTAAATTTATGAAATATAAAAAGTTGGCTTTATGACGTGCACTGCCATAGTCTCTGCTTATATTCTTTTACGGTTGGCGCCATTTTCCATAAATTTTCTTTGCGGGTTTAGTTTGTTGCACAAAATGAGAAATTTCGACGAATTAACACCACCGTAACTCAGTATAATTATACTAATTTCAATGTAATCCTTACTAATATTATAAATGTGAAAGTAGCGATGTTTGTTACGCTTTCACGCAAAAACTACTTAACCGATCATTATGAAAATTTGTACACGTATTCTCGAAGGTACTAGAAGTAACATAGGCTACATAAATTTCCCGAATTCCCACGGGAACGATTGACAGAAATCAACATAGAGGAAAGCAATAATTAATTTCAACCACATTTGCAACAAGTTCGTGGCGTAATGGTCAAGGCGTTGAACTCAGAATCGTTAGGTGTATGGTTCAAATCCAACAGTGACTGTTAGGTACTTTTTGTATTTTTTGTTTGTTTTTTATCTTACTTCCTCACTTCATCAGGTTCGTGAGGTGTACGGTTCAAATCTAACAGTGGCTGTTACTTTTTGTAGTTTTTTTATTTTTTTAATCTCACTTCTTCACTTCAACAGCCCATATATCTCCCCACTGCTGGGGCACTAGCCTCCCTCAATCGCATTAGGGGAAATGCTCTATACTCACCACGAAAAACATATTCGAGAGCTCATCATATATCATGTTTGGCCTGGTGTGATATTTGTATATTCAAATAAATTTACTATTAAGTACCAAGGCTACAGAAGCAGATAAGAACTGGGGAACGTATGTGGGCTAATGATGATTTTTTAATTTGTGTAAAAAGCAGATGTTTGTTCTCGGGTCATGGGTGTTTGTGTTTGTCTTTGTGTGTTCCAAGGGACCCACGACACAAGGCAAAACCTTAATGTGGGCCTTTGAGTGTGAAGTTTTTACGCAAAAACTACTAAACCGATCATCATGACACTTTGTACACATGTTCTCGGAGGTACTAGAAGTAACATATGATACTTTTTACTATAAAAAAATGGGGATGTTTGTGCTTTCACGCTAAAACTACTCAACCGATCATCATGAAACTTTGTACACATGTTCTCGGAGGTACTAGAAGTAACATATTATGATACTAGTGGGGTGGGGAAAAAAAGAAAAAAAATGTGGGCTCAGCGACTTTAAATTTTTTTTAAACAGTTGCTCTGTACTCCCTGTGCACCCAAAAAATTTTTAAATCGATCGGGTGGTGGGAAGGGGTTGCCAGCGTTAATTAAAAGTACCAAAATAATGATAATTTTCGTGTGGGCAAATTATTATTATTTTGGTACTTTATAATGCACTGGACCGAAGAATGGCATAAAGTTACATTTAGTGATGAAAAAAAATAATCTGGATGGCCCCGACGGTTATTCTTACTATTTTCATGAGTTACGAATAGGTAAAAAAGGAAATAGGTAATTTTATCGCGTCGGCGAAATGATGCAGGCTTAGTAATGGTCTGGGGTGCGATATCATACAACGGACCGATTGATTTAGTGGTGATACAAGGTAGACAAAATTCTAAAAGTTACATTAATAATATCAATGTTTTCGACGGGCCATCACTCTCCCCTGACCTAAATATATTGGAAAATGTGTGGGGAGGGTTGTCATGTGCAGTTTATAAGAACGGCAAACAATACAACAACAAGCAAGAACTCGAGAAGGTTATAAAAAGTGTTGGAGCAAACTGCCAATTAAATACATAAGAAGTCTTTATGATTCAATGCCATCTCGGATTTTTTATTTGATTCAAAAGAATGGAAAAAGCCTTAATTATTAATTAATATATTTTTTGAATAACATTATTTAATAACATAATTTTATGTGTTTTTTTTTAATGGTCGTATTCAAGTGGCGCATCGTGGTTGCTTACTAGCGCTGTCAGAAAGGCTCACCGAATGTTTAAGAAGTTCGATTGTTTATAGTTAGGGACCATCCATAAATTACGTCACACGTTAAGGGGAGGGGAGGGGGTCGACAAAGTGTGACATTGTGTGACAAGGGGGTGGGCGGGGTCATAAGTTACGTGACGTCACATTTCACAATGTATTATGAGTATCAGAATGTGTTAACTATTAACGACAAACTTAAACAAGTTATGATTTTTTAAAGTAGCGCTGGTAGAAAATTCGAAAACCACTTTCAAAATATCATAACTTTAAACTACAAAAATCGCGGAACATACATGGGATATATTCGGATTCACCCAGGGGTGAGGAATTAAAAAAAATCCTTGACGTCACCTTTTGGACCACCCTGTGTGTGTTGTGATGTCCAATATAATAAATTTGTCTTTCTTTCTTTCTAACCTTAACACGACTTTTATATAATCAAACCGTCGCTAAAATGTTATTTTTAAACCTGTTTACAACAAAAATATTAAAATAGTTAACTCCGAATCATTATACGACATAAACGATGTTTTGCAACCGTCACATAACTTTAAGCAGACCAAAAAATCATAGGTCCAACAGGCACTTTTTTTTAAACTTTCATTTTGTCAACCAAACAATGTTGTTCAAATATTTTCATCAATACGGATCCAGATAAATGTAAAAAGCTTAAACAAAGCGGGGCTTTCAAGCGAAACATCTGTGATTTTGAACGTGCTAGGAATGTGTAATATAACTTTATATATCTCTTGCTCTGTAAGTAGTCACTTACTTCCCTGAATGCCGGGGTGTATGGATATCATTACAGCATAGGTTTCAAAACCTACCATGTAATGTTAACATTACAGCATAGGTTTCAAAACCTACCATGTAATGTTAACATTACAGCATAGGTTTTGGAATTTGAAAAAAGAACTGTCATACTCAATACTGCAAGAAGAATATTTTTAAAAAGTTACTTTTTTTTTCTCGGTACCGATTATTTACTCGAATCGGAATCAAGACAATTTATATTAGAATTTATGAAGATTTTATTTTTAATATCGAACTATTTGTTTCGCAGTCACATCGTATGTTAGTTGAAATCGATTTAAAAATCAAACTGGCCAGCACGATTTGACGCGCTTGCGTGCCATAAAATCGTGAAGAGTAAAAAAGGCAGTCTACTAGCTAGGCGCGAAATTTTAATTAAATACACATGTTTCTCTTTAATAAACGTTCATAGAAACCTGCTTTCTTGTTTTTTTACTTACCTCACAATCGATATGTAAAGCAGAGTGTTTATCTCGGGTGTAAGCATCAATTGCATACTCGGGCTAATTAGCGCCCTCGCTGCGCTCGGGCGCCAAAAACCTCGTATGCAATTGATGTCATACAGCCCTTGGTTAACAATCTACTATTGTTTTTTTTAAGCTATTGCATAGATTCAATCGCGGGCCTTGAGCGCGGGGACCGAATGCAGAAATTCCGTAACGAAAAAACCTAACACCCCCCACCACGACGTCTGGTCTCTTGCATCGTCTAACATCGTTTCAGTTCGGCAGTCTTCGACACGGTGTTTGTGTGCGTGTAACAATAATAATAATATTATAATAATAATAATAATAAAAAAATTCTTGTCGTTGACTCCATAGCACTTGGCTTCGGCCCGTGCCAACTTACCTCCTCGCATGGAGAGAATATATTAGATATATATGTTACAATTATAATAATAATAATAATATAATAATAATAATATAATAATAATAATAATAATATAATAATAATAATAATAATCCCCAGAAATGGGAGAAGAAAATGGTTTTTCTCAAATATAATAATATAATATAATAATAATAATAATAAAATAAAGTTGCTCCGATCCGGACGAAAATCGGTATCTGGGGGGTTTGGGGGTCGATGATTCCGAATATCGGGTCACTTTTTCGATTCCACCATTTTCCATGGCCGCCATACAAGGAGTGGTGAGGCGAGGCCGCAGGCCGAGCCGAACCACGACACCACGCTGCGAGGCGAGCTGCGTAAAAAGCGAGGCCGAAGGCCGAGCTCCGCGTAGAGCGTAGCCCGGAGCGTCCCCCCCCCCCAAATCCAAGATGGCCGCCATACAAGTTTAAATTCTAAAGGTGAGGCGAGGCCGAAGGCCGAGTTGAGCCGCGTATAGGGTGAGGCCGAAGGCCGAACTCCGCGTAGGGCGAAGCCCGGAGCGTCCCCCCCTAATTAAAGATGGCCGCCATACAAATTTAGATTTTTAAGGTGAGGCAAGGTCGCAGACCGAGCCCAACGCGCGAGCCGAGGCCGTAGGCCGAGGCGAGCTGCGTATAGGGCGAGGCCGAAGGCCGAGCTCCGCGTAGGGCGAAGCCCGAAGCGTCACCAAGCATATTACCCGCCGACCGCCATCCGAAAATTTCATATCCGCCATCTTGGATTTTAGTTGGGGGAATCGTGACGCGAAGGGCAAAGCCCGGAGCGTCTCGATTCCCCCCACCAAAAATCCAAGATGGCGGATATGAAATTTTCGGGCATACCGATATGGGTGTCGTTTAATAGGTTTTCGGGGGTTCTGATTCCGAAAATGACATCCATTTCGAAATCCAAGATGGCGGACATGTATTTTTTGTAAAAAACCGTCATGGGTGTCGTTTAATAGGTTTTCGGGGGTGCTGATTGAGAAAATAACATCCATTTTAAAATCCAAGATGGCGGCCGTAAAAAACAAAAAAAAGGTAAACTTTTTTGAAATTTTTACACAGCATTTTGTATCAACTTATGCAATTATAATTAAAAGTAGAGGAATACTTTTAATTATAATTGCATAAGTTGATACAAAATGCTATGCAATAGCTTTACCGCGGCAGTCCCCGAGTGCCACACGTCTATTTTTTTAAATTTTAATTTCAATAAACAGCTCACTAATTATTGTCGAGTTGTCTGTACTTCTGCCGTAAAGCAAACCTGCCATAAAGCGAATCTGTCCTAAAGCGAATCTGCCATAGAGCGAATCTGTCATAAAGCGAACGAGGGAAATATTTAATGTATTATACTTTTTAAGTAGTATATACATCATCTGTGAAAATTTAAACTGTTTAATTGTCACGGTTCGTGAGATACAGCCTCGGACTGACTTAGCTATAAAAACGAACAAAAAATCAAGTTTTTTGTACTGGAGCCCCCTTAAATATTTACTTTATTCTGGTTTTTAGTATTTGTTGTTATAGAACCAATAGAAATATATCATCTGTGAAAATTTCAACTGTGTAACTATCACGGTTCATGAGATACAGCCTGGTGACAGACGGACGGACGGACGGACAGCGGAGCCTTAGTAATATCAGTACTCAGATGCAGTTGCAGATGGACGTGTCCAATGCAATTCGTAATTAAATTTAAACAACTGCAATAAATAATTGTAACTGTGTCAGCTTAGTACTTAGTGCGTTTATGCTGTGTGCGAGTTAAAATCTATGTCATCCGGTGAAACAGCTATGAAAGTGAAACTGTGACGTCATAATTGATATAATTCTGATTTGGATAGCCCGTTTCAACGGAGCTCTCTTATAAATAGAAGCCCGCCACCCCAGAGACGACATATAGTGCCACCAACTCAACCAGAATCACCATCGACATCCGACCTAATAACGACCCCAGGAATTCAAAATTGGATTACGAGAATCGAACACTCTCTACATGAAATTTGCACCATCTCCAGTGAAGGAAAGCTGAACTCAAAACAAAAATTGAAAATTAGCACCATCAGTAGAAATGTACTGGGAGATGTTTCTCGCGTTGCTGTTCAGTATCAATGTTTGAAACAAAAATATATCTCAGCATGTACTATCGCAAATAATTTTCAAGACCAAATAGATATCTCCGAAAAAATTGAAGAACTAAAGGAAAATATAAGCTCAATCTCAAAGACCTTGCCGCAGACCTCTTTTTCCTTTGCCGACGTTGTTAAAAAGAACAATAATACAACACTGGTAACTTCCCAGCCCTAGTCGTATTGCTATTTATCCAGCCGACAAAGAACAGTCTAGTGAGGAGACTAGAAAACAAGTTCAAACAATAATCAATCTCGAAGTATTGAAGCTTCACATACGCGGAGTTAAGAAGACGAAACACGGAGGTGTTATAATAAGTACTGAACGAAAAGATGACCTAGACAAGTTGAAACAGTCAGTACCTCTTATGGCATCTGGGCTCAAAGTAGAAGAAACTAGAAAAAGAAGACCCAAAATAGTATTATTAGGTGTTCCTAAAAATACAAGCGAAAAAGAGGTACTCGAGTGCCTATACGAACAAAATTTAGTCGAAAACCGTCCGGAGTTTACTCGTGAAAATTTTTTCAGCTTACTTAAACTGAGTCACAAATCTGGTACATTATGGAAACGACAGCACAACTCAGAAAAGTACTCATACAAAAGGAACGAGTTTTTATAAATTGGACCTCATGCCCGGTTAGGGATTTCACTATCGTTACGCGGTGCTACAATTGCCAACTATATGGCCACTCTGCAAAGTATTGCAGAGATTCTCAGCCCACTTGTGGACACTGTGGAGGTGCCGGCCATACGATTAAAGAATGTGCCCACAAATCCGAAACAGCCAAATGTGCGACATATAACAAGCCAAGTACACATAAAACGGGAGACGAGCAATGTCCAGCAAAAAAGAGTGCAGAAAGTTGGTTCATGAGTTATATCGATTATGAACGCCCCTAGACCGCCATACTACCCACTTCAGCAGCACATACCAATCCTTAACTCACTTACGAAAAGCAAATGTAATTTTAATATTGTCGTACGAATTATACGTAGTAGTTAATTGTTATTTTGATGACCTAATTGCCCCTGATTAGTTATAAAATGTTAAGTTGTTCTTATTTATTGTTGTTATGGAAATATTGTTGAAATAGGCAAAAATTTATTACTAACTCACGATACCTAAGATACAAGTATAAATATACTAAGTTTAGGTATCACAATAGCATATTGACCTACCTAACCATTTTGTAATCCGTAAATTTTTGTTTAGTGTTAGCATAATTTGTATTACTTTTAAATAACCTAGTACACATACTGTTTATTTTGCATTTTATTGTATAAGTTTTACGTAAATAATTATACTATTATATTAATAGGGTCCCGTTTTAACCCTTTGGGTATGGAACCCTAAAAACTTCGCTTCTTCCTTCACTAATTCCAATACTTCTTCATTTGTTTTCTTCTCCACTTATCCTCTCCTTTCTTCTCCAGCACCACATCTCAATGCCTGTAGCCGTTCTCTATATCTTTGTGTGAGCTTCCATGTTTCCCAAGAAAAATCTAGAAACGATAAAAGCGTCTGTTTTTTTTTCCAGAGGTGGCGATGAAGTCGCTGATAGTGCGTCCACATACCATCGTGTTGAAATACCACAGAAAAGTGCCGCCTTTCAAACAGACAATAGCAGGTTAGTCAATGTTTTAATTTAATTACATACATAGATACGCTCACGCTTATAAATCTCTGGAGGGCTAGGCATTTAAAACCACTTGATGCCACGTTTGACATAAATTCAGAGGGCTATAAGATGACATATGATAAAAGTGTTGATCAGCCTTTCGCCCACAATACAGCAAAATCCTCGTGTTCCGTTTACTGACTGTTGCAGTATGCCTGGAAAGAGTAGGCATCTGGCACATTATATGTTTTTCTTTTGCTCCCAGTCCAGCATGAAAGAAATTTAATTGTTTAAATGTTTAAACAATTGTTAAACGTATTACGTTAAATGTGATTGTGTTAAATGTTTTTTTAATTTATAATGAAAAATGTTAACTTATCCATGAAACTGAACAACTTTCCCCAAGGAATATATGATCTTCTTCTACCTTCCGTTTTCCTGGCCTAGTGCCAGTGTCACGAAATACTCGTAAAACTTTTTCACAAAAAAACTTGTGCGATCAGATTCGTTCGTAGCCCAGTAGCACTAGCTCATTTCAGACGATCAGTGAGGTAAAGCAACGCACACAGAGGCAGGGAACTTGATGGGTGACCAAAGTAACAATTTACCACGAGCGCTTCCGTGCTTCGGAGGGCACGTTAAGCTGTCGGTCCCGGCTTTTGGCGATGACTACAGTGAAGTCGTTAAAACCAAGTCAGAGGCCATTGCATTGTGCGGTTTGAAAACTCTGACACTAGGGTTGGTCAAGTTCCACACCCTTGACTTTACTTACACGATAAGAAGAAGATCAAATACGTTTTTTTGGTGACTTAATTTCCTACCCCGACATTGATTATAGGCGTGTGAGTGTGTGTCTATTTTCATATACAAATGATTGAATTACAGCAAAAATAAAACACGAACATAATAGCCCTCCACACATAATGTAGTAATAATATGCGTAAAATGTCTCATTTTTTTATAACGAATGGGTTTGCACTTGAACAGAATCTATCCCAGGGGCGAAGATGTGGTCGAGGATGTAGCAAGCTCACCCAGAAGATGCCTATTCATTATTATATCTTATTGTTATTTGTGGCGTGGTAATAAATAAAGTTTTCGTTCAACTACGTAGTAATATTAAATTAAAACTAGTTACAATAAAAATAACAACAATTACATAATAGTATATTATGCTACGTGTGGCTCAGGCCAGCAGACCCACGGCACTTAAACAATGAAATTAGTTATTCTATGTATGCTAATACATAGTGCCTTCCTAGTGCCTATTGATGCCAAAAAACCATATCTAGTGCCATCATAGTTTAAGAAATACAGGTCGTTGTTTGTGGGTCTGTTGGACGGATATCAGCCCAGCAGACCGATGCTACATCCCAGCAGAATGTAGCATAGCCACACTATGCTACAAGTGTGCTAAGTTGGATATTACATTAGAGGCGAGTTTAGAGCCCGAGCCGAGAATGTAATATCCATTGCGCACGCGTGTCATACGACGTTTTTCAACACATTTGCGAGGAAAGAAAGAAATAAAAACTTTCCTTTGATAATGGCGGTAACAAGCTATCACTTGCATGTTGCGCCTCGGTAAGTATTTCTGGCGGTGTACCCGCGTAGGTTTCCTGTTCTGCACTTGAAGAAGACATTTTTTGTGTTGTATTTCTGACCATAATAACAATCTGATGAATACAAATGCCGTTTGTGAAAACCAAGTGAAAACATCTGAAAAGAGGCCCGATTATTTTTTGCTTTTTTCGCTCGCAAAATGAGATTCACATTGACAAGTATGCCATACAGCTAAATAAAAAAAAACTTAAACATTTATTTTCACGTTTTAGCATTTAAATAAATGATAATTTTCTGTTAAATTTAAATGATTTAGTGGAATTATATTTTTATTTAGGAGTCTTGTTTGGCATTTTAATACTGTGACTTAAGCGATAGATCATATTGAAAAGTTCTTAGTTTTATATAGCCTCTATAGAATAACTCGTGACTCACTAAACTATATCGCGACTAGTGCCTTTTGTAACCCATATAATAATATCAGTGCATTCCGGTTCCACTCGGTAATACCTACGTCGCGCATCGCGTGCGTCATCCACACATCCAGTGTAGTGTAGTTGACAGTGGAACTTATTAACGACGACCAAGACACAGAAACTTGAGCTAAGAACAGTGCGTTACACGCGCAACATCTTGAGGAAGGCGGAGAACCTGGTGAGCCCGTTCCATTGTAAAACATTTCTAGCCAAAAGGTATAATTTTTTTTCCAGCATCAACTCACAAGGCGATCCGTTCCAGCAGCCTTTTGGATATAATTTTTTTTTCAGCATCAACTCATAAGGCGCCGATCTAACCGACATTATTATTATTGCAACTTGTAGGACCCGCAGCATACCGTTTAGTGTTCCTGACCGGCACACCATTCTTAAACCTAGCTTAACAATCCGGATAGGTGGTTACCTCTTAACTTACCCTATCTACACCTTACTCCAGCTTGAAAATATAGGGTACTAGGGAAGTACGTAGAACGGCAGCTAGTGATTCACTCAATTAACACCTAAATAAAGGAGCTCGCCAAAGAGAACTTAAGAATAAAATTTGAATACACTTTCATTTGCAATTTCACGCGCGTTGGACAGCACGACACCTAAATTAATTGAATATACACAGTAACACAAAATCACCCGTTGCGTCTCGCGATACAAGTTTAGGTCTCTTACGAAACGCTAAAACCAGGAATTCTTTAGCAGTATTGTGTGCTTCAAAGACATTACTAAAATAAGCCACCTGACACACTTATAACTTAATATATTATGCGCATAGTAAATTTATCATATCTTACTGATATACCATACGAATCACTAATCACTTAGCCAATCGTAAAACACATCGCATAGGAATCGCTCAACGTGGGAACAATACCAACCTTATCTAACTAAGTGCGTTTTTTTAATTTAAAATAATACCGACTAAAAGCAAGCAAACGACCGAAGAACCATTAGTTTGCCTAAGTTTTACAATAGGGTATAGAGAAAAGGATAATAAAACATAATACTATATCTGAGCCTGGGAAACGAAAGCTCATAAAGTTATATCCTGCTGTCTTTCAACTTGATGCGCCCGACAACTTTATAGTTATTAACGATACTAGTGTCGTAGGTAATGTGTAACGTGAGCCCATTTGAAACACGAGCGAAGCGAGTGTTTTATAGGGCTCCAGTTACACATTACCTAAGGCACGTATATTGTTCAACGTTTTACAATGCAGTAGCCGAGGAAACTAAAAAAAAATGTTGTCAAAAACTTACATCGTATAGGTATATTCAAAGTTCTTAAAAGATAGTATTTCCAATAAACATTGACTGAAAACTTATTGCAATTGAACAATGTGCACTAATATTTTACGATTAAACACAAAAAATTAAGGAATTAACATTTTTATAACACAATAATAATTTTGTTTAACAAATAATTTCAAATGGGCAAAACAATGGCGAGCAAAATATTTTTCCACAATTATGAGGCAAAGGCTAAGGTAAATAAAATGCCAATTGCGCCTACAGTAATAATTAAATAGTTCAATTATTTGTTAAAAAATCAGATTTGTTTTATTGAAAAAGTAAAATAAATAATTTACTTTTATATTTTATTTCACTAAAAATCAAGATTTTCGTCAGAAATAATTATTTTGTCAGGCATAAAAACTCTTTGCTGTCATTCTATAAAGCCAGTATGAAGCGTTATGAAAAAGGTAATACTCTCACTTGTCAAAAGGGTCACTGAATTATCAAAACAGCTACTCTTTATTTCGTCATACATTTTTGTCAGTATTTTATTCACTTTTTGCTTACTTTTTATGCATTATTTGATAAAAAAAAATAACTTTACTGGATCACAGAATAGCCACTCAAGTTGAATTTTGGTTTATGAAAAATGGTTTATTTGATCATTAGTTCAATTTTTTTTTTCTTTACAAAATTTTCTTCTCATTTCAAATTACATAACATGACATGTGTTTTATGGGGTACGTAAACGTACACTCCGTGGCCATGTTACGGGGTCATTTCCGAGCAACTGCATTGTAATAATTTTTAAAACTACTAAACAAAAGACTCCACAGTCATTCGGTACACATCTGGCTGACAGCAACCACCCGAAAACTATGGCAAGCCAGAACAATACAACCTTTTTTTTCTAAACTCATCGAATAAGACGGCAACTGCTTATGCAGATCCATATGTAACCAGATAAATATTACGTTTTACCTAACGTTTGACCACGCAATGATTACGAGTACGAGTCTGAAAACCGGCATGACCCACAAATAAAACTAGCACTACTTAATAACCTCACGGACACAACGCTTAGCATGGAACAATATATTAACCAACAATTCCAGGATGGATTTTGGGGAGGGGAAGATATATTAATAGCAGCTTCGGAATATTATAGGGCTAACGTCCATGTTTAAAACGAAAATCTATTGGAGCCACTCATTTATAAGCCCCGTGATGCACCAGTACCCGGAAACATCTATTTACACTTCGGAAACAACCATTGCAGTAGCTTGATACCCACCGATCAAGGAGCTTTATCTAACTACGAAGATGAAATAGTTTATGAGAGATGTAGTCCTGCAACAAACTCACACTTCCAAAATGAAAACGATGGAAAACTCTTTTTGCAATCCAATGAAACAATACCCGCCACGTTTGATAATCAATGTCACATTTCTACAGATTGCACCGGCCAGCGTCTAATTAGGTCATCACCGCAAACACAACACGATGTACCTACCCCCTGTACAAATTTAAGAACCGGCACATGGAATGTAAGAGGCTGTTCTAAGCTAAAAGATAGACACCATATCGATCAAGAACTGTCTAATCAACAGATAATAATAGCGGGACTTCAAGAGACACACATGGCATCAGGAACTTTTGAATCAAATAACTACCACTGGATTCTTGGGGGCGGTAAACGCTCAAGGGAAAAAAATAGGAATCGCCATTCTTATATCAAAAACGACTGAATATAAAATAATTTCAACCCATTGTAAAGGATGTAACACTCTAGCAGTGCACTTAAAGATTAAAATCGCTACAACCGACAGTCCAGTAGAACTTTCCATTATTACCACCTACGTCCCTTCATCATCAAGCTCGTGTTTGTCTCAAATTGGAATTTTGATTCACCAAAAATCTAAAAAAGCGTATCCGATTATAATGGGTGACTTCAACGCACATATAGGCATAAACGACTCTAAACAATGCACCTCTAAAAGAACCGGAGAAAACTTATACCACAAGCATAGCAACTTTAACGGCAACTTACTTTTAAGTTTTGTTGAACAACACGAGTTGAAACTTAACAAGTTTGGATGTAACACCTTTAGAAGTTCACCTAAAAATACAAAATGCTACAATTAACAATCCAATAAAACTTTTATCGTCACTTCTCACGTCCCAACATCATCAAGCACATGTCTATTCCAGATTGCTACTTTACTACACCGGAGACCTAAAACAGCCTATCCAATTATAATAGGAGACTTTAACGCACACATAGGCATTAACTATACAAAATAATGTAAAAGGACCGGGAACAACCTCTATCACAAAACAGCAATTTAAACGGTTAGTTGCTTCTAAGCTTCTTACAACAGCACGATTAAAAACTAAGTAATACTTGGAGAAGGCTCTCGTGCTGGACTACTTTGTTTCATGGAAACCAACATTCGCAAATTGATCATATTCTAACAAGTGTTAAGAAACCCGTATTTATCAACTACGTTGTAGGAGAAAAAGGAAAACTAATAAACACAGATCACAAATTACTTTGGGGATCGATAGAAACCCCAGCTTTCTTACTTCAAACACCAAGATACTGCAATTAATATGGCATTTAACTATAAGAAATGCTACTAGGTATATGAACATTTACAAAGGGAATTTGTACAACACAAATTCCAAGGACTGATAGCCAATAAGATGAAAGTCTTACAAGAATCAAATACTTCCGCTCACACCCATTCAGACAAAAGAAGTTTCCAATTGGAATGCTAGCTAGACTGATATCTACAACATACTCAAAGAAGCAGCTCAAGAACTACTGATGAAACCAACTCCGAGATCCCGCGAAAAATGCAAGTCTTATTTATAAGATGCCTACAATGACTTATGGGCTCAATGGGGCAACATTAACCAAGTGTAACCGATCGAGATTAAGAAAATACGAAAGACAAAATTTTTAAGGAAATGCTCAATGTATCAAAAGACGCTCCACCTAAAAATTTCCACGAAATACTACAAAGCAAAACAATAACAAAAATCATAAAAGTACGTAGAATTTTATACTACGGCCACATAAATAGACGCCGGAAACCACATTTTCTACGCTTATAATTATAAGAAATATAGGAGAAAAGTTGGACGTCCGATCTTCAATTGTAGGGACTCCCTAAACCGAAATCGTATTGGAAAACGATTGCTGCAGATCGACAAAAAATAAAATTAGAAGCCGAGAATATATACAATGTTACAGAAACGGACATAGAAACGAAACCCGAAGACTTAGGTATTCTACTTCCAACCACATAATCAAGAATGAAAACAGTAAAATAGAAGATAAAACGAAGACACGTCGGTCGGAAGAAGAAACAATCCAGGACCATCGGTTACAGCAGCTCTATTCCCGCCCATTTATATATCACACACCAAGTATAGAATCTATCCTCCTTACGTTGGCTCGATGCTGGTATTCTTGTCGACTCACGTTTCCTATCCACTCCACATCCTGCTGCAACAGCCCCATACAGTCACAGACTCTATCTTATGGTGCCCCGTCGACTGTACTAGTTGGTACGAATGTCGGATCACTCAATCCATAACATTTTTGAAATGTAGCATGAATAGTGGGATTTGTGCATTCGTGCCACAGTGGCCAGACCGAGGTGATTGTCGTCGTTGAGTCTTTGTGGCAGAACTGCTGGGCGGGGTGGCCATTGTAACGGTAACGGTTTAGTGGAATTATATTTTTATTTACAAATAGTTTAATATTTACACTTAATTTTAAATATAAAATAAGATCAGGAGACGAATTTTTGAAACTAGAATTCCAATTCGCATGCGAATCCGCTAAATCGCTATTTTTCAAAATTCATGAGTGAACCCTTCATTAATAAAAATAAAAAAAAACATTCCGCGAATTCTGACCACTCGTTCTGTATTTTCTACTAGTAGAAAGCGCGCAAAGTGACATTGACACTTACACACGTTTTTTTTGTTAAATTCATCTCTTTCCGGAAAGGCAAAGAAATTAATGGAGACATACTGCCAAGTCTTCAATATATTTTCCCTGCATAAGCTCCTCCCGTCCTTCGTAAACCGATTGTGTATTGTCATAATACATTGAGTAGGTAGACTTTTTTTTAAAACGTTCCTCTCTTCAAATAAGGCGTTACCGATTCTTATAATTGGTTACCGGTTTTTATTTTTTCTGCGTTGAAAGAAACCCATTTAAGTTTTCTAACTTTATGGCCACACCGAATTCGAGTGATTCATAAATGCATAAAAAACAAGGGTAAGTAGTAGAATTTTATTTCGTAGACGAATTACTGTCGCGCACGAATTCAAGATTCATTTCTACTGTTTTAAAAATACGTCTCCTGATCTCTGCTGAAATTTAGAAAAAAAAAAACATTACGTACTAGTGTTTTATTTTTATTACTCACGGGCTGGGTAACACATATCATTATAAACCTTAAAACAATGACATTAGACCCACTTAATTAGCAAATGTGTTGAAAAAGACATTATAAATGATAATAAAATAATAACTGATCCCATTGAATTGACGATTTAATGACAAATTTATTAAATTAACGACTCAAACTGGAAACAATAAAAATAAATACCCGTTTAACATAAACCAAAATCAATTTAATTTAATCCTTACGCCTGCTGTTCCTGAGGAGATAAACAGTTTTATCAGGAATCTAAGGTAGTTAAATTTGATAATTTAATTACCAAAGTCATAAAAAGCTGTTCTAATATGATAGCCCCAATACTCAGTTATGTGATTAATTTGTCATATGCGCAGGGGATCTATCCAGAAAGACTAAAAAACTTCAGTCATAAAGCCAATCCATAAAGAAGTTACTTTACATGATCTTAATAATTACAGACCTATTGCTTTGGTGCCTATACTTGCCAAAATACTGGAAAAATCCTTTCAAAAGAGGCTCTCTAACTTTATTACTTTTAAAGTGATACATGAAAATCAATATGGTTTCCAGAAAGGCAAATCCACTACCCATGCAGCTTCCAAATGATAAAGGAATCTATAAAAAAAATATTAATAAGAAGATCCCTGTTACAACGGTGTACTTTTGATATGTCCGGGGCCTATGACTACGTTCCACATAAACTTTTACTACAGAAATGTGAAACATACGAGTATGGCTTAGTAAGGGAATGAAAAATTTCACCGCTTGACTTGAAGGCACGATAGCTCAGTCGGTTAGAGAACCAGGAGATCTAATTCTGGGGTCGCAGGTTCAAGTCCCATTCACGCCGAAAATTTTTCTTTCCCTAAAATTTATTTGTGAATATCCCTCAAACGGTTGAGCGTTTTGAAAATGTTAAGGCTTTATTTATTTTATTTTTAATTTAGAAACATGTTCCAAATCAGGGTTTCAGTTTTTGGTTAACCGTCTTTAAATCATGTTTTCTATTTGTTTAGGTCGCCTAGAAGCTGCGTGCATAGCTGATATGTCGGTATGTCGCGCGCGTCACTCGCGCGTGGGATTTGGCCCCCGCGGGGTACTCGTGTACCCCACTAGCTACGACGCCGTGTCACACCTGCCCCCCTGTGAGTATACCTGGGCCTGGCCGTTCTGGAGTCCTTGCAGCGTTGCCAAGTCGATTGGCGATACGTGGAGGTGCTGAGAAGCCTATATAAGGTGATTTTTTATTAGACCCAAATATTTTAAGGGCTTTATCTGGTACCTAAATAAACTATATTGGTGTAATTTATTTTTATATTCATACGCTAGTTTTCGAGGAAAATTACAAAAACAATACGACTAATCAATAAAAATTGAACACTCTGTAGCATCATTTGAATCCACTGTACTACGTGTACGTATGTAGTGCCGTGTAGAATACGTAATTACATTACACTCACACTAATACAAACAATCAAAAACATCAATGAAGCCGACACACGGTGCCGCTACTCGCTCTTTTCCATAGTCACAGCCATAGTAAAAACGTAATAACAGTGTTTTTCTCGCTCCCGCCACACGCTACGGTCAGCGGCGGCGCGCGGCGGCCGGGCCCCCCGCGGCCTACCCCAGCGCCCGGTTCGCGCATGCGTGGGGCCAGTTGCCATTGACATTGACACTCGGATCTCGCGCATCTCTTCGCTAAGTTAACCTCTAAAATTCCATACGGCTTTATGAACCAAGAGTATCTCTGCAAATGATACCTATTCGCTATCATGAGGTGGGCGATGGTGCACCGGCACTCACGCGGTGCGGACGCTGTACTTGTTGAGGCCGTCTCATCATCTGGCCAGCAAGTTAGCCTGATCTCATGCCGGTGGATTTTCACGTGTGGGGGATTTTCACAAACGATCTAGATTATGGGAACGAGGACCGAGGACCATCCAAACAGCGGATGAAGTGCATGCTCGCATCGTGAAAGTATTTAATGTCTACCTACCAACATTCTGTTTGCAAGTGTTCAGAAGAGTGCGAAGACAGTGTTGATCTACCTACTTGCTTGTGGGTATCTATATACAGGTGTTAATGTAAGTGAATTGTAACTTTTAAACACTCCAAATTATAACAATGATGAATAACGAATACAATTACTTATTTATTTTGTTGTTTTCTTGTGTTACTACCTACACTACAGTACCCTTCCTATTTTTTCATCTGGTTTTATTTTGTCTGTCTACATGAAAGCCTGTAAATAAACTAGCTACCAAAAACTTACTAATTAGGAACACTAGTATGTCCTTCTCCAAGGTTAAAACTGCCTAGGTACCTAATTTCATCAAAATTTTCACAGTGAAAATGTAATTAAAAAACAAAAGTTATAATGTCTTCTTTTTTAAAAAAGGGAACCGCCTTTTAAAAACCGACCCACTGAAAAGAACATTGAAAAGCGAAATAAAATAATGATCTGGGTAGGTACGAGTACCTAGGTATTTCCTTAGTTATTGAACTCGGTGAAGAAGACATTATAATTTTTGTTTTGGTAAGTAGGTAGGTACCTATTTTTCTTTAATGAATTTTTTTATTTCATACTTTTAGTGTCTGTTAGGTGCTTCATTTACTTTAGCTTTGGGTTACTTTTTTTTAACATACCTACATACATACGGGTCGATTGAGAACCTCCTTTTTTGAAGTCGGTTAAAATACTAAAACTTTCTCCTAAATGTCACAAATATTTTTCTGAAAACTACACCAAAATCTGTTCAGCCAAATGCAAGATAATCGAGGACAAACATACCTACTTACATAATACATACAGGTCAAACTCAGAACCTCCTTTCTTTGAAGTCGGTTAATTACATACACAAAGGTCAAACTGAGAACCTCCTTTTTTTGAAGTCGGTTAATTACATACACACTGCAGGCCGAGTACGATAGTGACAGCGCCGCGACAACACCGCGGTCCTATGTCAAAATGTCAACATTGACAACGCCATAGCGAGCAAGCCTTTGCGCGGGACCCTCGCGCAATCAAAGTGAAGTTTCAGCGTGAGCCGAGCGCGAGTTTGTCGTTATCGTGTTAGAGCTGCAGGTCAAACTGAGAACGATATAGCTACGTTATTTAGTTGAGGAGTTACCTACTTGTCATTACAAATCTACCTAGGTATGTAGATAGGTAGGTACAGGGACAACAGCACATCATGCTATCCAAAAGTGTCAAATTTCTTCAATCGATTTTCAATTTTATCTCTAAGTATTAGAGTTTACAATCCATTGGGGAAATTTGACAGTTTGTGGTAACCTGATGTGCTGTTGACTGTACATACCTACCTCACTACACGTCTACTACATTACAAGTTCAACCAACAATTTTTAAAGCAAAAATCATCACAAGATCATTTCTAATTAGTGATTTTAACTTGTGATTTACCTACCTTTCTTGCAAAACTAGCTAGGCACCTATTTTAATCGTAGAGGTGTCTTAGGTATCCACGTGGACTGTCGGTAAAGTCAAACAAATTACCCGTATCTCATTGGCAGTCGGCCGCGGCATAAGGATATTTACGCCAATCAGAAACGAGCGGCTTGTGCTTTGTGAATTATGATTTAATTCGGTGAAGGTTCCGTACATTTATTTTTAAACTCTTGACTGTTTCCGAAAAATTTTTATGTGTATGCCCGGGATCTAAGAAAATGGATAGACCGATTTTAAATTGACATCAATAAGTGTAAAAGAACAGTGTGTTTTTTTTTTGAGTTTATGTTACAATTACAATTTGTAATATTTGCTACAAAATCAAAACTGATTTTGACGGCCCTTGGAAAAGGGCATACTAGTACTCCAAACTAATATGCATACTACTCCGTCAACCGTCAAAATGGCCACGCTCGCCCAGCAGTTCTGCCGCAGAGGCTCAACAACAACATTTATCCCGGTCTGCACATAGTGGTACGAATGCACAAACCCCTCCATTCATGCTACATTTTATAAACGTAATGGATCGTGTGATTTGGCATACGTATCAGCTTCTACAGGCGATTTAGATACCGCAGCGGCCAATGGTCGGCGGGGCACCATAAGATAGGGTCTGTGACTGTTTGGGGCTGTTGCAGCAGGATGTGGAGTGGATAGGAAATGTGAGTCGACAAGAATACTAGCATCGAGCCAACGTAGGGAGGATAGATACTATACTTGGTGTGTAATATATGCAGGTAGGATTGAAGCTGCAGTGATGTGGATTGTGGGTCCTCTTCCTCAACTGTTTTTCTTTTTTTTTTGTTGCGGCTTTCTTCACCGGGTAGGTTGTTTTGTTAATCATTCTTGTTTGTAGAATAGTTAGCCTGGTTTTCTTCGTCTACATCTTGTCCGTTGGTGTCGAAATTACGTATGGTTGTCCTCCTGCCGCTCTTGAGATGCGTTTCTCCTATTATTATTGCTTCGGTAATGGTAATCCAAGTCCTCTGATTCCGATTCAGTATCCGTTTCAGCTACTTTGTAGATGTCTTCAGCTTCTTGTTTGATTTTTTGTCGGTTCGATGCAATTGTTTTCCAATAGGATTTTGATTTTCGAGTGTAATTGTATATATCCTGATTTAGAGAGTTTATCCAAGTGATTGGCCGACCAATCTTTTTCGTATATTCATTGTAGTTGTATGCAGCGTGTAGTAGATGTGGATGTGGGCGTCTAAGTATATGGCCATTGAATGAAATCCGGCGGACTTTCACAATTTTTGTAATAGTTTTCCTTTCAAGTATTTCGCGAATTTATTCTGGGGGCGCGTCTTTGGATACGCTCAGCATTTCTCTTAGGATATGCCTTTCATATTTTCGGAGCCTGGATCGATTCCGTTTTGTTAAGGCTGCCACATTTAGCCCATAGGTCATCGTAGGGCTAATTACCATTTTGTACATAAGACGAGCAATTTTTCATTCTACTTTGTTTTTTTTTAATAAATGGTATCAGCATTTTTGAGTTCTTAACTGCTTGCTCACATCTCTTTTTGATAGTCGCCGATCGATCATGTGAGGCTGAGATGAAAGTACCCAGATATTTAATGAACTCTACAGGTTGAATTTGCGCGCCGTCTACAGCAAAGGAATGTTCTTCACTAGTGGGAGGTCCAAATGGGTCCCTAATTATGAGTTTTGTCTTTGTTGAATTTATTATGAGTCCAACGGTTTTCAAAAGGATTTTAAGTTTAGATATAATTCGGTCTAATGTCTGGATGTTTTCTCCTACCAGGATAATATCGTAACGTGATATACTGGTCCTGGTCGAGTCTGACATCTTCATCTTCCTCTTCTAGAGTTCGTAGAACATCGTCCATTAGTATGGTGAATAAGCGTGGTGACAACGGACACCCCTGTTTGACACCTTTACCTTTTGTTATTATCTCGGAGCTTTGGCCACACCAGGAGATAAATGTTGTTTCGTTCATGCAAGCTTTAATGATTCGATTTGTCAACGGTTTTCCTACCCTTGTTATCAAGATGTCTCTCATTGCTCCAAGGTTGACGTTGTCAAAAGCTTTTTCTAAGTCTAGAGCTATCACGTATAGTCTGTTCCCTATGCACCAGTGCGTGTCCAGGATTCTGCGTAATGTAAAAATGTGATCATCCGTAGATCTGTTCTCTAGGAACGCAGTTTGGTAGCTCCCGAGTGTTTTCATTTTAGCGACAAGAATGCGTAATAGATAATTGGAATAAATGCGATATCCAACATTTGTGATTGAAAACTTTCTAAAGTCACCCATTTCCTTTGGCTGTGACTTTTTGGGTAGGAATCTGTTTCGTCAAACGCCATTCCTCGGGTATGTCGTTTGATAACCATGAGGTATATGGAGTTAGACATAAATTGTATTGAGGTTACGCGTGTAAAAGACTGCCGTATTAGGCAAGCGCATCATACGATGATCAATGACGTATGGATTGTTATAAATACTGCTAAGTACGAAATAAATGCGTTCATTCTTTACTCAGACACACGTCTTTTAATATCTATACATTTTACTCAATCACCTCTTACTTCATGGCGACCCTTGCCTAAGGTTTTAATCTATTACTTAGAAGGTTTTAAATATTTTAAAAAGTAAAGTGCATTTATTATAAAAATCATGAAGAGGAAAATATCAAGATACAAAAATTAAATAACAACAAAAACATGAAGCAGCCACAAGGAAGAATAAATATAAAAAACGGACGACGAGAAAAATAGGGCGTTCCAAGAAAATGTACCTGTAAGAAGAGAGAAGAAAGGGACTACATGGAAAAAAATCAAGAGGATGTAGCTGCTGGGCGCTCGCAGTTTGCTCAAGCCGATATTGTGATGTGGATCGCAGGGAGCCGGGAGATAGTGGTACGGGACCGATGTGGAGCAGCCGGGAAGATTGTTCGCGTCACGAAAGTGAAGATTGATTTCGCGTCCCAGAAGTGAAGAAGAAGTTCAACAGTGTTGTTTTGAATTATGAACTTTAAATAAGAAGCCACCGTAAACCGTAAGTTAATTTAGTTAATTTTAAATTGTGTTTTTATTTTTTTTCTCTATGCCCAAGCTTTGTAAAGGTTGTAAATTGGTAAATTAACTACATAATGGGGTCAAGGCCATATCATTAAAAAGTATACTTATTAGGTTTAATTTTATTTTAATATTTTATGGAAAATTCTAGTAGAATCTAGTAGTGACGAAACAAAATGGCAGAATTGTTTAATATAAAGGCAGCCGTTGCCCTGTTACCCGTTATGACGGGCCAGGAGGAGGTTACAAATCAGCTGATCGATGGTATAGAATTTTATAGCAGCTTGCTTGAAAACAATTGTCAAAGTAAACTAATTAATTTTGTCTTAAAGACCAGGCTGTCTCCTAGTGCTAAGTTACGCATGTGCGCCACATACTCTACGGTGAAGGAATTACTTATTGATATGAATAAATTTTTACTCCCTAAAAAGTCCAGTGTAGCTCTTTTAACTCAACTTTTCAATTGCACTCAAGGCGATAGAAGTATAGTAACATTTGGCAGGCATATGGAAGAGTTGTTTGTGGAATTAACAGTGGCCCAAGCAGACGGTGATACCCAAAAGTACAAAATTTTACGCCCTTTGAATGAAGAGTTCGCAATAAAACGATTTGCCAATGGTTTAGTAGACAATAGGATCAGTGTTATTATTGCAGCTAGAAATTATAAGTCCCTATCTGAAGCTATCAGAGCCGCCCTGGATGAACAGTCAATGAGTCCCACCCCGCCTAGCGAATATAGCCCAGAACCTGAAGGATTTCAAATTCTTACTTACAGAAAAAAGTTCCATAGAAAACGTAACTATAAAGATAATCAGTATTACCATTCAAATAATAATAAGTACAACAACAATAGATATCATAATGCAAAGAATCACGAGGCGCGCGATCATGTTTCACACACACAGCAGTTGCACGGTCACAGTGCACTCTTTAGAGACGATATTAATATGACCCAGTTTTATGTAAATGACTTTATAACATCTATAAATAACAGCATAGTTATTCCATGTAAGATAGGTAAATGTAGTATAGATTTTCTAGTAGATAGTGGTGCATCTTTGAGTGTTTTAAAGTATGAATGGCTCGCGAGCAATGAATTAGTAAATAAGTTACATAGAGATAGGATTACTATTAAAGGAGTTAGTGGAAAATTAGATTCAATAGGTTACGTTTGTTTAGATGTACAGTGTAAAGGAATTTATTTTAGAGAAAAATTTTATGTTTTTGAGAATTTTAACTGCTATGCAGATGGAATTTTAGGTCACAACTTTTTCATCAATTACAAGGCCATACTAAATTATAAAAACTCAACTCTGACATTGAATAATATGGGAAAAGAGGTCGTTGTAGATATTTTAGATAGTTATAGCTTTCAGCACGTGATACCGCCGCGATGCGAGGTAATACGACACATCCCGACGCGACAGTCTAAGGACAGTGTCACACTGGCACAAGAAATAATGAAAGGTGTATTTGTTGCAGGGATGATTTCAAAACCAATTAATGGTAAAGTCCCTTTGCGTATTTTAAATACAAATGACATAGAAGTTAGAGTAGATTTGACGAATTTGGAGGTACATAGCCTAAGTAATTTTGAAGTGTGTCATTATGAGGAGAAACATAATTCAGCAAACAGAGTAAAGGAATTATTGAACTTATTGAGTTTACATAGCTACTTAAATTCAGAGGAACAATTAAGTATTGAGAAAGTATGCGCAAAATATGCAGATGTTTTCCACCTGCCAGGCGATAAGCTCACAGTTACTAATTTATTGGAACATAGCATACAACTTAAAGATAATACTCCAGTGTATAGCAAACCTTATCGTATTCCACATGCATTAAAAGGTGAGATACAGAAACAAATAGATGACATGTTAAAAAATAACATTATTGAGGAGACCACGTCAGAGTGGTCCAGCCCAGTTCTTCTCGTACCCAAGAAATCAGATAGGTCAGGAGAACGGAAGTGGAGACTTGTCATAGATTATAGGCAACTTAATAAAAAAGTTTGCGATGACAAGTTTCCCCTGCCGAATATTACGGACATTTTAGATTCACTTTCAGGCAGTATTTATTTTTCGAAATTAGATTTGAGTTCAAGTTACTATCAACTATCTTTAGATAAAGAGTCAAGGAAGTACACAGCGTTTACTACAGACAAACAGTATCAAATGACTCGCTGCCCCATGGGTTTAAAGACTAGCCCAAGTGTTTTTAGCCGCTTAATGACTATTGCAATGGCAGGATTAAACTATAAACAAACATTTATTTATCTCGATGATTGTATTGTTATAGGCAGAAGTTTAGAAAATCATAATAAAAATCTAGTAGCAGTTTTAGAAAGGTTCCGTAAAGTAAATCTTAAATTAAATCCAATGAAATGCGAATTTTTGAGAAAGGAGATCATTTATTTAGGTCATAAAATTACAGCCGATGGTATTTGTCCCGATCCAGAGAAGGTATCAACTATAAAAAGCTATCCAAGGCCAGGGAATGTAGACGAGCTTAAAAGGTTTGTTGCGTTTGCA
The DNA here is from genome assembly GCA_949987775.1 of Aproaerema taeniolella. NCBI lineage: Eukaryota > Metazoa > Arthropoda > Insecta > Lepidoptera > Gelechiidae > Aproaerema > Aproaerema taeniolella. The sequence continues at coordinate 16,876,009 of OX465244.1, read as the reverse complement.
AACTACTACCGGCGGTTTATACCAAGCTTTGCAGATATTGTCCATCCCCTTAACCGACTATGTAAAAAAGATGCAATATTTCTTTGGAGTGACGATTGTGAAAAAGCTTTTCAAAAATTAAAACAAACTTTAATGTCACCAGCAGTGTTAGATTACCCAGATTTTTCCGAAGGGAATACGTTTTGTTTACAGACGGACGCCTCACGCGTAGGTTTAGGCGCCATTCTGTCTAACTCTAACGGTAAAGTAGTGGCTTATGCTAGTAGAAATTTGAAACCAGCCGAAACGCGGTATCCAATAATTGATTTAGAGTTATTAGCTATCGTTTGGGCAATACGTCATTTTAGGCCCTACCTATATGGTAAAAAGTTCAAAATAAAAACAGATCATAAGCCATTAATTTATTTATTTAGCATGACCGATCCTTCTAGCCGATTAACTAAATATCGCCTTTATTTAGAAGAATACGATTTTGAAATTGAATATGTACCGGGTCGGCAAAATGCAGCTGCAGATGCGTTGAGCCGACTTCCTTTAACGTCAAAAGAGCTAAAAGCTCTCGGCAAGCCAGCGGTGTCGGTCATGACTAGAGCGATGGCTAGGAAAACCAATCAAACCGTTCAAGGCCCATCTACAGATTCGTCTGGGGATCTCGCTTCGAGGACTGATCACCCTCAAGCGGTAGAGATTCTAAAGAGGCCAAAAGACGGAATTGAACTAGTTTTTGTAGACAGTGCGGATAAAATCCCACAAAAAGAATTTAAATTCGTTAGCGACAAAGGTAATTGCGTATATATACCTTCTAAATCGACAATCTTCATTATTTCTCGATCGTTATCTACTATGCCAGTGTTAGCGAGAGAAGTGGAGTCTATTTGTCGTAAGAATAAGATAGATGAGCTCGTTATAGTTAAAAAGAAAACAGAAGAAAAATTAATAGAAGCTTTGTTGAAGACTATGAAGTCAATGAATATAGAAATCCCAAGATTTTTGATAACCAAAGATGTCGTTAGAGTCGCAGATAAGGATGAAAGACGAGTAATTTTAAATGATTTTCACATCCTTCCCACTAGTGGACACGCAGGTGTCAATAGGATGCTTAACAATATAAAGAAGTACTACTACTGGCCAGGCATCAGTAACGATGTTAGTGAGTACGTTAAGAAATGTAAAGAATGTCAGGTTTTCAAGCACACGGTTAAAGTAAAACAACCGATGGAAATAACAACGACAGCTAGTGCAGCATTTGAAAGAATTTCTTTAGATTTAATGGGCCCCTTAGATATAGATCATGATAGTAATAAGTATATTTTAACTATACAATGTGACCTAAGTAAATATGTGGAGGCATATCCTCTAAAGACAAAGTCTACTGACGAAGTAGCCAAGACTTTAGTCAACAATTTTATTTTAAGATATGGCATACCCAAGGAAATAATTACCGACAAAGGCACAGAGTTTATGTCATCAACGATGGCTGATGTATGCAAACTTTTAGGTATTACAAAGTTGCACTCCACAGCTTACCACCACGAGACTTTGGGTTCTCTGGAAAATTCTCATAAAGGGTTAGGAGCTTTTCTTAGAATCCAATGTGCTAAATATGGAGTAGCTGGGTGCCTTATTGGTGTTTTTCGTATAATACTTCAGTGCACACAAACACTAAGTATACGCCATACGAGTTGGTATTTGGAAAGTTATGTAATTTACCAAGCAACCTAAAATATAATTTGGAACCATGTTATAATTTGGATTCATATCCATTAGAATTAAAATATCGTTTAAAAAAAGCACAAACAGAAGCTAGACAAAATTTAATCCAAAGTAAAGAAGCAAGAAAAATAATCTATGATCAAAATATTAATCCTGTTACATACAAGCCAGGTGAATTTGTACTTTTAAAAAATCAGTTAGGGGATAAGTTGGATGTTGTTTATACTGGTCCATTTGAAGTTGTTGAAGATTTAAATTGTAATGTGAAAATTCGGAAAGGAAATAAAGAATATGTAACACATAAAAACAACACAAAATTGTATGTGAAACAAATATAAATAAAAAGTAAATACTTATTATGTTCATTAAATAAAATGGAAAAATGTTTTAGCAGTGTATTAGATATTATGTTAATTTATGGTTAATTTAATTTTAATACCCAGTATTTTAAACAATAATTGTAATAATTGTAATTTAAATATATATTTTTTTACTTTTGCGGTGTGACCTCAATCATTTTTTTAAATATTTTTTTTTCCTTCGAAAGGGGGAGGAGACCCTGAACTTGCGGGGGTGATGAGGTATATGGAGTTAGACATAAATTGTATTGAGGTTACGCGTGTAAAAGACTGCCGTATTAGGCAAGCGCATCATACGATGATCAATGACGTATGGATTGTTATAAATACTGCTAAGTACGAAATAAATGCGTTCATTCTTTACTCAGACACACGTCTTTTAATATCTATACATTTTACTCAATCACCTCTTACTTCACCATGCATGCAACATAACTTTCGCGATTTGAACTAACATCTCATGAGGTCCAAACTAATATGCATACTACTGTCTGTTTATCTGTTTGTAACTTTTTGACGCCTAAGCGCTGAACCGATTTTGATGATATTTGTAGAATAACAGTTTGTTTGAACCTGAAGGAAGGATATACTCTAACATAATAATGTGAAGTAGCTTTACATAATACCTATTGTAAAAGCGAAAGTAACTCTGTCTATTTTTTTTACCTTTTCACGCCTGAACCACTGAACCGATTTTGAAGAAAATTTTGTAGGTAAATAATTTGAACACCACTAATAAATGGCATCCATAATAATGTCACAGATAAGATAATACTATACTTATTCTAATATCAATGCGAAAATAACTGTATTTCAATCTGTCTGTTGAGCATAAACCACTAAACCTAATTTTTATGATACCTATTTGATAGGATATTACTTTGAACCCTAAAGAAGGTTAACGTAAAGTAGCGGAAAGTTAGTATTTTAAATGCGAAATATTTCGTTTTCATACCTAAACCACTGAACCGATTTTGATGAAATTTGCCAGAGATAGTTTAAATCGTGGAGAAAGTCATCCATAACCCATACTAAAATTATAAATGCAAAAATAACTGTTTTACCCTTTCGCATCTAAACCGCTCACTTGATTTTGATGAGATTTTACAGGGAGATACTTTAAATCCTGGGGACGGACATCCAAATTCCATAATAATAGTATAACTGCGAAAATAACTGTCTGTTAACTTTTCACGCTACAGCTAAATCGATTTTGATGAAATTTGGCAGTTTGAACCTTATGAAAGGACATCCATACTAATCATTAGTGTGAAAATAACTTTCCGTCTCTCTGCCTGTTTTTACGCCTTAATAGCTGAAACGATATTAATGAAATTTGGCAAAGTGAAAGTTCGAAACATACCTAAGGAAAGACATAGACTACTATGTGTTTCGAACTTTCAAATACAATAATGTGAAGCAGCGGTAAGCTAGTACTGTAAAAGCGAAAGTAAATCAGGCATCTTTACACGTCTAAATCATTGAACCAATTTTGATGAAATTTTGCAGAAAGATCTTCATTGTTTGATTTCTGATGTAAGCATGTATGTAAAACAGAGTTGTCGATTACAATAAAAACGTAAACTTTAAAATGGTATAAAACGTAATTTTTTAAATCGTCAAAATCAGTTTTGATATCTACATGTAGCAAATATTACAAATTGTAATTGTAACATAAACTCAAAAAAAAACACACTGTTCTTTTAAACTTATTGATGTCAATTTAAAATCGGTCTATCCATTTTCTTAGATCCCGGGCATACACACAAATGTTTTTCGGAAACAGTCAAGAGTTTAAAAATAAATGTACGGAACCTTCACCGAATTAAATCATAATTCACAAAGCACAAGCCGCTCGTTTCTGATTGGTGTAAATATCCTTATGCCGCGGCCGACTGCCAATGAGATACGGGTAATTTGTTATACCGACAGTCCACGTGGATACCTAAGACACCTCTACGATTAAAATAGGTGCCTAGCTAGTTTTGCAAGAAAGGTAGGTAAATCACAAGTTAAAATCACTAATTAGAAATGATCTTGTGATGATTTTTGCTTTAAAAATTGTTGGTTGAACTTGTAATGTAGTAGACGTGTAGTGAGGTAGGTATGTACAGTCAACAGCACATCAGATTACCACAAACTGTCAAATTTCCCCAATGGATTGTAAACTCTAATACTTAGAGATAAAATTGAAAATCGATTGAAGAAATTTGACACTTTTGGATAGCATGATGTGCTGTTGTCCCTGTACCTACCTATCTACATACCTAGGTAGATTTGTAATGACAAGTAGGTAACTCCTCAACTAAATAACGTAGCTATATCGTTCTCAGTTTGACCTGCAGCTCTAACACGATAACGACAAACTCGCGCTCGGCTCACGCTGAAACTTCACTTTGATTGCGCGAGGGTCCCGCGCAAAGGCTTGCTCGCTATGGCGTTGTCAATGTTGACATTTTGACATAGGACCGCGGTGTTGTCGCGGCGCTGTCACTATCGTACTCGGCCTGCAGTGTGTATGTAATTAACCGATTTCAAAAAAAGGAGGTTCTCAGTTTGACCTTTGTGTATGTAATTAACCGACTTCAAAGAAAGGAGGTTCTGAGTTTGACCTGTATGTATTATGTAAGTAGGTAGGTATGTTTGTCCTCGATTATCTCGCATTTGGCTGAACCGATTTTGGTACAGTTTTCAGAAAAATATTTGTGACATTTAGGAGAAAGTTTTAGTATTTTCCATCATCCATCCATCACCAGCCTGTGTCAGTCCACTGCTGGACTGACACAGGCTGAGTATTTAACCGACTTCGAAAAAGGAGGTTCTCAGTCGACCCGTATGTATGTAGGACCTACATACTCTGCGCTGCGCTGGAACGTCACGGAATGGTCCCATGGAAACGGTAGGTAAGGATGATGTCCATTCGTCCTGCTGCGTGTGGCAAATCACCATGTACTCGTAGATGTCTACCTACCAACATTCTGTTTGCAAGTGTTCAGAAGAGTGCGAAGACAGTGTTGATCTACCTACTTGCTTGTGGGTATCTATATACAGGTGTTAATGTAAGTGAATTGTAACTTTTAAACATTCCAAATTATAACAATGACGAATAACGAATACAATTACTTATTAATTTTGTTGTTTTCATATGTTACTACCTACAATACAGTAACTACCTGTTTTTTATCTGGTTTTATTTTTTCTGTCTACATGAAAGCCTGTAAATAAACTATCTACCAAAAACTTACTAATTAGGAACACTAGATGTCCTTTAGTCCGGGAAATAAAAGAATTGGTATTACATTAAAGACACATGGATAAATTGGTTTGAAAAAAATAATATTGTTATTTTATTAACTATTCGTGGCAATTTAGTAGTTGTGTGGGTTTTTAGATTTGAGGAATACCTAAAGTTGCGTTTTTACTAATATCTGCTAAACATTAAATGGACTTTCAGTGATAATCTACATTTATAACATTAGATATCTTATTATTATGTTACTAATGTGATCTCTTGCTTAAGACGTAGAATTCTTAACTATACGATGATTTTTCTTTTACGGTATGAAAAATTATACTTAGAAAATGGAGCAGTCGGGGATTTTTATCTTTATACTAGTTAAATGAAAACCTAAAGCCTGTGTAAAATTTGCACCCAGGTGACTCTCTTAGAACCCATGTAAAAAGTGTTATTTTAAGATTTACCTATCGAGCAATAAAGACACACGAAATATTTTTTTGAATGTGCCATGTAACTTACTTTCTTTACAGTAAATTATTATAATCTCTTGTCTAAGTGATAAAGGTTCTGCAAAAATGCATAAAAATAAATTTATCGGAACACCAACAAGTTGCCGCGCTTGAACTTGCCGCGATGTTGCCGCGGAAAGCATGGTCAGTGTGAGAGCGTGACGGAGCTATCAGTTGCGCACGGGACAAAGAGATAGCGGATAGGGTAGCGGTAGGTCTGTACATCAATAACGTACGTCATTCGCGATCTGGAGACGAATTTTTGAGATGATATAATTCCAATTCGCATACGAATTGACAAGATTCGCATGAAAATCGCATACAAATCTTGTCAATTCGTATGCGAATTGGAATTCTATTATTTCAATAATACGTCTCCTGTTTGTGTGACGTGCGGCTGCAAAATCATGTCTTGCCCCTTATATGCGGAAAACCCTTAAACGATGATACAGTTAGAGTTGGTAGTAAAGGACTGAAAACTCTCTGTAAAGAACAATGTGCAAAAATGTATGGGCTTTGGGCCCAGTGTTGTAGCATCATACGCTATGTAGGGGTTGATGGGTTCCTAAAATGACTGAATGAATGAATCAATTAATGTGGGAATGACGAAATATAGACTTACGTGTTTTTTGTAGATATGAGTGATTGAAACGACATTTATTAATTTTTTGGGACACAATTGTGTGTAGTGTATCTTATACATAATTTTATACAACAAAACATTTATTCAGTATTTTCCCAGACAATTATTTTTGTTTTTTTAACACTTCTGCAAATTTGCTCTGTTTTGAAATATTAAACAATGGCGTTTCTACATTTTTTAAGTTGAATGGCAACTTTAAGACAGAGTGCGCGGTCCGACCACCTTGCAATAGTGTTGCGGCAATCCCTGAAGATGCCACAGCTAAGGCAATATCACGTGTAACACGTATTTTTGCCAAAATCAAATTTAATAGTTAGGTTTTGCCGGTTCCTCCTGGAGCATTCAAATTGGCCCTCGCTTGTATATGCACTTTTTACAATTTCTTCGTAGACTGAATTTTGTTCGTCTGTCAATGAATCACAGTTATTCCTGACTAACCTCTCTAAAACCATCACATCATTGCTGGTTTCTTAAACCAATTCTCTATTTTCTAATGCTAGAGGCCTTCTTGGTTGTGGTAAGCCGTATTCTTTTAAGGAAAGCCCGTATAAACCCAAACACTCTTCTTCAATTTCTATCAAACATTTGTTGAACACTTCATCTGTTAAATAGTCTATATCACCTTCTACCTGCATCTACCTCGATTTGTCGTTTAAAATCTTTTGATATAGGTGTTCTTTAAATGCATGCCACAGGCTTAGCGGATCAGACACTTGTCAAACACCAACATGATAGTGAACAGCTCACGTATCATACGTGGTGAGTGACACAATGTGGCCTCACCCAATCCTGTATGCCAGTACTCATCATTTTCAAGCAAGCCTAAAGCCTTGCAAGCAAACTGGAAAGTAGGTTATACTCTATCACCTACAGTTTTCAATGCTTCAAATGACGTGGGGCCTCGAATATCATGTATACCCTGCCCAAACCATGTTCCTTTTTATAATGTAAAGTGTTTTGGCAAAATTCTTAGTGCGACACAGATCAAAAAAGGCAAGAAGTGTCGTTTTTGGTGGATTCATAAGTCGGTCTGCGAGGTTTTGCTCATTAAAATATACTCTTTGGCCATTTTCAAGATGAACCGCAAGATGGAACACGGTGTGGAAGCGTTCATGAATCGGATATCCAAAAATTCGCCATACAGCCTCTAAACTACTTATGTACCTCCCACTTTCGTAAATCTTTATTTCATCTTTTTCATTTTCTAGAGCAAAAGTGGCTTGGTCGGATCCTGCATTTGTGTATGTATTTTATTGATTTAACAGAATGACAAAATTCGACGTTTATATGCGCGTTAAATGTTCTTAAAAGAACCGGAGTGTACGGGACTACCCAACGGTTGTCAATCTCTACTCCATTAATATATACATATATATTCTTTATTGCACAAATATAGTTATTATTATCAATTAAAAAAAAGTGTACAAAGGCGAGCTTATCTCTAAAAGAGATCTCCTAACCTAACCTAACCTAACTAGTGAGAAATAGTATAAGTAGAAGGGGTAGAGAGATCATAGGTGCGGTGCACACTACTATTGACTCTTGCGCCTACATTGTGTCCTGTGTGTATTTGTGTTTTATTATTTTTGTGTGTAATGTAATGTGTACCTGTACTTGTGAATAAATTGTATGTCTATGCCTATTTGCGCACAGAGTTTACAAAAAAATAAATAAATAATAATACTAAACAAATACAACAATAATAAAACGATACTTATTACAATAAAATAAATACATAAATATAAAATACATATATTATATGCTCATAAGAGTCTCGAAAGAAAGTGTTCTTTCAATCTTTTTTTAAAGAGTGAATAGAAGGGCTTTCTTGAATAGATCTTGAATATCGAAATTAAAGCCCCCTTAGTTTTTTTTTGTTAATAATGGGTTCACTCTTGACCACAATCTAGCTCAGGGCAAAGATGCGGTCAAGGATGTAGCAAGCTAGAAGAATCCTATTCACTCGAACTTTAAAAAGATTCAGGGTATATAAACTCACAAATACAGACGCAGGCAGAGAATTCCATTCCCTAGCAGTGCGCAATATGAAAGATGATGAAAAGCGCTCAGTGCGAATCCGCAGTACCCAGCGGTGCGTCTGGACGTCCGATAGAACAATGAGGCAGGCGAAATGAGCTCGTGCAGCTCATGAGCACACTTCCCGAAGTACATCTTATAAAAAATAAATAGGCAAGTTACTTTGCGTCTATGAGCTAGGCTTTGGAGCTTATCTTTTACAAGCTTCCTAACACCGATGAGTCTCCTGGCTCTGCGGTCCACCGAGTCTAGTGTGGCTAGTTACTTGGCCGAACCATCCCAGAGGTGGCTGCAATACTCCATGCACGATTGGACCTGTGCTTTATAAAGGGAAAGGAGTTGATGGGGCGTAAAGAAGCGCTTAACTCTGTTGAATATGCCCAGCTTTTTGCCCGCTGTTTGAGCTTTGGACTCGATAGAGGTGCCGAAGTTAAGGTTGGCAGATCATGCCAACCTTAACTTCGTGCCAAGGAGCTCAAGCTCATACGTGATACATGATGTGTATTTGCAAGATATAGGTTTGACACGGCAAATGTAGTTTAGCTTTTCAGTCTCTATTTCATAAATCCCACATTAATTAATTCATTCATTCAGTCATTTTTCACATACATATTCAGTTACTCATCAACCCGTACATAGCGTAGACGCTACAACATTGAGCTCTTTTTGCAAAAAATACGAAAGCCTAGGTATATTTCATAGATTCCACTGTAGGGGTATAATTATACATAGTACGTAAGCTAGTCGTTAGAGCGCGGCGCTCGGCTCTCAAGCCTTTCCCCGCGCGTCTAGCCTACCACATATCTGTACTTAATTAACACATGTGAAAAACTAATAAATGCGTAATATTCGTGAACCGTATTGAATCTTTCATTGGAACACTTTTCCTATTTTATGAACTTTGGAGTCAGTCAAATTAGATATTTGACTGGAGTCATTCAAATTAGATCTACATGGATCTAACCTTCTAAGTGTCTCATACCTGTAACTTCATAGTGACATTAATTTTAAGACATATAAGGACACAAACTCAACAGTGGTGACCCCGACGTGAAAGACATATAAGGGGCCGTCCATTAATCACGTGATGTTTTTTTTAGCATTTTTCAACTCCCCCTCCCCCTTGGTGATACCTCCCACCCAAAATCACGTGTCTTTTTTATTACCTACAAACAATCTTGAAATTTTTTGAATATTATCTTTAAATACAGGTACAAAGTATAATCTAATTTTAATCTGAAATAAACGACCATGATAAAAATGTCTAGACAGATAGGGATGTTGCAGGTTGTTTTTGACTGGAATCAAAATAATATTCAAGGAATGGTGTAATCATACGAAAAACATATATTTTACTAGTACATGAAGATATTGTACTAAATACATGTCCTCGGACCACGGATTAGCAAGGCTTTCTTCAACACTAACAACTAGATTAAGCATCTTGCAAGTCAGTTATTGGCACTGTGCTTTGTTGAAGATCAACGTCGGTTTCATCAAGCCACACTACACGCCGCTTTTCAGTTTAGTAATCGCGCCTTTGACGAAAAAATAAATACACGTGATATCTTACTATACCCCCCCTCCCCCTTGTGATATTTCGTGATTTTTGCTAAACCCCCTCCCCCCCTTTCGAGCCTTACGTGATTATTAAGGACTCAAACTCAACAACACATTAGTTAATTATTTATTCATTCATTCAGTAATTTTTCACATACATATTCAGTAACTCATCAACCCGTACATAGATTATGATGCTACAACACTGGGACAATTTTGCACATTGTTCTTTAGTGAGCTTCGAAGAGATAATTTATTGCCATACCTATTGGTATCAGGCGAAAAATGAAAGGACATGACCGATTAGTCGAGGAAACTGAACAACTTTACCAAATAATTTTTTTTGGTGAAACGAAAAAAAAAAAATCGGCATCTCCATACCATACTAACTTTTCATTCTAATGACATCGTATTTTTTCGTATCCTGAAATTGACTGTTTGGAAAAGTTGTTCCGTTTCTTTGACGGCTCATGTCCTTTCATTTTTAGAAAGGCTGTTAGTTACACGTTATTATGTACCAACAAGTTACAATAGGTTTAAACACCTCGTTTCAATACTGATACCTACCTACCTACCATCGATCTACTCGGTATAAATAGATACTTACCTACTCCAATGCTAAGCACGCTCAAAAGCAAGTAACAGAAGCAGGCGCCGCCGCCCGCTGCGTACCGCGCGCAACCGTTCCCTCCTGCCCGCTCGCGAATAATGTTTTATTTAATAATTGGTAAATGGTTTCAAATTCCTCGGGGATTTTTCTTATTTAAGTACAATTAATCATCTTACTCTTAGGATTTATAAAAAAATCCAATGCGTCTTTAGTGCACAAGGGTAAAAATCAAATAAAAGTGAATTTTAAAAAAAGTATTTAAGTCACCTTGGAGATAATTCACATGGTTATTGTTAGTAACTATGTACGTACTGTAACAAAATATCTCTAATTGTGCAATAATTGTTTTGGAGTTATACTTGATTTTACGTACTATATTTAACATTCGCCCAATATGTTGATATTGATTAGGGATTATTGTTCCTATTAGTAAAACATCCTAAAAGAAAGGTCTCATGTAAAAAATCTCTTGTTGTTCATTTTATGTTCACACTTAAATTTAATGTAATTGCAATTTTGCCTAATTACTCAATAATTATAAAAAAAAATCGGGGATTATCGTGAATTTTAAATGTTCAGTGGTTTATGTGATATAAATCTTAACTATCCCTCGATGTGCAATTAATCTCATTTTTCCATACAAGCCCTCCTAGATTGTCTAGACTACTTCTCCAAGGTTAAAACTGCCTAGGTACCTAAAAAACAAAAGTTATAATGTCTTCTTTTTTAAAAAAAGGGAACCGCCTTTTAAAAACCGACCCACTGAAAAGCACATTGAAAAGCAAAATAAAATAATGATCTGGGTAGGTTAGGGTGTCCCGTTTTTTTTTCGAATTCCGTTACTTAATACCTCTCAAAAGTTGCGTTATTAGTTGCAGATTACCGTAAAAATAATTAAAAAAAATATAAAGATATATTTTGAGTGCTCTACCGGAATTTTTATTTTTGTCAATTTCGTCTATTTTATTTTATTTGCTTCATTCCCATTAATTTTTTTTATTCTATTTTAAGTAAAACTCTTAGTTATGAATTATTATCTTCTTATTATCTAGTAGGATGAGTATCTTCCGAAGATCTAAGTCTTGTTATCGATAAGAATAAAATTCATAGAGCTGTTCCAAAATCAAGGACCCAGGTCAGCAAAGATATTGATGCAATTGTAGTAAAAAGTATCTACTTTGATGGACGAAAAGATAAGACACTCAAAAACGATAAAATAGACGGTCGGTACCACCGAAAAGAAGTCTTGCAAGAGCACATTTCAGTTCTCACAGAGCCGGGATCTATTTATTTGGGACATAAGACGCCAAGTCGTGGCACTGCGAAAGGGATCTTTACTTCTATCATATCTTTGTTAGAAAATCAAGGATGAAACTTAGAAGACGTAATCTGTGTGGGTTGCAATGGTACTCCTACGAATACAGGTTGGAAGGGGGGTGTCATTCAACACCTGGAAAACTATTTGAAAATACCGTTGCAATGGTGTACTTGTATGCTTCACGCGAATGAATTACATCTGGCACATCTTGGCCAAAAGAATATTCAAGACCTATTGTAAAACAGCTGTTTGTGAAAATAAACCTGTAGTATCGTTTTGTGTGGTGGCTGGCGATCTGCTCGAATTATCTGACAATATTGTGAGGGAACTAAGCAGGGACCAAAAGTATCTCTACGAAATATGTCATGCTGTGATAAGTGGTTCCTGTTCACCTGAGCTAGCGAGCCGCTAACCTGGAAAAATGGCGCATTCACGATGGCCACTACTGCCAAACGCATACTCAGACTGTACATAAGTATTGTTTCACCTTCAGACAATTTGCAGCTGCTTGTGAACTACGTAGTTAAAGTTTACGCTCCTGTTTGGATCCTCATCAAACAAAACTCGTCATTTAAAGATGGAGCTAAGCATATTTTTGAAATGGTTAAGTACTCTCGATTTTTGCCAGATAGTGAGAGATCTATTGTTAATTCAGTGATTGAAAGAAACGCTTTTTTCGCTCACCCAGAAAACTTACTTATTGCCATGTTATTCGACGATAGTGAGCACATTCGAGAGCTTGCATCTCGAAAAATATTAAGAGGCCCGAGACGCAGAAAAAAGGCAGCTCTCTCAGGGTATTTAAGGTACCAAAGCTTAACTTCTGTGCGCGAGATTATATTGATTTAATATATTGGCAAGAGTGTTAGATATCAGCTCCATCAATTTTGCGACACGTCTCCAATGAAGAACTTGTAATTAAGGCTAAATAACACAGTCTCGACGTTGTTGATTTATCTTGTCACACACAGTCAGTGGAAAGATGTGTGAAGCTAGTGACGAAAGCTTCTCAGAGTGTTACAGACGCTACATCTCGGGATGGTTTCATTAGGAACAGATTGAAATCTCGCGCGGAAATGCTTGATTTCGGGCACAAAAACCAGTTCCGTTTTTAAAGTAGCTATTGATTTATTAGTCTTTTAACTTTTTTAAACCTTAGTTTGACACCTTTTTGTATCCTTAAGTTTAATAAAAAACATCTAAACAATATTCTTGTATTATTTATTGTTTATGTAAAAAACCTCTAAAATAGGAACATTTTACAAACTTCAAGGATCGGTAGAGGCCTCAAGATGACATATCTTATTGAATTTTATGATAATTGTAATCTAAGTGTCGAAACGCATCTTTTGATGCCTCTTACGTAGGGACAACCTAATGTAGGTATGTTAAAAAAAAAGTAACCCTAAGCTAAAGTAAATGAAGCACCTAACAGACACTAAAAGTATGAAATAAAAAAATTCATTAAAGAAAAATAGGTACCTACCTACTTACCAAAACAAAAATTATAATGTCTTCTTCACCGAGTTCAATAACTAAGGAAATACCTAGGTACTCGTACCTACCCAGATCATTATTTTATTTCGCTTTTCAATGTGCTTTTCAGTGGGTCGGTTTTTAAAAGGCGGTTCCCTTTTTTTAACCCTCCGCATACCAGGTGGGGTCTAATAAACCCCAGGCGGTGAAAAATCGATATATTTTCAAAAATTTTCGTGCGCGGAATCTGAAGCTCTCAGTAGCTGGAGTTGCGACGTTCTTACACTGGCAAGTACCATTAGTTTAGTGGTGCGTGCGTTTTTTAGGGCTCTTGATGCGTTTTTGTTTAGAATTGTTGTTATTTGAGCATATACAAAATGCAATTATGGCGAACTAAAGAACTCCTACCTCGAGATTGAAGTAAAAATTTAAAGATCGTTGTTAAATTTTTTTAAATTTAGTCAGTTTAATTACAAAAATTGGTAATTATAAATTCTTAGGGTGATTTCAAGTCTAAATTAGTAGTCAGAAGATGGCATTTTCGCTACCCTTTTTCAACAAACCATTTAATCTATTTCATTTTTTTTTATATAGTGCTACTCAGGTTATGTTCAATTTCAAAAATATGCAATAATAATTCAGTACCCCTATTCCTATCTGATTACAGCGACCATTTTGTTAGGGTATGTCAGACCCCACCTTGTATGGCATGTTACAAATTTTTACCTGGTATGCCGAGGGTTAAAAAAGAAGACATTATAACTTTTGTTTTTTAGGTACCTAGGCAGTTTTAACCTTGGAGAAGGACATACTAGTGTTCCTAATTAGTAAGTTTTTGGTAGCTAGTTTATTTACAGGCTTTCATGTAGACAGACAAAATAAAACCAGATGAAAAAATAGGAAGGGTACTGTAGTGTAGGTAGTAACACAAGAAAACAACAAAATAAATAAGTAATTGTATTCGTTATTCGTCATTGTTATAATTTGGAGTGTTTAAAAGTTACAATTCACTTACATTAACACCTGTATATAGATACCCACAAGCAAGTAGGTAGATCAACACTGTCTTCGCACTCTTCTGAACACTTGCAAACAGAATGTTGGTAGGTAGACATTAAATACTTTCACGATGCGAGCATGCACTTCATCCGCTGTTTGGATGGTCCTCGGTCCTCGTTCCCATAATCTAGATCGTTTGTGAAAATCCCCCACACGTGAAAATCCACCGGCATGAGATCAGGCTAACTTGCTGGCCAGATGATGAGACGGCCTCAACAAGTACAGCGTCCGCACCGCGTGAGTGCCGGTGCACCATCGCCCACCTCATGATAGCGAATAGGTATCATTTGCAGAGATACTCTTGGTTCATAAAGCCGTATGGAATTTTAGAGGTTAACTTAGCGAAGAGATGCGCGAGATCCGAGTGTCAATGTCAATGGCAACTGGCCCCACGCATGCGCGAACCGGGCGCTGGGGTAGGCCGCGGGGGGCCCGGCCGCCGCGCGCCGCCGCTGACCGTAGCGTGTGGCGGGAGCGAGAAAAACACTGTTATTACGTTTTTACTATGGCTGTGACTATGGAAAAGAGCGAGTAGCGGCACCGTGTGTCGGCTTCATTGATGTTTTTGATTGTTTGTATTAGTGTGAGTGTAATGTAATTACGTATTCTACACGGCACTACATACGTACACGTAGTACAGTGAATACAAATGATGCTACAGAGTGTTCAATTTTTATTGATTAGTCGTATTGTTTTTGTAATTTTCCTCGAAAACTAGCGTATGAATATAAAAATAAATTACACCAATATAATTGGGTCTAATAAAAAATATTTGGGTCTAATAAAAAATCACCTTATATTATATGGCAACGATGACAGTCCAAGTACAAAACCACCGTACAAGACCAATCAAATTGCTCAGAGGTGTTAGACAGGGGGACAATGCTCTGGAGGACGTCTTTAAGACGCTAGGTTGGAATGGACTGAGCATCAACGTTAATGGCAAATTTCTATCGTACGAGTACCTCCGCTTTGCAGACGACATAAATCGTGCAAAGTGGCGCACCTTGGGGGAGGCCTATGTTCAGCAGTGGACTGGAATAGGCTGATATGGATTTACTAGCTTTCCGCCCGCAGCTTCGCCCGCGTGGAATACAGGTCATATCGTGCTCAGCTGTGGGATAAACTGTAGCCTATGTCCCTTCCCAAGGTCTAATCTATATCTGTATCATACCGGCTTTCACATATATATTATTAAACAAGGATTTCAATGATAATATTAGTTTTTAACCTCTAACAAATAAAGAGGGGTTTTATAAGTTTGAGGTGTGTGTTTGTCTGTGGCATCGTAGCTCCCAAACGAATGGACAGATTTCGATGCGGTTTTTGTTTGAAAGCTGACGTAAGATGGTTCTTAGTACAAAAATGTCACCAAATGTTTTAAAAATTTTGAATCATTTTCGCCCAGGACTTCGTTCCGTGGGAATTTGGGTAAAGTATGTAGCCTATTTGGTAATCCAGGGTATGAGCTACCTCCGTACCAAATTTTTATCAAAATTGGTCCAGCCGTTTGAGCGTGAAAGAGGAACAAACAGCTATAGATACAAATTTTCGCGTTTAAAATATTACGAGCTTTTCGCTCGCGGCTTCGCCCGTATGGACTACATGTTATATCGTGCCCAACTGTGGGATAAAATATAGCCTATGTCATTCATCAAGATCTATCTCTATACGACATTTCATCAAAATCGGTTCAGTAGTTTAGACGTGAAAGCGTAATAAACAAACAAACTTACATTAACATTTATAATATTAGTAAGGATAGTAAGGATGACACACGTGCTAAAGTCTGTCTGTATGTTTTGTCCACAGCTACAGAGCTGTGTAACTTGGGCCGCTATGTCACCGGTCGAGTAGATGAAGACTGGAGCGAGCCTGTGGTGGTGCGACTCGCTCTTGGACAAGAGGACCCCAACAATTCCACTTTGGTAACTATATACAGGGTGTAAGGGACAGTTTAGCAAAACTGAAACCTTGAAACTCAGACCATAAGTTTGAATGAATTTTCGTTAGGAAAAACTGAAACCTTGAAACTCAGACCATAAGTTTGAATGAATTTTCGTTAGGAAAAACTGAAACCTTGAAACTCAGACCATAAGTTTGAATGAATTTTCGTTAGGAAAAACTGAAACCTTGAAACTCAGACCATAAGTTTGAATGAATTTTCGTTAGGAAAAACTGAAACCTTGAAACTCAGACCATAAGTTTGAATGAATTTTCGTTAGGAAAAACTGAAACCTTGAAACTCAGACCATAAGTTTGAATGAATTTTCGTTAGGAAAAACTGAAACCTTGAAACTCAGACCTTAAGTTTGAATGAATTTTCTTTAGGAAAAACTGAAACCTTGAAACTCAGACCATAAGTTTGTATGAATTTTCGTTAGGAAAAACTGAAACCTTGAAACTCAGACCATAAGTTTGAATCAAGTTTCGTTAGGATTTTTTTTTTGTTTTTAAATATTTTCGGTTCTGAAATTAAATGATTTGTTAAAATGCATCCAATTTTCTAATACAAACTTCATCAGCATATAGCGCATTTTGTACAGGAGATCAACATTTTTTTTCGTATTTTGACTTATGTTCCTTGGGGAAGTTTTTCAGTTTCATGGAGTGATTAACCACCCGAGAGGTTGAAAGAAAGAGCCCTGTATAGAACAATGATAACAGAATAAAACATGAAAACCAGCAATGTACGCACGGCACCACATCAGGCTGTACATGTTGACCTTGACGTCGCCCTCATCTCGCTCGTAACAGCGTCGGCTTTTGTAGTGCAGACGGGTAACCTGACGTGATGTTGTCTGTACATCGCATTCTGACAGCGTGCAGCGGGAGCGGTTTCGCGATACTTATATGGTGAAATCTATCCATAACTAAGATCCACTACAAGTAATTATTTTTAATTTCTTGAGATTTAAAATAGGTTTTTAACCGACTTCAAAAAAGGAGGAGGTTCTCAATTCGACTGTATTTTTTTTTGTATATTTGTTACGCGATTACTCCGGCAATTATAAACCGATTTGAATAATTCTTTTTTTATTTGGTAGGTCATACGTCAGAGGTGGTCCCATTGTCACCAGGTCAGGATCTGATTATGGGATCCTGGGGAAATCGAGGGAAACCCTCAAATTTTGTAGGCATATACACTGTTTATCAGAAATTATCTTAATCTATGTAGATTTTTGCATCTAATGGTCACCATCTGATGTTGCTGAGCTGATGATGAAGCTGATGATGAATGGTTTAGGAGTATGGGATCTCTGTAACAAAATTATGTAATACCATCGAATTTGAATGTGTTTGAGTCTTTAATTAATAAGGACTCCGATCCTATGTGATATTCAGGGTCTGATGATGGAGACGGTAAATAGCCATGGGAACTTTGTAATAAAATAAAGCAATTCCGCCGTGTTTGTGCTCATTCGATTCGTCACGACTAGGAGCTTCATGCTAGTCGATTTTTAACCGACTTCAAAAATAGGAGGAGGTTCTCAATTCAACTGTATTTTCAAAATTATTTTTTTGTTCGAAAGAGGTTGTCCCATATAAATTTTATCGAAAATGATTCGCGCTTTTAAAAAAATCAACAAAAACAAAAAGATACTACAAACCAGAACATCATCAAAATAAATGAGTGACATTTGCGAACTGTTGTTGGGATTGAAGTCGTGACTCATACGTTTTTATAACGTGGAAAATTATTTGATAATAAAAATAGAATAACAAAACTGATTATCTATAAGATAAGATAAGATAAGTAAACTTTATTTGCTGAAAACATGGTATAACAGGTGTTAGGCGTGCACAGCTCTAAAGCTTTCAGTTTTAGTAAATTTTTAATTTCTATTTTTATCTGAATTTGTTCAGCATTTGAAGAGTTATTATTCAAAGGAATGGATCCTTGTTGCGGTGTTTCTATGAATGGGATTTTGTATCCTTGAACCCATTTCAGTATGGTAGGATCATCAGTGATTTGTTTCCACTTATGAATATAAAAACTAATTCTTCCTACCTGAACATTTATTTCCTCCCCCTCCTGTATGTGGTTTCTTTCTTCGGGAACTGTTCTTGACGATATGATGGCCCTGACCTCTGGGATCTCTGTTGAGCTCCTCCCCGAGGAGGGCCCCGCCAGTTTAAAGTTTTATTCCCCACAACATTTTTACCACCTTGTTTCATTTGCTTCTTGGGTTCATCGTCTACTTTAAGTCTTTCCCAGACTTTTGTACTGCTTTTGCAGTTTTTATTTTTTTAACAGGTTTTCATCGAAAAGAAACTCTGCTGGAATCGTTTCGGAGACGTAATCCTTAACCTATTGATATCCAGGGGGGTAGACTATGCCTACTAGCCCTTCACTGTTTAATTTTATATGGGCTGATGAGTCATGAGATAAGTTTGTTTAATAATTTATATTATTAAACAAACTTGTTTCTTTTGCTTCTTGGGTTTATCGTTTGTTTAATAATTTTAAGTTTGTTTAATAATTTATATTATTAAACAAACTTATCTCATGTCTAGTGGACGTTTTGGGCTGATATAATTTTCTTGGATGTTACTTATTAATGCCATTTGTAGTGCCTCACCAACACAGGCTAATGTTGTAGATAGTTGTTTTTGTCGACTTTCAATCATAACATCTCTTTTTCTCTGATTATTACTCAGGGCTGCAGCCACCTGTTTGTTTAGTTCTGGTGTTATCATGTATCGACATTTTCAATTGGAGGATTTTCTTTCGTAATTTCTTCTTTCTCTTCCTTTTTAGACCTTTTTTTCAGAATCTCTGTCCATCGTTCTGCAATCTCCTTGTGTAAATTATCTTTTTTTGGGTGCTGAGGCTGGAGTCACCCCAAAAATTTCAAGTACCTCTCCCTCTAAGGTGGGTTCGTTCTTTGTATCCTCAACCCTCATTTTCTGTGTTTTCTTTGTTTTCTTTTTCTTCTTCTATGGTCTCTTCTGACATTGAACCGGATTCTCTTTCAGGTTCCAGTTGTTCGTTTTCCTCAACTGCTGTAAGGTGTGAGAGAATGAAACAAGACTTAATTACGACAAGAAAAAATTATTTGTTTCGTTAATGTAATAACTGCTAGTCGGCTACGTACACTCACGCAGAATGTCCATCAAGCCTAGTTATTATCGGCCATGTACATACCCGCAAAATTTACGTGTTATTTTGTCACAAGTGACAATTAGATAACATAACCACGTGAGTTCCCGCAGAACACCCCTTTAAGGTTATGAAAAAATTTACCACGTGCGACCCCGCAGGTCGCCCCTAGGTAATTTGAAAACATCCTCAAGGGAAGGGAAGGGACTGGATGTCCTCTAGGAAGGTTGTTAATATATTTTACTTATTGTTAATGTGAAAGGAGGTAAGCATTTCTGAAAATTACCTTTGTCAGAATCCGACTAATTTTGTAATATTTTCTTTTTTAACTTTTCTTATTTTCTTCAGTAGGTGTTCTGTTGATCTTTTTCGTTTATAAGGCATCTTGTTTTTAATGAAAAACACCATTTTAGAAGAAAAAAAATGAAAAAACGCATGCGACGCCTTTCTGACATAAAAACCGAATGACAACTGTACATAGATAGAGGGCGCTAGTGGGTGGGTTGCGTTCAAAAATTTATTGGCTTTTAGCTTTAAAATTATGTGACGCCAGAGAGTGCATTGCCGAGACTACACGAGTTATCTTCATCATCGAGGTCGAGATAACAACGAACGTAATTTAATTATAAGGCAGTATCTAAACTTTAAAAAATCCTTAAAGAAAATTCCACTGGAAAATCATTCAGAAAGATGCTCTGAGTTCAGAGTTTAGGTTTTTGCTAAGCTGTCCCTTACACCTTGTATGTAACACTAGACGTATTCTGTCATTGTTTCTTGCACTGCTACGTCTTTTTATGTACAGACAGCAGCACGTCAGGTTACCCATTTGCACAACGAAAGTCGGTGCTATTACGACCGAGAAAAGGGCGACGTAATGATCAACATGTATAGCCTGATGTGCTGCCGTGTGTTAATCTTGCTGTCTTTCTCTTTGTGTTTGCAAATAACCTGCTGCACTATACCTGCGCGCGCACTGTAATAAATCGTTTTTCTTTGTAAACATGCATGAAAATATTGTCGTTATTTTCCAATAAAAGAACACGCGAAGTATCGAATTTACGGACAAAGAAAACCAAATCCATTGCTGGAGCTTTTTTTGAATTTGGAACATTACAACGCTCCAGCAATGTTTTATGAAATTGTGCGGCGTGCTGCGGTTATTAAATACTCTTAAAATAGATGTATAATTTAAAAAGTATGTTCTATTTCCCTGCATTCTTTTGAGAAAAGAACCCTCGGTGAAATTGCGCCTCGGCGGAAATGGCAATTGGCTGTCTCCTATTAGTGAAGTCCTCGCTTACGTGAAGTCCTCGGCTCGCCCTGCAAACTTATACTTTTTTTTATTATGAGATGGGTTAACTCTTGACCCCAATCTTGACCAAGGTCATAGATGAGTTCGACGATGGAGCGAGTTAACCCAGAAATTGCCTATAAAGCACTAAAAAACTCCCACGCACCGGCGGAACACAGCAAGACAGCAAGACGGCCCTTCACAGAGCGCCTACCTCACATTCAAAACAAACTGAGGTGTCGTTGCTTAAGATGGATTACTAGGAGGCAGGTCTCATTTTTGTTTCCTTAGTCGCTTGCAATTGCGATTGCCTATTTCGCGGCCTTTGCAATAATGTACTATTTCACCGCTGCAGCAATGTATCGCAACTGCGGTAAGCTTGCACTAGTTTAGCATGGCAGAATACCGATCTTTCAAAATGTCGTATCCGGCAGGATCTAGTACACTTTTGTTCCCATCACACCAGAGTTATTCAGATATTAAATCAATTAAAATAAGAAATAAGGAAAGGAGAATGGGCAAAAATGTATGGAGCTTGGTCTATGTTTTATGCATCAAGCGGCAGTCTCAAGACTAAGCATTTCTTGAAACGCATTAATATGCAGAACTATTTAAAAACACAATTGTGTGAATAAACCGTTATTTTAGGAAATACAAGGTGTAAGCAACCTTGCCATATTCACCGACGTGATAGTAAGTCATGTTTCCTACTTTATTCGATAACTTCAAAAACGGAATACTTTATGAAAAACTAAAATTAAACAAAACTTTTTTTTAAAAGTGTGGACTGGAATAAACTACATAAATATTTTTCCTGTCCATATTCATTTTAAGAGCAATAGAAATTTACCTAATGTTCTTAAATCAAATGATAAACTAAACAAATTATTTCAGACTTTCCTTTTTACTTTTAAACCCCGACAAAAAGAAGGGTGTTATACATTTCTTTGTATATGTATATCTGTTTGTGGCATCGTAGCTCCTAAATGAATCAACCGATTTCTATGCAGGTTTTTTGTTTGATAGCTGCCGTGATTAAGATGTTTCTTAGCTTTATTAGATCAAAATCCGTTTAGCTGTTTAAAATTTATACGCAACTAGCTTTCCGCCCGCGGCTCCGCCCGCGTGGACTACAGGTTATATCGTGCCCAACATTTTCTTTGCTATAAACCTCACGGAGCCCGAGACCTTTCCAATGCAAAACCGTGGAAATCGGTTCGTGCGTTCTGGAGTTATAGCGTCAGGAAGGAAAACCCGACTTATTTTTATATAGTAGATAAATGTCCGGGGTTAGACTCTGTTTAATAAGAAAACCGTCGTGGAATAAAATGGAAACTACTTGTTGATTTGTTTATGGCAATACAAATCACTCATTTGTCAAGAAGACAAACTTGACACAGCTTTGTTTGTTGCGATAATTTTGTGTATTCTTCGTCAAATTTTAATTAATAATTATGTCGAACAGTGGTAAAAATTTACCCAGTACCGTTAGGAAAATTATATTTAACATTTTGCCAGCAAGAAAAGGCAGCAAAACACACCATAATCGACCTCAACAAGATCACTGAACGTGTTGCAGCAAGGTGTGGTACGTGGAATCGTTTCACAGTTTTATTTGAATATTTATAGACTTCCCACCAGCTCCCAGGTAATCTCCGGTCCCTGGCTTATAGAGATCTCAACAAAATTTAAGTGTTTCACGTAAATATAAAGTATTACGAAAATATTTAGTTGAATTTGTTAGGATCAATAGCCCGAGTAAAGAATTTTGATACTTTATATATTGAATGATAATATGTATGTTTATTTTTGTGTTAATAAGGCTAACTTGAGTATTTTGTGCCAGGTATTAATAAACAAATTGTAAGTAAAATAAAAAAGAAGGTTCGACCAATAATGGTGTGTGGCATACTCAAGCAACACACCGTAAAGGCAGACCGAAAAAAGTTATAATTGATGATTTTGATAAGTGTGTTATCTGGAACAAAATTCGAGAGTTTTATGCAGTAAGAAAGGAAGTTCCGACTTTGAGAAAACTGCATCGGGTTCTCAAGGAGGACATAAACTTTTGCGGTAGTGTAGCTACTTTATCAAAAATTTTGAAACAACTGGGTTATTCCTACAAAAAATGTCAGTCGAAACGAAAAATTCTTACTGAGAGATATGATTTAGTGGCTTGGCGTGCTAAATACTTGCGAACAATCAAACGCTTAAGAGAAGCTGGTAAACCCATAATATACGTTGATGAGACGTATATTCATACGTCACACGAAGTCAATAAGTGTTGGCATGGTCCTGATGAACCTGGTGTTTCGAAAGCGATTTCCCTTGGTCAAAGATACATTGTAGTTCACGCAGGCAGCAGGGATGGATTTGTCGAAAACTGTTTGCTGGTTTATAAAACTAAAAGTATTTCAGCGGATTACCACCATGACATGAATCAAAACAATTTCACTAAGTGGCTAAAAGAAAAACTGTTGCCAAACTTGTCTACACCGTCTGTCATTGTATTAGACAATGCGTCGTATCATTGCGCACGCATTAATAAGCCCCCAACTAGCAAGGATAAGAAGGATACTTTAAAAAGATGGTTGGAGTCTAATGGAGTAGATTATCCTGCTGACGCTCTTAAAGTAGAACTTTTAGACTTAGTAAAAAAAAATAAAGGGGAACCACTATATGTAATCGATCAAATAATTGAAGAAAATGGTCATACTCTCATCAGATTGCCCCTTTATCGTTGTGATTTTAATGCAGAAATGATCTGGAGTCTTGTCAAAAGACAAGTTGCATCATAAAACATCAACATTTCAGCTAAAAACTTATTACCAATTATACATGAATGCTTTGAAAATGTTACTGCAGAACATTGGCGAAAAGAATGTGATCATGTGCTGCATGTAGAACAAAAATATTGGGATGAAGACCGCTTAATTGAAAACGAGAAAAAATGTATTATCCATGTAACTGATTCAAGCAGTTCAAGTTCGGAAGAAGACGATTCTTTGAATATGTCTGTCAATTCCAAAAGTGATTCAACTATGTCTGGCGTTGAATATTTAGAATCGGAGTTTGACTATGGTTCTGATCAGGAAGAATAAATAAAATAAATAAATCGTATTTACAAATTTAAATGATTGAAATCAAAGAACTCGAACAAATAAATATTTGTTGACCTAATCTGATACACTACATTCTTTTGTCATTTTTTTTTAAATTAGAAGCAATTTTAAAGCCTTGCAACACGCCAACAAAGCTATGATAGACTTCGATTGGCATTTATTTATAAAAAAATATTCTCTTTCTACTGTTCCCAAACGGTTTGATGAGTTTAAGTGTGAGCGCAGTAATCTATCGTCTTGGAAATGTTCAAAACAAGAAAATTTCACTACGGCAGGTAACGTTTGAGCTCTATGTTAGTAGGCATATGAACGTATGAACATAAAATATTTTCCCCATTTTTTTTTTACAAAAACCATGTCAATATTTATTTTTCCGTGACGTCTTTCATCACGGTTAACCAAATTTATTTAAAAGATTTATTAATTTTTATCATCAAACGTTGAAAATCAACAAGCTCACTATGAGTATTTGCAGTAAAATTATTATACGTCGCAGTAACTCGTGATGGAAACTTGAATTTCGCCGTGACGGGAGCTGAGGAAACGGAGGTTTTTGATATAAAAAATAACTCCAGTAATTTTTAATAGTATTTTTTGTGAGGTAAGCCATCTTTTTTTTACGTTATTTTTCCATAACCAAGCTTGTTATATTTTAGGTGAATAAATATAAAGGAATGGAAATAAGTGAGATCGATGTCCACGCGAACGGGAATTGGTAACTCATGCACAAACATCACCAAAGTAACACTACCAAATGGCAAAACGGCTGCAGTACGACTGGCATTTGACCACTTTAAAGTAAGGAGTGTTTGTGAATAGTTTGCAATTTATATCAGCAATTGTTTAGAGGTATGGTAATTTATCCACTAAAAATATAAACTTTATACGGTTAAACTTTAACTTGCTTCTTGTTCGGCGGGTCCTGGGTTCGATACCCAGCCGGGCAAACATTTGTGTAAAAAGCAGGTGTTTGTTCTCGGGACGTGGATGTTTGTGTCCGTCTATTTGTGTGTGTCCCAAGGGACCCACGACTAGGGCTTTCGAATACCGGATTTTTTGAATACCGGTATTAACCCTCTATCACTCAAGAACATGGATTTTTTTCATTTTTTGGATTCTACATTTTCATTAAAAAATAATAGACACGTATTTTTTTATTTTTTTTATTTATGTATATTTATTACGAAAATCACAAAAAAAGGGAGTGTTGCCTACAGACAACACTGAGGTGAGATATGGAAATTAACATATTTAGTATTCTAATCAATATGAGCACGCCATGCTACGAAAGATGGAAGTTTCTAAAGCAATTGTTTTTTTTTGTATAGCATAAGGCTACCCCGCATTTTTCACAGTAAATCCTTTACACTTTTTTCTTATCGGACCAAACTGGCCAGTGCCCTATCTGGTCTTGCCGGACTGCTTTAGGAGGCACATGCTGAGCCGGTCCTTTGCGCTTTTTGGCTTGAATCTCGGTCTCCAGCGACCGCCGACTAGAAATATTAGGTTTAGTACCCATTTTGCAAAGGGTCACAGCAACCTCCTGACGAAAATCAGCTGATGACAAACGACGAGCTTGAAGGTTTTTGTACTTAGTGACCCTTTTGTAAAGTATCCATGCATTGCACATCGTCACATCCAAGTAATGGTAAAATAGACGCATGGGCCATCGCTTGCTTCGCAATCGGATCTTGTAGATGCCCATGATACTGTCAAGGAGGTCGACGCCACCCATGTGGCGATTGTACTCTCCTACCACATTAGGTCGCTTAATGTTCACGTACCTTGAATTTTGTTTGTCCCACCTACGAACCTCAGTTTCAGGATTCTGCCCAGCAAAAGTGGAAGCCAAAGTGACAATTTTGTTGTCCTTCCATGCGACAGTTGAGACATCGATTCCATTGACGTCGGCTACGTATTCTTCTGAATAACCTCTTTCCTTCTTCATAATTACCTTTTCAGCCGTCAGTTTACAATCTGGTATTCTAATTCTTCTGACAGTGCCCAGACTGAGAATGCCTTCTTTAGCTAGATATTCTAACAAACGAAGAGAAGTGAAATAGTTATCAAAATAAAGCCTGAAATTCTGGTGTCTTGGGATTATACGCGCTAGCCTCATTACGACGTTGGATGAGGCTCCTAAATCTGGCTTTCCATCTAAGACCACATTTTCCTTTCCAGTTTCAATCTCAGTTTTGTAGGCAAAGCCAGAAACACCACTTAAAACGTAAACTTTATAGCCCCACTTGTGGGGTTTGTTGGGGTTGTACCTTTTCAATGTATTTCGTGCTTTGGTGGAACACATTTGCTCATCCACACAAAGGTGTTCTTCCATTGGAACTTTGTGATAAGCCTCATTCAAAGAGTCCACCACTGGACGTATTTTGTATATCCGGTCATGATCAGGATGCTCCCTGGGAAGTTGTTTTGAGTTGTCATTGAAGTGCAAAATTTGGCGAATTTTTTCAAATTTATTCAGTGTCATGGTTTCCTGTATTAGAGGTGTTCCAAGAATGGAGCTCCAATGATTTGTAACTCTAGGTAATTGCACGAGAGACATTAACACTGAACCCATGAACTGCCTGACTTCCTCTTCAGACACCCGAAAAGTGCTATTAGGATCTTTTTGCACCTGATAAAAATTAGTCTCCTCAGAAACCTTCTTAATAAGTTCTTGTGGGAATAGGTAGAAAAAGAATTGTATAGGAGTTTCCAGTTCTAGAAGATCAGGGCCTAAGGTTTTGTTTCCAGTAAAAGTGAGCTGTTCCTCATTTAACTGAAGATTCTTCTTTTTCCATCGTAAATTTAGTTTAGCTGGCTTAGCAGATTTTTTTGGTTTCTTGGCTTGAGAAGTTTGGCCTGAAGTTGATGGTACACTTTCTGTGCTATGGGATGGATTTTCATGATCTTCTTCTAGAGTTTCAATTATGGCATCTACATCAATATCTATTTCTGAAGCCTCTTCCTCAAAATCTTCCAATTCAGGTACAAAATCAGGGTCTGCAAGGCTGTCATCGTCGAAATCTAAGCCATCCTCACTATCTGCACCATCGAACAGTGCAGACGCAATCTCCTCGTCACGAAGGGGACGCTTACGAGACATCCTGGAACGTAGAAAAATCTCTAGTATACATAGTAGGTAATATTAGGTATCGAGCGAAAAAACTACACTTTTCACCTGATGTAGCCTACCGGCAACAAACAATTCTCACCATAAAAAACAAATGAAAACTTTAAATTTACCTAAACCAACTAACATACCATAAAATTCAATCACTTACCTCTCTAATTTTTCATATGAATTCACCAATCCACTTGTCTATCTATTTTTTATAAAAAATAATTATCACAGCACGTCGTCACTTGTCGCAAGTATCGTCAAATGAAATATAAATTGACTTTTGCGCCATGTGGCGCCATCTAGTTGTTTTTATTCGTACTAATTCGATAGCTTGGACTGTAGACTACAGGTAACAGCGCAATATTACGCCATAAAATTATTTCTTTGAGTTTGGTAGCGCCTTGAACAGTATGTTGCTTTCAGTCTACACTATGATACAGAGGGTTAATACCTAAAAAAAATTCTCAATACCGGGATCCCGGGATACCGGTATTGAAAAAAAAACATTTTTTTTTCAGATTTATCATTCTTTCGGAAGGTGTTTCTGTAGAAGGTATTTTCTCCACTAAATAAAACAAATAAGTTTGCCATGAAAAACCATTTATTTATGTAATCATATTTATGTAATAATATTTATTACGTCTCACTCAGACAGATCAGTCTTTTTGTATACAATAATTCGTACTAAAAAAATTATGATCGAAAATTTCGGCCATATAACCAGTCTCTATTTAAATTAATCATATTAATAAAATTGTGTTTAATAGACCATTTAATACCCCTTAAATGAAAGTAATAAAATTAATGATTTACTAAATTTTATTTACAAAAAATTACATAAGAAAAAAATTGCTGATCTCGCCTTAAAACAAAAACAGAAAACATGACATTTTTGAATAACATTACGAATTTTTTGAATTTATATATTTCGTATTGCCTCCTCGTGCTTCAATTACTGCGTTTACGCGGTTCGGCATACTGTACATCAAGTTCCTGATACGATTTTGGGGAATACTCTCCCATTCCTCTGTGAGAGCAATTGTGAACTCATGAAGCTTGGTTTGGGGAGGGTTTCGTTGTTTTACGAATCTCCCTAGCTCGTCCCAAGCATGCTCGAATGGGTTGATATCCAGGCTGCGTGCTGGCCACTCCATAGTATGGAGTCCATACGAGTAATGTTCATCTCTTGAAGATAGTCATTTACAATCTGACCTGTGTGAGGTCGGGCATTGTCATGCATAAAAATGGCATCCTCACCCAAATTGACCATAAATGACCAACGTGTTCATTTAGGATTTCTTCCACATGTCTTTCGCTAGTTAAAGAGCCGTTTTCTATGAACGCCAGTTCTGTGCGACTCTCAGAAGAAATTCCGGCCCACACAAGTACAAACCCACCGCCTTAGGCTACTTTTTCTTCGATGCATGCTTGCTTGAACCTTTCCCCTGGTCTTCTATACACTCTGTGTCTTCCATCGTGCTCGTAGTACATTAGATTCAACGGAGAACATAACTTTTGACCAATCTTCAATGTTCCAATTCAACTGGTTTTAGGCATACCTTAGTCTTGAAATACGATACCCACGCTCCAATTTAGTGCCGTTTGCAGGTCTTAGTGGTTTCAAGTTAGCCTCAGCAAGTCGTCGTCTTACCGTCCATGCGCTTGGGTTACTTCCTCCGAGGCGTCGAAACTGATTTGTAAGTTTAATTCTTGTGAAAAAGCGATTACGAAGCATGGTGTTCACCAAATATCGACATTCTTGTGCTATGGTACGTTGAGTACATAAGTGTCAAAATCAAAATTTAGCGTAAAATAGATAAAAAATATTAGACCTCATACAAGTCATTACTTACATTTTTATGTCGTATCGTATCCATCCAGTTATAAAGCACGTACACACGGCAAAGGAGATCGGTTTGCATCAAGCTTGCGTAGTTAACACACACCAACGTAACTTTGATCTTTGTGTGCTGTATCTTGAATACACATTGAATCATATCAATGTTACATACACACACCTACATATTTGTTTTGTTCGGTTTCTCATCTAGTCATTCTCGTTAAAAGTGATACTATAATTCGGCTACTGGTGTAACAACTGAACAGTTCTGTCATGAAAGCGTTGGATTGATAAATCGTGGGTCATCGGTTCGATTCTTGCTTTTATCTTTTTTTTTATAGACAAATAAATCATTTTAGAATATTCTTTTTGTTTAATTTAAGAGTAAATGAAAAAGAAATAAAACAAAATAAAACAGGAAAAATTCCCAAATAAAATTTATTCACATTATAGGTTACAACCATATTTCATATTATCTAAAGCTACATTATTTCATAAGGTGTATTTTCCCTTGACAAAATAAAGTATATTTTTCAATACTTAATAAGAAGAAGTAGATTTTGCCCTTTAGCGCCCCTTTAATTTCAAATGGTGATATGAATCAACATGTTAATAGTTAGAACTTCCAATAAATTCTAACATCATAACAATAACATCATTCACACATTTGAAATTATCTCTAACCTGTTAAATATTTAAATTGTTATCCTTCAATTTAAAATAAGTAAGATAGTGCACTAAGATGTGTAAAAAATGTATCATTCAAACGTTTCCGAGCTCAATGCATTCAAAAGGTAAAAACAAAAGTAATGAAATGTTTTTTTTTTTTTTAACGACATCCACTCCCAATAACCCAAAGTAACGCGACCACTAGCCCTGCACGGTAGAATATTATTTTCATTATAACGTTCACCACTTTTTCTCCACAATATTTTTCTTCCATCTTTATCTGATTTAAAAGTTTTTTCGTCACTAAAAATAACAACGTTATTGCACCAATCAAAGTCCAGGTATTGACGAGCAAAGCGCATCCTATTTAGCCGATGTTGGCGAGTCAATTCGATCTTCTTGGCTGGCCTACGACATCTCAACCCAGCAGCACGCAAATGATTCCAGACTGTTTGTAAAGACACGCCATGTCTTGTTGCTGTAGAACGGGTGCTGAGGAACGGGTCATCAGCATGAGCAGCAACTATATTCAGGTGATGTGGTGATGCATTTATAAACGATACAGGCCTTGGACCAGGATGACGTTCTTCGATGCTTCCTGACTCGGCGTATTGGTGGACCCATAATTGCACAGTCCTTCGCTGTAAATAAAAATTATAATGAGAAATCATGTCAACAATAAATAAAAATTATATTCATCTTATTATTTTAAAATTTCTAACCTACCGATATCATTAAACGCCTCGCAATTTCACTAATATAAATATTTTGTTCATATAGAACAATTATTTCCGCTTTTTTCAATATTGTCAGATGCCTGTCCATTATTGAGTTGAAAATCAATAAAAAAATTAAGAAAACTGGAAAAATAGAATCAAACGACCGAAGCTTGGCGTAGCGAATGGCAGTTATAAGTTAAACTAGTAAAAGGAACAAGTAATACAAAAGAGGGTAGATGGAGGGTAGAATAAAACTCAGCGTAAAATTAAACATGCTAAAATGCATGAACACCAACCAATACAAAATTTCAACGCATTCATCATTGATTGCGTGGTCCAGTGGATAAGCGCTTAGTCTTAAGCAGGTGGTCGTGCGATCGATCCTCAGTGAAGGAAAACTTTTATTCATTCATTTTTCTGTTGCTTCTTGTTTCGAGTATTGAAATTGTAAAGTAAATTGATAATATTATTACAGTTTATATAAATTAAAAACAGCCAAAAGATAAATGACTCAGATTGGCGCTGGTCAAACTCATGACATGACCGTGTTCATTTGTTTTGTCCAAATATGTGTTACTAGCGCCATCTATTGATAGTTTTTAGAACTGCTTCGAGATCAGGAACGCAGACGATTGCTTTCACACACACACACACACACACACACACACACACACACACACACACACACACACACACACACACACACACACACACACACACACACACAAGATATACTTACGTTAGTGTGGCCTGCATACCGAACTCCTTTGCCGAGTGTACAACACAAAGTCACAGATCAGAGCCAGCCAAAACAATGATATGATAACGCGTGCAATGGGCTATGTGCAATAATTTGATTTTTTTCTTTTAAGCAGGTTTAAGGTCCCATATTCAAATAAAAAATATATCAAATAATTTTGATCATAAATATAAAAATAATTAATTTTTAAAATTTTGGTTACGATTTGTTGCTTATTACAGCATTCTACAGATTAACTCCTTTGCCAAAGTAAAAAAAAAAAAAAAAACGATTGACAGTTGGTTGACATATAACCTATACCGTTGCGTTTTTGAGTTTAAGTTCAACATTTAAGTTTCAATCACAGACTAACTAGAGATACGTTTCAATGTACTTACGTTTAAATGATCCTCACAGCAAAAAAGTGGACGTTTGGGACAATTCCTGTCAACCATTTTACACCAACTTTCTTTCAATTCCTTTGGAATGGTAACAAACGTCAAATCTGGTAAGTTAATGTCAGTGTTTGAACAAAGGTATAAAACATTTTTTGGTTCTCTCCACCGCTGTAACTCGTCAGATGCCATGTTGAGTAGCAAAGCCTGCTGCGCTGTCGTTATTAGTGTTATTCCACAAATCCGAAGAGTATTAATCACTATCGTTGAAGCAGTTCTCGGAGTCCGGTATGAATAAGGTGTAGTCGTGAGAAAATCAGTCAAAATTTAGCACTACAAGTCCGTGCAAAGTTAAATCGTAATCCGGTATGCGGTAGCAGTAAAAGACTTCAGAAAAAATTAACCAAAAGCAAAAATAAAACTCAAAAATAAACAACCAAATACAAAATGAAATAGGTTATGTTTTTTTTATTGACATGACAGCTTGGCAAAGACACGATTGTATAATGCCGTATTTATGATTAGTTTACCCTACTGAGAAACTTTTAATTATTATATTTTTATTTCAAAAGATAGATTTTTTATATATTTTTTTTAGGAAACGGGACCTTATTCCTTTATGTTAAATAAAAAATTAAACGAAATTAAAAATATTTTTAAAATGTCGTACATAGCCCATTCCACTGCTCACTGTTTGATGACTAACTGCTTCGCCTTGCACCTGAGGCGGGGCGTGTTGGGAATTTTCCCTCCGCTACCGGGCGCCGTGGCGCTAGTGTCACCTCAAACTGGCAAGGACTCTTAAAATGACTTAATTTTGTTGTAATTGCCACTAAGTCGTTAAGTAATTAAAATATCGATTTGGAAATTTTCGAAATAATATAATTAATGTATTTCTGCGGCAGTGATTGTCTATTGCAACGAGTTCTGTACTAAAAATAAAATGAAATCACTAATACTGGGATCCCGGTATTAGACATGTCAATACCGGTATTGAAAATGCCTAAAAAGTCCGGGATCCCGGTATTAGCCAATACCGGGATCCCGGTATTGGAAGCCCTACTCACGACACAAGGGAAAACCTTTCTGTGGGCCGAGTGTGTGACGTCTTTTTTTTCTTCGAACATCGTTCATTTTACGCTTGCGACAGTCAAAAATATTTGTCATCAGAATTGTGAATCATGTCAGCTAATATTGCTTAAGTGTTTGTGTGCGAATTTTTTAAATAAGTTAAGTCGGTTGTTAAACAAAATTAGGTCAGTGGAGCATATACTAAATATTATTTTTATTTTTTGTTTACCATGGTTATACAGGGTGAAAAAGAACCTCCTAGCTATATTCAAAATCCTGAACCAGTATCACTCAAAGAACACATTTATGAAAAAAAAATTTTTTTCAATGGGAATAGTTAATTTTTTGCCTTAACGTAGACATTACTCCTACACCAGGCACGCGAGGGGTGCGGGTAGCGCTCGGGGGGTGCGCCCGAGTCCCCCCCAAAAAATAAATAAAAGTGTTCAGTAAGTGATACTGGTTCAGGATTTTCAATAAAGCTAGGAGGTTCTTTTTCAACATGTATATAACTTTTACAATTAATATTTAAAATTAGAAAATCCCTTTGTAAGTGATTTTACAGAATAGTTAAGTCCTCTTTCGCCTGAGATACAGGATAAACTTATATTCTAGTTCAGGCATTTGTGTTATTATTTTACAGTTTAGTATATGTAATGGAGTCTCTAATTTTAATATTGTCTTATGAATTAAAAAAAAAAAATATTATTATATTATAGTTTGAGCCCTAATTCAATTGTGTAGGTCTAATAGGTCACACGATACAGGGTTTCCAATTTTCACTATTTTCCCAAAATGTTCGAAAATTGGAAATGTCTAATTTTAGACCAAAATATCAGGTTATTGGGGTATCTCAGGGGAAATTAATGGGAAGTGAAGTTATAGCATATTTAATTATCTTTATTAATGACTAGCTTTTTCCCGCGGTCTAAGGTTTTGGGCTGGGCGTTGATGAGTCAGTAAATTAGGACCTCCAATTTGGGGAAAATAGTGAACATTGGAAACCCTGTATCGTGTGACCTATTAGATCAACATAATTGAATTAGGGCTCAAACTGCCAAGAATTTTGTACTGTTTAAAAAAGTAGTAGTGACCTTTGTTGTCAGAGGCTTCCATTGTCGTTTTTTTGGCACAAAAAGAAAAAAAGAGAAAAAATTGTGGTTTTTCAGCAACTAAGCGCGCGAGAATTTCAGACTGCTGCAAATCTGGATTAATACTATCTAGGTGGACCCAAACAACATACCAAAAGAGCAAGTTTACCGAATATATGTCTATTTCAGCTTTTTTATTTGTACGATATGGCTAGCCTAAATAAATTTATGAAACATTTTGCGAAAAACAAACCATTTCTGCCAAAACTTGGGGTAAAGTTTTTTATTCTTTCTTATATGGCAACGAATATTTTGTGTAAGAAAATTGATCAGTTGACAAACCGTATTAGTTATAGGAATGTGCATGAGTTCCAAATACATATCGATGTAACAGTACTATACGCATTAAATGTCGATGAAAACAAATAAAAAAACTTCTTTTTGAATTTTTCTAAATTTTATTTTACAGTTTATTTAAATTCTTTACAAGCAGTAGAATGACCTCAGTGAAAATGACAAGCTTGCAGATTTACAAGTTGTATAGAATATTTTCAAAATTATTAGAATTTTTATTTTATTTTCTTTTACATTTAGCATAACTTTTAAAATAATAGTGGGGTAATTTTTTTACCATTCGTAGGTTATATCACAGTGATAATTTTAAGATGTGGAGGCAAGCTGGATTTGACCTCTAAAGTAATGTAGAGGTCAAAGTCAACATCTCGGTGACCTATAATTCGGTTTTAATGTTTTACTTTAAAAAGTTCATAGCAGAATAGGAGGAAGTTGATATAATGTAATACATCTCCATAAAATCCACTTTCCAATGACACCTAAATCATCAAAATCGGTTCAGTAGTTTAGGCAGGAGCTATTCCCAAATAGAAATTTTATTAGAGTAGTAATTATAGTTGGTAATGAGCCAGACTTGTGATCGGAAGGTCGTGGGTTCAAATCCTGGTGCGGGCCTGTACCACTAAATTCGTCTTTTCGGATTTATGTACGGATTTCTAATTATCACTCGCTTAACGGTGAAGGAAAACATCGTGATGAAACCCGCCTGTCCAAGAAAATTGATTTTCGAAAGACGAGCGGTCCACCAACCCGCATTGGGCCAGCATGGTGGACTATGGCGTAAAACCCCTGCGTGTTTCGAAGGGAGGCCCGTGCCCCTTGGTGGGGACGTATATGGGCTGATGACGATGACGACGTGAGTAATTATATCCATTCTCGTATGAAGTTTTTTGAATAGAAGGATAAGCCTTGGCACACTTGTACCTTAGGTGGACTAGTGTGGTAAACGCCCGGGAGATTGCCTCTATCACCCGATTTTGGGGAGGGGGGGGGGGACGAACTTTTCATACCTGATATAAAACTTTAAGTCTGTAATAACAGCTTCTGACGGTCTCTAGTACGTGATTGTGGAATTGGAGTTTACCATTCATTAATTCACCCAGATTACGAGTCTCATTAACCTGGACAATGCTTTTACCCAAAATATTAACTAACAGTGAACTGTTACTGATATTCTGAATTTGCGCTTTCGAACCTAAAACCATAAAATTAGATTTAGATGAATTCAAAACTAACCCATTTCTGGAAGATCACATAGCAATTCTAACCAAGTCTTCATTTAATTTAGCCACAGCTGTCGTAGTGTCATTTGGATTGAATGTGATGTAAACTTGAACATCATCCGCATAGATATGATGTTTACAATGTTGGAAACAGGATGTTAAATCAGTACTATACAAAATGAAAAGAATTGGACCTAAAATTGAGCCTTGTGGGACTCCCCTGGTTAGGAGAGACGCTAACGAATAAGACTTATAACCAGACACATTTGTAATTTCTACTTTTTGTGAACGGTCACTCAAGTAACTGGAAAATCATTTTAATGAATCGTAGCTTACACCATAATACGACAATTTAGAGAGAAGCAAGGAGTGATTAACTGTTTCAAATGCTCGGGAAAAGTCTAATAAAGCTAGTAAAGATCCTTCACCTAAATCCTGCCCGGCTAGTATATCGTCAACAACATCTAATAATGCAGTAGATGTACTGTGGCCTGCTCGAAAACCCGACTGCTTTAGAGGCAATATATTATTTTCACTCAAAAAATTTGTCAACTGTATGCATACCACCTTTTCAATAATTTCAGACATAAAACATAAAATACTTATAGGCCTAAGATCCTTTAGCTCAGTTGGATGATTAGTTTTAGGTAAAGGTTTGACCAGCGCCTCTTTCCAAATGTCCGGAAAAACACCTGATTGAATTGACCTGTTTACTATTGCAGTAATAATACCCAGAGTGCGCGGTAGCGTCAAAAGAATCATATCTCGAGAAATGCAATCCACACCCTGAGCATTGGTTGAAATTTTCAAAATTATCTTTGAAACTAACAATTCATCAACTGGTTTTAATGTAAACGTAGCAGAAGAAAAACGGTATAATTGAAAAAAATTAAGATCTGAATTGGATATACTACTGTTACCGGGCCCCTTAAGAAAATTTTCATTAATTTCATCAGGATTGCTAAGATTAGGAGGTAAATCTGTGTGTTTGCTTTTAAAATCAACTACAGCACGCTTAAAATTTTTCCACAATTTGCGAGAGTCTTTACATTTGTCATCAATATGATGTTTGAAGTAAGCTGCTTTTTCATGAAACATCGCCCTTTTCACAATCCCCTTCAGTTCCTTGTAGTAGTTTTTATCTGACTCCAGCTTGGTAACGCGATATTTGGCATGTGCTTCATCTCTTAACTTCATCATAGACTTAACCGTCGGTGTAATCCAAGGATAACAGATATTTTTTATAAGAATTTTTAATAGGGTAAAATTTGTCGAATATGCGCAAAATATATTCATTAAAGGACTCAACCAGATGATTAATATTGTTATGGATAAGAAGGCGTTCCCAATTATTGTTTTCAACAGTAGAATTAAATTAAACGATATTTATGTCTTTCAGTGGCCTGTAGGAAATCCATCTAGGTTTTGGTTAGGACGTGCCGCAGCCTGTAGCCGGCCGGGGCGGGGGCCCGTGCCTCTTCGCCAGCGCTTAACCAGGTTTCATTTATGGCCATTATGTCCACATCGTGTCGTTCTAAAGCTACCAAAAACTCCTCATGCTTATTCCTATTTCCAAGTGAACCAGGGTTTAGTAAGCCAAGAGTAAGATTTTTATTACTAATAAATCGGACAACTAACGAAAAGGAAATTTGAATATATTTACAGTTACTTACATGTCGTTTTAGCAGTGATAAATGACGCTGTAAAATATTATAAATGTATAAATAATGTAAAATCATACACGAAGAAAAAGTATATAATTTATCGGAGTATTGCGGACGGCTGTGTCTACTAATGTAAAAGAGCAAACATAATATAAGAGTACTATAAACATGAGAACACGGCGTTTCTCTTCCATTTAAATTTAGTAAAATATCTTTTGTCCTGAAACCCTTCATCACACCTTTCTTTGAAGATTTCATTAATACAAATTGAAATAAACAAGTGGTTAGGAACACGCTAAAAAATTTAACAAATATCAGGAAAATAACTATCCGGTAACAAACATTAAAGTAATAGACCATATTAGTGATCAACAAAATTATAGGATCTATGTTGTGTTTGGGGAAAAGCAACCAATTGACTAAAAATTCAATTGTCGCTAGCCATATGAACTGTTTATACGAGTATATATTACTCGTAGATATTGACCAAACTTTTTCACGTAAAACAATGTTGTATACATTATCAATAGGCAACTTTAACTTAACAAACCTATTAAAATGACTAACACATACTGGTTTCATATATGTATGTTGTTTTAGAAAACATAGGCTACAATAGAAATATGAACGAACAAAATGAACCAGCTGTAAATTAGTAAATGGGTATTTAAAACCGAGAAAACAATCATAGAAGCTGCGTGAAGTTAAAATCAACATAATAACACTTGCATAAACTATTTTGTTCAGGGAATGTAAAAATATTATTATAAAAATAGAAACCAAAATCAAAACACAAAACAAAGTAATGTTGTTGTTTTTTTCTGTAAAGGAACTACAGTTCCGTGAAATAAAAATAAAATTATTTTTTTCCAAGATTAACGGTAGGACCAACGGAATTAATACCAAAAACCTTCTCAAGATCTAAATAGGAACGTATTCGGTAACGCGCTTTTTTATTCTCCTGTCGTGCGAAGATCTTCCCATCTCGCGACCACACGTATCTCCAGCCTTGACCTTTAGCGATTTCACGCGTTTTGTAAAACAGCTGCCTATTATTCCGAGTGAGACGCTCATTTATGTAGAAAGTACGGGAGGGTGGCCCGGTCAAGTTCATGCCGTCTGTAGTGAGGTTGCGGCGCACTCGTGCGGCCTGCAGCAGATTGTCTCTTAGCGCGCGGCGCGCCAGGCGCACGGCCAGCGGCCGCGGCCGGGCGGGGGCGCCGTCACCGGCCGCGCGCACCGGGCCCACGCGCGCAGCGCTCACTATGTCGCGCTCCTCCAACTCCACGCCTAACTTCCTAGCTATTGTAAGAGTGATATGAACGGTATTTCCACTCTGCATTTCAGGAAATCCAGCCACCTCTACGTCATTGGCCAGGCACTCTTGATCGCGTTCCTCGAGCTCTAATTCTAGTCGAGCTACAGTTGCCTCCAGTTTATTGGTCTCGTCACTTTTTGTCTCACCGAGTTTTTGCTCCAAGACTTCAATTCGCCCTTGGAGCATTTCTATACGAGTACTCTGAGCCCTTACAACAGCTGTAAAGTCTGAAATAGTGTTACGAAACACGTTCATTTCAGAACGGAATGCTCTCATTTCTTCCAAAAATTGACTCATTACATTAGGTACGTCTTTGAATTCATCGGCACTGTCTTCTAAACTCAGGTTCACATTGTTTTGGTCGGCGGGCGCTGACTTTTTACGTAGTGTCACATTCTCATTGTCATAATTCGGTGTATCTAGTTGACCTGTGGTGCGCGCCGTGACCGGCGTATTTACCTTGCTTATTTTAGGCGGATACTTCGCACACGATGTGCATTTCCAGCTGTCCCGACGGTCTTTATCGAAAATGTAAAAAGAATGACATCTTTTTTCGGATACATTACAGCATTCCAGGTGATAAGCCCCTTTACAAACAAACTCTTTCTTAGGCACTCGCTTAATGCATATGATGCACTTATCAATAATTGATACGGTTTGCGCAGACATGATAACAAATATTTATTTCAATTCAATATCGGAATGGCACACACAGCGACACCTCTTTAGTAAATTATAAGTTTCACTTAGTCCACATTAAACAAATCAATGAAGCGAGTGTGGTGATGAGTATTAGCAAAAGTTGGCAAAATAAATGTTAGATGGCGCTAATTTTCCAAATTTTAGGTATACGGTTTTTCTCAAAATAATGAAATAGGTTATTTTAATGCACAGTTTTAAAATCGATAACCACCTACAACTTTCACTTACTAACAGCAGAAAAACAGTTAAAAAAAGCAATGTTTCACTGAATAATGTCAAGATATTCCCAATAACTCAAACGATTTTCGCGGCAACCTACAGATTAATTTTTATCAATTTTTCACACAAATCCTTAGAGGCAGAGTGTGTTAACAATTGACGAATACAGTCACGGTATATTGAACTAAAACTCACTAGTTTAACACTCAAACTTTAACATTAACTAATTAAACAAACAAAAATAAATACGCAGTGATCCTGGCTTGCGCACTGCAGCGCCCCCTCTTATTATGCATTTTGTAGTCTATTTTAGTATTATTAAACATGATTTTGTTTGGTTAATCTAACTTGAACAGTGTAGAAAATGTGACACTTTCAGTGATACTTACCCTTATTTTTCGATATTATCCTAAATAACTTGAAAACAAAAGAAGATCAAGGACTGATATTAAGCATAGAGTGTTCTTAGTACCTGCCAGTATACCACCTGAAAGAATGACCAAATCCGACGTTAGGGGGCCACTCTTGTTCGCTTAGCCTGCTTGATCATTTATACAACTTTGATGAGCTAAAGCATGAGAACGGGTTGTCCAAAAAATATGGATCTGGTCTTATCCTACGCAGGATTAAAAGCCCTCTAACTTTTATGAAGGACAGTTCTCGATATTGTAAGTCCTTTACGAGATATAATCTAAAAATCGCAAAAATATCCCTTTTTGGGTATATTTTTACCCTCCACCACTTATGCACACCTCCGCCGAGGGGGAAAACTTAAGATAGTCTTATTTGGCAACAAATGAAGCTATTAAAACAATAAAATGTCTTGTAGGATTTTAATCCGATTTGAATATTTTGTTGGTTTTATTCTATTGACCTAAACAGGCGCAAAGTTAAAAATGCAAATGTAATTCACACTTTTAACTTATTTTAGGCAACATTCTGTATGTCTTATGAAGTAAAGCTATTTTTGACTTTGATTTCGTTCCACAGAGCATATTCTCGAAGCATCTGGAGACCCTTCTAGAGTATTCCACGTTTGCGGAGTGCGACGGCGAGTCGGTCCCGAGACTCAGTGTCGTGTCGGATCCCAAACAACGGCGCGCGGCGCTCGCTAAGCTCACCAACAACTATAACAATGTTAGCAGAAGACATGCTCAGGTATTTTTTTTAAAACATTTTTGTATCTCTAAAACTATTATACATTAGCTTTCCTTCTAGTTTATAATAGTTTTTCTTCATTCCCGTGGGAATTTACGAAAATTATGTAGCCTATGTGTTAATCCAGGATGTCAGCTACCTAAATTTTATTTAAATTAGTCCAGCCGTTTGAATGTGAAAGAGTAACATACATCCTTACATCCTCACAAACTTTCACATTTATAATAAAGTATATTAGTGAATGCGAAAGTAACTCTGTCTGTCTGTTACGCTTTCACGCCTAAACTACTGAACCGATTTTGATGATATTTGGTACAGAGATAGATTAGACCTAGGGAAAGGTTTTTTTGTGGTCTGGTCGAATGGTAGTGGCGCTGCCTCTTAATAGACAGGTCCTGGATTCTCGATTCCTAGTCGGGGTAAATATGTGTGTAAAAAACAGATGTTTGTTCTCGGGCCATCAGTTTTTGTGTCTGTGTTTTAAGGCACCTCACGACACAAGAGAAAATCTTCATGGGCTTTTGAGTGTGGAGCGCCTATCTATCACTAGATTAACCTTTAACGGCCGTCGTGCGGTCTCGCAGACCGCTGCGGTTTTCAAAACTGCTAGTCTGCACTGTTCCCCAGCGCCCCCGACTTGGGCGTCTCAGTACCTTCGAGTTCAGTTGCGCCGGCGTCATAACGGTAGTAGTTGTGTCGCAGCGTGCGGTTCGTGAGTAAGTTGGGTTCAAAGTTGAACCGCGGTCTCTATGACCGCAAGTCAGAGACGACATTTTTTTTCTATGACAAAATGTGTGCTAGTATTTTTTTTCTTTTAATTTTTTCATTAACAAGAGAAAAATACTGTTTTTGTTGATTTTTAGTTAAATATTTAAGTCAATTGTTTTTTGATATCAAGTGTAATTTCACGCAATATACGAGTCCAAAAAGTTGATTATAGTAAAAAATAATAATAACTTAAGTAATTAATATTTTTTTGGTATTTTATTTATTTAATTACATTTACTTGTTACCAGAATGTTTAAAACAAGTAGTTTAAAATACGATAATTTAAATTTTAGTAGCAAAATAATAACGCGGTCTCATTGACCGCATGTCGGCGACGCCGTGACAAAAAAGCCATGAAGATGGTTAAAGGTTAATAGTCATCAAATAACATAATTTACTATACGTAATGTATTTTGTTTTTTCTAGTTCGGAGTCTCAAATGCGTACTGTCATGACGTGTTTCGACTGTGTGAAGCGTTGTGGGGAGACGACTTGGAAAATGACGGTGAGAGTAGCTCACACACATACACACACACACCCTCACACACACACTCATACACCGCACACACACACACACATACACAAACCGCACCGCACACACATACACCGCACACACATACACCGCACACACACACACACACACTTACACACCGCACACACACACACACATACACACACCGCACCGCACACACATACACACACCGCACCGCACACACATACACCGCACACACACACACACACACACACTCACACACACACTTACACACCGCACACACACACCGCGCACGCACACACCGCACACGCACACACCGCACACGCACACACCGCACACGCACACACCGCACACGCACACACCGCACACGCACACACCACACACGCACACACCGCACACGCACACACCGCACACGCACACACGCACACGCACACACGCACACGTACACACATACACATACACACACACATATATATACAATCTGTAAAAAAAGGAGCAATAAAACTGTACTGGGGTAATCCTTGGATTAAGGTTTTTCCGAAGAGCAGTAGTAAACATTTGTGAACCATACGATTTTGGAGAAAAACGATTTTTCAATATTGCATAAAATATTTTAGTGGCAGCCCTATCAGATGACATTGCGGGTCATTTACACTTAAAAATCAAAAATTAGATGACGTAAAAATCATAGACTTTTTAGTTATCAGCTGTTGGTCTCCGTCCTTTAATGTTCGCCGCAGCAGGAGGCTACGGAATGGATTGAAAATCAGACTGATCTCCAATCACAGTCAAAAATAAGTCCATTTATTTTTGGTTGAGCTTTTATGTAAACAAACAACAACTTTCCGCTTACCGCAAGTTTTTTATAACTATCACACTTTAGTTTTCACGGGTATTGTTTGGTTTTTATAAAACAGTATGTACTGCACCATATTATCAC
Organism: Aproaerema taeniolella; assembly: GCA_949987775.1. Taxonomy (NCBI): domain Eukaryota; kingdom Metazoa; phylum Arthropoda; class Insecta; order Lepidoptera; family Gelechiidae; genus Aproaerema; species Aproaerema taeniolella. Next base: position 16,833,486 of record OX465244.1, on the reverse strand, counting down.
AAAATCTCAACCAATCATCAATAAAAACCATTAAAGACAAAACAAAATACGGCGACCGACCGCCATAACCTAGAAGTTAACTACCATGAAGTTATCAACAGGACTAGTGTTGTAATGATTGATTTAAGTCAGTTCGAACTTTTTTTGAATTTGGCATCTCCTGTTTTGGCTCATCAGTATTTATTACAATAAATTAGAATTTCGGTTTTAAATGTTTCGTTAGTTTTAGGGGGGGTCTCTACAAATATCACGTAATATTTTCCCCCAAAATAAATAGTGTTAAATTGCGGGAAAGCTAAGTTAAACCGACTAAACCATGTTGTTGCGGTAGCAACTTATGACTACTCATGAGTTCCCGTGGGCTGAATTAGAACAATCGGTTTTTTCAAATTTAAGTTGGTAAATCATAGCTGTTTTTTGTTGTTCGATTATTAAAAGTTTAAAAATAATTAGGCAAATTATGTATTTTTTCTAAATAAATTACTAATTAACGTATTTACACTAAAACTAAGCATTTTCATAAAACTCACGTGAGATAAAGGGAGGAGGGGGGGTGTCGAGCCAAATCTCACGACATCTCACCAGAGGACAAAAACACCTCACGTAATTAATGGACGCCCCCTTACACATCTTTGTTATTAAGTAATATTGGTTTAAACGCGATTGTGTAAGTTTATACCGATTAGTGGTATTAGTAGTATTACTAATCGGTATAAACTTACAAAATCGTGTTTAAACCAATATTAGTTAATAACAAAGATGTGTAATACTAACGAAACATTTAAAACCGAAATTCTAATTTATTGTAATAAATACTTATTGTTTGGATAGATGCTATTAAAAAACCGACAAGAAGTCTCTTCCTTACAGGCTTTTTGGTGTTACTCACTTCTTCCAGGCACTTTTAAACTTCTTGAGCTTTTCATTGAACGATTTAATTATGAATTTTTACTCTTACATACATGGTCGCAAAAATCTTAATACCGCGATCTAGTATTTGTGCACCTTCTGCCTAAGAGACATCTAGCGGCATTTTAGGGCAAACTTTTGACTTAAGATAACTTATACAGTACCTTATAATGTGATCTCTGAATTCAATAAAATTTTAGCGATAGTTATCATACATAGTTAGGTCCCGGCCCAGCTACTGCCTTGGTGGTAGTCGTCTAGTCGAGTAAGAGGCCCTTCGACCTCCACTTAAATTCCAAAGTCTCCACATTTCCGATTAGACCAAAAAAAATAGCGTTTCTTACTATTTAGATAGGTACTTAACTAGCTATGGGACGAGTAGACGCTTCAAGTGTTTTTTTTATCTAATTGTATGTTTTCAATTTTTAAACTTATCAGTAAGACATTAGTAGTGCTTTTTTTATAAAATGCACACACAAACAGTTCATATAAAAACAACGCTACTGGTATAGATGTGACCGGAAATGTGTGAAATCTAGGAATTGTATACAATTCCTAGGAAATGTATAAAATATTGTTTCAAAGATTTTTAATTACACACACAAATTCCGAAATTGTCCTAGGAAATGTATACAACTAATGTTTTGTAAATAAAATGATTAATACAACTTAACCTAACCTGAATAAGCGACATGGATTTGTCTTGACCGTATTAAAGATTTGCTCACTGAAATAATCACATTTTATGAAATGTTTCCCTGTTTATTTACCACATCATGAAGTACTTCAGCTGAGCGGAAATGTGACAACCGCTTAACGTAACCACAGTCGTTTCTGGCACTTTGCCGGCTGCTACCGCAGCACGCTCGCTTCGCTCGCTCAGCTCGTGCGTTGGGGGTCGCAGTTCTCCTTTTTTTTACTTGGGGAAATGCCCACGCATACCTCTTCGCCACAGGGGCGGTGGGAGGGTTATGTCGGACTCAAACCAACTAAAACTCCAATTCGTATGTACCATACCACAGGGGAAGACACTCTTCGGAGATGTCTCGCCGTTGAGTAAGCTCCGGTCAACAGCGAGATATCTCCCCCCTCGCGCGTACCAATTGCGCTTGGCACGCACGCCACAAGCGACTTGTTTCTGCGTTTTGTATTGACTATGCCTCCATATATGAACGTGATAGTACATGTATGAAACATATGCCAATCGAAAGAGAAAATAATGACAAACAACAAATACTGGTTAACAAAATGTCGTAAGTGATATACTTTCTGAGTAATTTCAGTTTAAAAATGTAAAATATAATTAAAAGAAAATCGCTTTTTAAATTGATTTAAAAGTCCATTATCATCATTTTAAAGCATCCTGCGTTACGACTAGCATTAAATTGGATTCTTGTTATACTAAAATAGTAGGATAAAATGCAAAAACATATGTAAAATTTGTTGTTGGTTAAATCCACATCAAACAAAATCCACTCTTTCATTACAAACCTGGGTCTTTCATCAAGAAAAATATCACGTTAATGCGGCGCGAAGGGTGTGGGGTGAAGGAAAGTTTGTCACTTACTGTCACCGTGATCATAATTAATAAAAATCAAGTCATACCCATTGGTGTGCTCTTGACTACAATCTTGCCCTAGACCTTCTACGGTGGGACGAGTTTACAGTCTAGTGTTAAAAATAAGGTTGAAAGTCACTACGTTAACTTAAACGCAGAGACATCGCTCGACTGGAATGAAACATTAATTTATAACAAATATTAATTTATTACAAATGTATTAATATTTTATACATAATGCTGTGAAATGACATGTAAAATTATTGCAGCTGGCACATTCTATGTTTTTCTTTTACTCCTAGTCCAGCATGGAAGTAAATTTTGAAAGTCATTTAAATAAAATGTTTTTTTTTATAACAGGTATTCCGGGCACCGATGAAGCAAGTATAGTCAACAGACATAAGAAGCTATTAGAGTGGATGACAGATGCTGTCGCGGATATCACCGATGAAGAGCTGCAGAAGCCGCAACATGCGGAGCCGAATGATGGTAACTATGTCCTGCTAATATTATAAATGCGAAAGTTTGTGTTACTCTTTCACGATTAAATGGCTGGACAATTTTTGATAAAATTTGGTATGGAGGTAGCTGTTACCCTGGATTAACACATTGGCGACACGATTTTCCCAAATTCCCACGGGAACGAAGTCCCGGGCGAAAAGCTAGTATCCTAATAGGACGGCCGGTTAGCTTGAGTGGTAGTGGAATTGCCTCTTGATGGACGGTCCTGGGTTCGATTCCCAGTCGGGGCAAATATTTGTAAAAAAAGCTAATGTTTGTTCTCGGGTCATGGATGTTTTTGTATGTTTTTATGTATGTTCCGAGGGACCCACGCTACAAAGGAAAACCTTAGTGTGGGCCTTTGAGTGTGTAGCGTTTATTTATTTAATAATCTTATACATCTTGGAATCTTGGAACACACAAATAGACAGACACCAACCATGACCATGACCCATGACTCGAGAACAAACATCTGCTATTTACACAAATTTTGCCCCGACTGGGAATAGAACCCGTTCATGAGAATCGGTCGAGCTATGTCGTTCGTGCCAGCCCCAACAGCATTCTGTATGTACTGTAGATGCAACTGCACACCACTAGTGGTCGGATTAAACACCTAAACGTGTTCATTTTGTGTGATTATGGTCCGTATTACAGAACGCGACTTAGACTCTGTTTTATACTTAAGAAGCAGTCAATACAAAACGCAGAAAACAAGTCGCTTGCGGCTGCTCGTATACACACACATGAACACAAATGAGACATACCCCACTACGCTCGTTATACAGGGCTTTAGGTATCTCTCTTTCAACCTCTCGGGTGGTTAATCAGTCCATGAAACTGAACAACTTCCCCAAGGAACATAGGTCAAAATATGAAAAAATAATTTTTAGTTCCCATACAAACTTCATCAGCATATAGCGCATTTCTGATTACAAGCGGAGTGCAATTCATAATTTCACGACCCGAGCCATTAGCCTAGGTGACGCAGCGAGGCGCGGGTTCGAGCCCGACTGTTGCCTCGCTACGACGCGACGTTTTGTTAAATATATATGTTTTGGTTTTCAAACATTTTTATAGTCATAGACCATACCATACCAAAATTGAATGCAATGAAGTTAGTTGGATTCGTTCGGTTCGGTGTTCATGAGCAACCTGTTTGTCGTTGATAGATTATTAGCGAGTGAAGGTGCTCGTGTGTTCGTACCGTATCGGAAGTTACTGTCATTTCTTTTTTCGACATGTATACAAATATAAGTTTGGGCTGCCCCTTTTCTGACACGCCGACCGAACGTAAACATGTCATCTAAATGGTTATAGTTTAGTTTTTGTTCCCTACTATATTAATCTTGTTATTTTGGTTTTATTGGGAGCAATTGTATAAAGATAATGGATTCATACGGAAGATAGACTAAGGTCTATATGGAAAAATTACTACGTATAAAAATGCCTATAATCTATAACATTGATATTGAGAAGGAAGAAAATCGGAGAAAAATATTATTGACTAAGTATAAAAATATTTTAAAATTTCTAAGATTTTATTTTTTACTGAAAATTAAAATGACGGGATTGTTGACTAGAAAGTTAATAATACAAATATGTAAAAAAGGAATAGGTGTGTGCGTATTTGTTGTGTATGTGTAGTATAGGCAGTGCTTTAAATTCCCTTTGTGCGTATGGTGTTATTTTTATGTATTGCTAAAGTCTTACTTTACAAAGTAGTAGTTTTATTCCATCCATCAGGATGATGATGAAGTCGTCCCGGCCGATTTCGACCATGGCGACCGCTTCAATCTAACTCCTGTTTTGGTTACGTTCGTGTGCTCTCGTGTGGCTTATGTAACCAGTTTTTTTAATTAAAAATCCGCGCACATTTCGGGCATGTAAGCACCCCATTTAAGTAATTATAATTAACAGCCGCAGCTGAACGGGCTTTAGCGGATATTTTCTGCAGAACCCTAAATATCTGGAATACGACTTAGTACAGCATCCCTTATAGTCGAGGCTGGGAATTTTCAGTTGAATGGAATTTTCACAATAAAACCTACAGCGGAGAAAGTTTTGAAATTTTTAGAATATATTATTTTAAGTAAGAATTCCTTGTTTTCCCTCAAAAATAATAAAAGACTTTTTTTAATGCCATTATACGACTCATAAAGTTTTATCTTTAGAAAAATGATTTCTAAACAGGAGACTTTTTATCCCATGACTACTTACTCATTATTAATGAAAGCTGGTTTTAAGAAATCACCCCTAAATAAGAAGAGGTTTTTTTTTATTAAGAAAACGAATATAAAAAATTCCTGTACTCACATACAAAATTCAATAGTGGTGATTTTTGTATTTTAGTATTGTAAAATTGTAATACACAAGACCATAAATTTTCACCTGGGTGACTTCAGCACTTTTTTTTAAATTAACGTTTGATTATTTTTCACGCCGACGCATTAATTCTACAGTCAAGATTAATTTAAAATATCATAAACTGGCAATTTACGAATCGAGTATAAAAAAATCTCCGATGGATATTAAGAGGAAAACCTGTAATAAAATAAAAACAATAGTGATACAGTAGTAGGTGGTGGGCGGGGGGCAACAGCGTGGCGGTAGCGCGGGCAGAGCGCTATTAGACTAGTCAGTAAAAAAATAATTTTGGATTAATTCTTACAGTCTAGATTTCTTTTTGTAAACAATCTTTTGATGGTTTTAGACACCCTTATAAAAATGTTGGCTCACCCCTCCAGAAGAATTATGAAATAGGGGAGGAAATAAACTTAACGGGTTTGCTCGAACACAAAAAACCCTACAGTAGGGATTTTTGTGTTCAATTATTAAGAGATCACTATCCTCTAAATAAACTTTCTCCAGTTTTTTATAAGAGTTTCCAGTCATAAAATAAATTTTAGCGTATTTGTAAAAAAAAACTACTTACAAAATCATACAAATAGTGAAAACGTGGGAATACAAAAACAAAGTAGGGTGGATGCCCCTAATACCAGCCCTGGACGTAATACCAGCCCTTTTACATTTTCGCTTTTAATTCGATTTTCTATTGGTAACACTTAGCAATGTTTTCATTAAAAAAAACCTTTTATTTGGTAGAACATGTGTACCAAATTTGGCAATACTGGCATGAATATGTCAACGTCAGTTTCAAATCTAAGCTTTAACTGAGCAGATTACGGCCATTTTCCTATTTTTTCGACACTTTTGGGAGCTGCTAAAATAAGGAATTTTTCACATTTATTCAGTTCTACGTGTTGTGATTTGTTTGATAATGGTTAGGAATAGTGTACTGCATGGATTACAGAGTAAATATATAAGTTTTAACCTTTCTGTTAATGTGAATTGAGGGGGCTGCAATTACGTTCAAGATTTGTATGGAGTACATAATGCCAGCCCCCCCGGCTGGTATTTGGTTCGACGGAGTACCTAATTCCAGCCCTGTCTTAATAATTAGAGTTGTCACAAAGCACAAACATAAAGGAAAGTTAGTAAGTTCGAATATTATATCAGGCTTAACTTTAAAAAAGAATTTACGTGAATTGGTTTGCAAGTTTGTTTTCAATTTGTATACTTTTATAAATACTAACATTGAATTGTATTTATTAATTAATGTATTTATTTCTTAAAGATTTGATTCTCAATCTCAACCCGAAAAGACGGCTTAAATACGACAGAAGTAGTTTAAATATTGTAAAGAATGAATATTACAATCAATATTATATAAAATTATAGTAGTTATATATTTAAGTAAAAAAAAAGATTTTTCCTCATGCATTCAGTATTTTTATTTATATAGAAAAAAGTCTTAAAGCATGACTCTAGACTAGGCTGGTATTCGGTACACAAAAAGATGGCATTAGGTACAAGGTGGCTGCAATTAGATACAGGAGGTATCATGCTGATTAATTATTATTTTAAAATTATCCTTATAGTTTATATGTAAGTTTTGTGCTAAATATATTTCTCAATTAAGTAACCTACGGATTAAAAAAAACTGTGACTGTTCAAGAAATAAAATTTTTTCAAGTTGAAATTTGCTCCAAAAGGCTGGTATTAGGGGCATCCACAGTTTAGAATGTATCTGTAAGTTTTCACCAAGGTGACTTAAGCAGAACTAATTAATTAACGAATATGTTCGTCTCTTTTATTGTTTTTGTACCGAGAACAAAATTGTACATAGATTATCTTATTTTACCTATAAATTTCTACATTTGAACAGATAAAGATTAAATTATCTCTACGTTTTGCTAAAAGGAATAAAATAATTTACATAAAAATTAAAAGCGCGTGACCTTGAATGCGCAACTCGCTCCTGGTCCGCCGGGTCGGTATGCGAATAGGATAGAAATATATCGGCAAGTGCGCGCGGGCCGGCGGCGGCGGCCTTTCAACTATTTACTTTCTTCGCTCATTTGTTTACAACTACGCGAACGATACGGAACGGAAGTAAAAACAAAACAAAGTGTGGTAAGTAATTATGGATTGCATTATTTGCAATTCACCGTTAGGTGAAGAAGATACATTTACGGTGAAAAAGAAAGGTCTAGAGACATTAATAAAGTTTAGTTTGTTACGGAAAGATTACCTTTCTAACATATTTAATACTGTTGAAGAGATATGTCTACACACAAATTGCCGGAAAAAATACACTAAAGAAAATGCAAAAGGAGTTTATAAGCCCTTGCAATTTAGATGTACTTCTTTTGATGGTGCCGCCGTCGCTGCTGGCCCCAGTGGATTTGATTTTCCTTTTAAGGATAAACGTTTTTTTTGCGCACAAGATCTCAATGACGACAAAGACAAAGAAAGCAGAAAACCTGTAGAAAAACGGCGCTTGAGCTACCAAGTAAGCAGCGAAAAAACAAAAGATACCATAATTAAAGCGCTTCAAGACAATCAAGAGTCAAATGTGAACCAAGTTGTAAGTACCTACTTATTATATTTAATAACAACCGACGAAAACAACATAGGTACCTATTACTTTGTTCTCTTTAGGTATCTAGTTTCAATGTGGTATGGTAGGTATATAGAATGGCAGTTTAGGAATTGTTAAACTGAATCTAGGTATTCTTTTATTAAATTATTTTGCCATTATTATAATAATATCATATAAACGGCGACAACCATTTTTAGGGTTCCGTAGCCAAATGGCTAATACGGAAACCCTTATAGATTCGTCATGTATGTCTGTCTGTCTGTCTGTCTGTCCGTCTGTCTGTCCGTCCGTCCGTATGTCACAGCAATTTTTTCCGAAAGTATTGGGCGTACATAGTTGAAACTTTGTAAGTTGATGTATTCTGGTAACCGCTATTCGAATTTTGAACAAAAATAAATAAATTTTAAAAATTAAATGGCGTACTCCAGACATGGAACTGAAACTATTTTTTTTTCATCAATCCTATACGTCCCCTCACGTGTCTATGAATAGGTCTTTAAAAATGACATTAAGGTTCCTAAAACCATTTTTTTTTAATCAACCGTTTGAGAGTTATTTACATCCAAAGTGGTAAAAAGTGTGTCCCCCCCTCTAACTTTTAAAAGAAGAGAGCAAGAAAACAAAATAATATGTATATTGTAGATTTCAATGGAAACTTTCAAAGAAAATTGGTTTGAACGAGATATCATTATTAATTTTTAAGAAATAATACATTTTCTAAAAACGCAAATACAACCTTGTCGTTCATACAAACGCTATGAAAAACCAAGTTATTTTATTTGTTACCTACTTGCTGCTACGGAACCCTTCATGGGCGAGTCCGACTCGCACTTGGCCGCTTTTTATCTTGTGCGCAAAAAAAACGTTTATCCTTAAAAGGAAAATCAAATCCACTGGGGCCAGCAGCGACGGCGGCACCATCAAAAGAAGTACATCTAAATTGCAAGGGCTTATAAACTCCTATTGCATTTTCTTTAGTGTATTTTTTCCGGCAATTTGTGTGTAGACATATCTCTTCAACAGTATTAAATATGTTAGAAAGGTAATCTTTCTAGAGACATTAACAACAAGGTCTAGAGACATTAACAAACTAAACTTTATTAATGTCTCTAGACCTTTCTTTTTCACCGTAACTGTACCTTCTTCCCCTAACGGTGAATTGCAAATAATGCAATCCATAATTACTTACCACACTTTGTTTTGTTTTTACTTCCGTTCCGTATCGTTCGCGTAGTTGTAAACAAATAAGCGAAGAAAGTAAATAGTTGAAAGGCCGTCGCCGCCGGCCCGCGCGCACTTGCCGATATATTTCTATCCTATTCGCATACCGACCCGGCGGACCAAGAGCGAGTTGCGCATTCAAGGTCACGCGCTTTTAATTTTTATGTAAATCATTTTATTCCTTTTAGCAAAACGTAGAGATAATTTAATCTTTATCTGTTCACATGTAGAAATTTATAGGTAATAGTAGATTGTTAACCAAAGGGCTGTATGACATCAATTGCATACGAGGTTTTTGGCGCCCGAGCGCAGCGAGGGCGCTAATTAGCCCGAGTATGCAATTGATGCTTACACCCGAGATAAACACTCTGCTTTACATATCGATTGTGAGGTAAGTAAAAAAACAAGAAAGCAGGTTGCTATGAACATTTATGAAAGAGAAACATGTGTATTTAATTAAAATTTTGCGCCTAGCTAGTCGACTGCCTTTTTTACTCTTCACGATTTTATGGCACGCAAGCGCGTCAAATCGTGCTGGCCAGTTTGATTTTTAAATCGATTTAAACTAACAAACGATGTGACTGCGAAACAAATAGTTCGATATTAAAAATAAAATCTTCATAAATTCTTATATAAATTGTCTCGATTCCGATTCGAGTAAATAATCGATACGTACCGAGAAAAAAAAGTAACTTTTTAAAAATATTCTTCTTGTAGTATGAGTATGACAGTTCTTTTACAATGCAGTTGCTCGGAAATGGCCCCGTAACATGGCCACGGAGTGTACTTTTACGTACCCCATAAAACACATGTCATGTTATGGAATTTTGAAATGAGAAGATTTTGAAAAGAAAAAAAATATTTGAAGTAATGAGCAAATAAACCATTTTTCATATACCAAAATTCAACTTCAGTGGCTATTCTGTGATCCAGTAAAGTTATTTTTTAAATTAAATGATGAATAAAAAGTAAGCAAAAAGTGAATAAAATACTGTCAAAAATGTATGACGCAATAAAGAGTAGCTGATTTGATAATTCAGTGGCCCTTTTGACAAGTGAGAGTATTACCTTTTTCATAAAGCTTCATACTGGCTGTATAGAATGACCGCAAAGAGTTTTTATGTCTGACAAAATAATTATTTCTGACGAAAATCTTGATTTTCAGTGAAATAAAATATAAAAGTGAATTGTTTATTTTACTTTTTCAATAAAACAAATCTGATTTTTACCAAATAGTTGAACTATTTAATACTTTCTGTAGGCGCAATTGGTATTTTATTTACTTAGCCTTTGCCTCATAATTGTGGAAAAGTAATTTGCTCGCCATTGTTTTGTCCGCTATTTTAAATTATTTGTTCAACAAAATCATTTTTGTGTTATAAAAATGTTAATTCCTTAATGTTTTGTGTTTAATCGTAAAATATTAGTGCACATTGTTCAATTGTAACTCGTTTTCAGTGAATGTAGATTGAAAATACTATCTTTTAAGAACTTTAGATATACCTATACGATGTAAGTTTTTGACAATTTTATTTTAGTTTCGTTTCCTCGGCTACTGCATTGTAAAACGTTGAACAATATATGTGCCTTAGGTAATGTGTAACTCGAGCCCTATAAAACACTACACATTACCTACGACACTAGTATCGTTAATAACTATTTTCAAATTCCAAAACCTATGCTGTAATGTTAACATTACATGGTAGGTTTTGAAACCTATGCTGTAATGATATCCATACACCCCGGCATTCAGGGAAGTAAGTGACTACTTACAGAGCAAGATATATGTAAAATAAGATAATCTATGTACAATTTTGTTCTCGGTACAAAAACAATAAAAGAGACGAACATATTCGTTAATTAATTAGTTCTGCTTAAGTCACCTTGGTGAAAACTTACAGATACATTCTAAACTACTTTGTTTTTGTATTCCCAAGTTTTCACTATTTGTATGATTTTGTAAGTAGTTTTTTTTTACAAATACGCTAAAATTTATTTTATGACCTGAAACTCTTATAAAAAACTGGAGAAAGTTTATTTAGAGGATAGTGATCTCTTAATAATTGAAAGTGTACACTAATCCCTACTGTAGGGTTTTTTGTGTTCGAGCAAACCCGTTAAGTTTATTTCCTCCCCTATTTCATAATTCTTCTGGAGGGGTGAGCCAACATTTTTATAAGGGTGTCTAAAACCATCAAAAGATTGTTTACAAAAATAAATCGAGACTGTAAGAATTAATCCAAAATTATTTTTTTACTGACCTGTCTATTATTAGGATAGACAAACGATCTGAAATAAACAAACGAGTGATCGACATTTTTATAAGTAGTTTGTGGATAAAAGTTTTTTACATCTTGACTAAAATGTAATTCGAGCATTTTAAAATATCGACATTTTTATATCCCGGCGTAGACTTTCCCAGTTTTATTTCTTTATATAAGACATATTTACATCTTGACAAAATAATATGTAAGCATTTTTTATTATCGAAAAGACTTCGACAATTATTATTTTTTAAACTAGAAATTTTTATACCTAGTAATTTTTCCATATTTTAGTCGACGAAATTGGAAGATAATGGAGTTCATCAATTCTAAGTCTTAACATGTTTAATTAAACATTGTTATGTGTCGAATGTTTCATATTTATATATCAATAGCATCCCGCTCGGGACTTCGTTCCCGTGAGAATTTGTGAAAATTATGTAGCCTATGTCCATCGGGGATAATTTAGCTTTCTAATGGTGAAAGAATTTTTGAAATCGGTCCAGTAGTTTCGGAGCCTATTCAATCCAAACAAACAGACAAATAAACGATCAAATCTTTCCTCTTTATATCTATCACTTATTCTTTTGTTATTATAAACTAGCTGTCCGCTCGTGACTTCGTTCTCGTGGAAATTGTCCCAGTCTGTTTTTTTTAGTATTAAAACCTTCCGTGGGCCTTAAGGAACACAACAAAAAAAGAATCATCCAAATCGGTCTAGCCGTTCTCGAGTTTTGCGCTTAGCAACATTCACTAATAGACTATTTATCTACTGACTTTGTAGTGCTAGTTGAATATTAATTTTTGTTGAGGTTTAGCTTCAATACTGTTTCTTCACCTAAACGAATTCTTAAGCTATAACCTCAATAAAACTGTACCTAGGTAAGTGATCTAGTTCCAGAAAAATAAAATCATGATATTGTTAGGGACCATCCATAAATTACGTCACACGAATTCCATGATTCTTTGACCCCTCCCCCCTCCTTGTCACAGCTGGTCACATTGGTAAGACTCCCCTCTCCCTAGCGTGACGTCACATATTTTGCATATTTTCCATTTTTTGTAATTTTTTAATAAAAGCAGTAGGTACTTAATAGTGTTGTTATTTTTTTTGGGAACTCAAAACTCATGTCTCAACCAAAGTAAAAACGTAAAAAGAGTGCTTGGGACTGAGGAAGTTAACACATTTTGAAATGTGACGTCACGAAACTTATGACCCCTCCCACCCCCTTGTCACACAATGTCACACTTTGTCGACCCTCTTCCCTCCCCTTAACGTGTGACGTAATTTATGGATGGTCCCTTAGTAACAAATAAAATTACCTAGTCGAATTTCATATTTATTTAAATTCTTTATCACTGATAAAATAATGTAACATTATTATTATTTTAATGTTAATATGGTATGTGAAAATAGTTGTTATTGCTATAATAAACAAAAAGGCAACTACAAAAAAAAACTTGGCTGCGATTTGAACCGTAACCTTGCAAGGATAATGTTTATCCGCTGAACCATACGTAACACTAGCAAGATCGACGAAATAAAGATACAGTATCTACATGCTCACATTTAACGATCGTTTGATATGACCCAACAGCAGCGATGTCGTACTACTAAAGGTAATGCACCCTACAAAAGCTTCATCGAGGAGCCAAGAGATGTCGCTAAGCAAAATGATGTTCTTAGAGGAGACTCAAGCTTGTGTGCCCGAGAAATCGTTTGAACTATGTTCTGAGGAACGTAATCCCTATTGCAACACGCTAAGTGGTTTAACTATTTCGGATTTATGTACGGATATCTAATTATCACTTGCTCAACGGTGAAGGAAAACATCGTGATGAAACCCGACCGTCCAAGAAAATTCATTTCGAAAGACGAGCGGTCCACCAACCCGCATTTGGCCAGCGTGGTGGACTATGGCCTAAATCCCCTTCGTGTTTCGAAGGGAGGCCCGTGCCCCATTCGTTCTGGGATAGGTGTCCAATTGTCCATGTATATGGGCTGGTAAGAAGTGATTTAACTATGCCTCCATTAATGAACGCCACTGTACATTGTTGGTTTAAGTGTTTTACTTTGTTATTATTGTTTTTTATTGGAAAATGGAGTGTACTAGAAAAAAGAATTAAATTTTTAAGCATAAAATAGTTATTAACGATACTAGTGTCGTAGGTAATGTGTAACGTGAGCCCATTTGAAACACGAGCGAAGCGAGTGTTTTATAGGGCTCCAGTTACACATTACCTAAGGCACGTATATTGTTCAACGTTTTACAATGCAGTAGCCGAGGAAACGAAACCAAAAAAATTTTTGTCAAAAACTTACATCGTATAGGCACAGGTATAGGTATATCCAAAGTTCTTAAAAGATAGTATTTTCAATCAACATTCACTGAAAATGTGTTACAATTGAACAATGTGCACTAATATTTTACGATTAAACACAAAACATTAAGGAATTAACATTTTTATAACACAAAAATGATTTTGTTGAACAAATAATTTCAAATGGCGGGCAAAACAAAGGCGAGCAAAATGTTTTTCCACATTTATGAGGCAAAGGCGAAGTAAATAAAATGCCAATTGCGCCTAAAGAAATTATTAAATAGTTCAATTATTTGTTAGAAATCAGATTTGTTTTATTGAAAAAGTAAAATAAATAATTAACTTTTATATTTTATTTCACTGAAAATCAAAATTTTCGTCAGAAATAATTAATTATTTTGTCAGGCATAAAAATTCTTTGCTGTCATTCTGTAAAGCCAGTATGAAGCTTTATGAAAAAGGTATTATTACTCTCACTTATCAAAAGGGCACTGAATTATCAAACCAGCTACTCTTTATTGCGTCATACATTTTTGTCAGTATTTTATTCACTTTTTGCTTACTTTTTATGCAAAAATTAATAAAAAAAATTACTTTACTGGATCACAAAATAGTCACTGAAGTTGAATTTTGGTATATGAAAAATGGTTTATTTGCTGATTAGTTCAATTTTTTTATTTCTTTTCAAAATCGTCTTCTCATTTCAAAATTCCATAACATGACATGTGTTTTATGGGGTACGTAAACGTACACTCCGTGGCCATGTTACGGGGCCATTTCCGAGCAACTGCATTGTAATATAAAATAGACAACATACAAACAAAAATGTTTCTTTGAAAATTATTCAGATGTCTGAGTTCAGGGTTTCAGTTTTTGCAAACCAGTGCCTTACACCTTGTATTAACCAGCGTTCCTCTTTGACGTAACTTGTGTAAATTGTTTCAGAGAGCGACTTCCACTCAGCTAATGTTTGGCGTCTTATGGTGGGAGGTCGTGTGCTGGACGCGTGTCGACTGTGTGTCAAACACGGGGACTATAATTTAGCGGCCATCGTCGCCCAGTGCAGTGGTCAGTATACATTATTTTCGATTGACTACAGTCGTTTAAACCAAGTCAGAGGCCATTGTGCGGTTTGAAAACTCTGACACCAGGTTTAGCTAAGTTCGCCACACACTTGACTATACCCACACGATAAGAAGAAGTAGAAGTATACACTACCCGAAGCGCTCGTAGCCCAGTGGCGCTCGCTGATCTCAACTGATCAGTGAGGTTAAGAAACGTACACAGAAGCAGGGAACCTGATGGGTGACCGAAGTGGCAATTTATGACGAGCATTGCCGTGTCGATCCCGGTTGTCGTCGATTGACTGCGGTCGTTTAAACCAAGTCGAAGGCCATCTGGTGGTTTGAAAACTCTGACAACAAGGTTAGTCAAGTTCACCACACACTCGGTTATATCTACACGATAAGGAAGGATTGACCGTCCTGTTAGCGTGTGCCGTTTCAATAGATATAATATCTATATCATCAAGATATTATGTCCCGTCATTCAAAGCTTAAACCAAAACATGAATCCGCCGATTGAAAATGTTTTCATAGGTATATGGATTGTTACGCTAATATCACAGACTAGTAACATGCAATTAATAAAGAAAGAAAAAAACATCTATTCCTTTAGAAAAGTTGTTCAGTTTGTACGCTGAGAACCATAAAAACTAAAAAATATTCAAAGTGGCATTAAATTTACAATGCCGTGGAGTGTACGTTTACGTACCCCATAAAACACGTGTCATTTTATGTAATTTTTAAATAAGAAGAAAATTTTGAAAAAAAAAAGAACTAATGAGCAAATATCCCATTTTTTGGGTTCCGTAGTAATCTACGAACCCTTATAGTTTCGCCATGTCCGTCTGTCCGTCTGTCCGCGGGTTTTCTAAGAAACCCTAGGTACTACAGAGCTGAAATTTGGCATGGTTATACATATTAATCACGCCGACAGAACTGTAGAGTAAAACCTTTAAAAAAATTTTTTTCGGGTGTCTCCCATACACGTGAAAGGGCGATGAATTTTTTTTTCTCGCCAATATCAGCGAATGGGGTGTTTTAGAATAGCTTTTTAAAAGATAGAAGGGGTTTACTAAGAACGTTTTTCGATTTAGCACTCCGTTTGCGAATCATAAATTTTTAAAGTGAAAATTTTTGTCAAACACATGTGTCCCCCCCCTCTACCAGCTAAACGGTTGTTTCCAAAAATGTGGAAAAATTCACAGAGGTAGAATATACATCAAATTTAAAAGGAAAACTATAAAACATAAGTTGGCCCTTCAAGTTTGCGAGTAATGGTAGACCAAGTGCCAAACATTGTTGGGATTAATAAGAATATAACTAATATTAGATCCTTGGTACTGCAGAGCTGCAATTTGGCATGTTCATACATATTAATTGCGCCGACAAAATAGAAAAAATAAAATTTTGTAAAAAAAAAAATTTCGGGTGTTTCCCATACATGTGAAAGGGCGATGGATTTTTTTTTCTCGCCGATATCATCGAGTGGGATGTCACAGGATAGTTTTTTAAAAGATAGAAGGGGTTTACTACGAACGTTTTTCGATTCAGCAGTCCGTTTGCGAAAAATTAATTTTTAAAATGAAACAAAAATGTTAAATATTTCACGAGCATTTAGCATTTACGACGAAGTTCAACCTAATCCAAAACAACTGCCATACAAAGTTCCACGCTAAAAGTGAGGCAAGGTCGAAAGCCAAGCTGTACCACATTGACATTTCATGTGTCGTTATAGTTATAGGTTTTTGGGGGGTGTTAATTACGAAAATGACATCAAAATTATACACAATCGCCACGCGACCTGCTCTTTAGCACCAGCTTGAAATTATTCCTAATAGTAGCGTGTGTACACTAAATTATACGGCGATTAATGATTAAGCAATTTCCTTTTGCATGATTAGTCATTAGGACTAAAACAATGATTTAAGAAGGGGAGCCACCTTTTTTTTTAATGTAATATTTTTTTTTTTTTTTGGAGTGGGCGGACCCTTATGACTAGTATTGTAGCTACTAGCTTATGTTTGGTATCAATTTCGAGTAAATCAAACACGTAGAATTCATTTCTGCTATTCATTTTGCAAGATTTTTCACAGAAACGAAAGAAAATAAAAAAAATCAAAATCATCATTTTCCTTTTTTTGTACAAAATCGTCCTTATCATTTTTAATTTAACAGATAATAGAAAAACAATAATTTATTTAGAAAGCCCATTTAATCTCCTTTTTAAAAAGTACCCACATGATGTATAAAGAATTTATAATATGGATGAAAAAAATACATCTCGTCAGAGTATAAAAAACATTATAATTTAAAAAGACCTGTTTTTGACTTCAAACTCGTCTGATAAAAAATACATACAGACGAATTGAGAACCTCGAAGTCGGTTAAAAAAGATAGTGCAGTTGGAGATAAAATTGGCGTCTCTAAATTATTATGATGTTATTGAGATTCATGTATAAAGTAAACAAAAATGCCTTATTTTCCAATATTTATTGATTACATCTATAATCACAATAAAAGTCGCGTCGTGGCTTATTATTATGCAATATCATCTTCCATGCCGTCTTCCACTTCGTCTAGTTATGCCTCGCTGTCTATTACACTGTAACAAAAGAAATAATGATAAGTGCCTAAGATAGATAATTATTAAGTTTTAATATAAACATATAACTGTACCTTGAATTATCGCAGTTTCCTCTGCAGTTACATTACTGCGTGCATAGCAACCCATTTTGGCTGCAGGAACATCGACCTCTGCAACCCTTTTTACAGGAACATTTGGTAAGCTGGCTTACAGATTCCCAGATATAGGCCTGCGTGGTCCATGTCGGCTTCCATGCATCCCCTGTGTCAGTCCATCCCCAGTTCGCCGGAGAGACAATTTCAGGGAATGATTTTAGGGCTTGTCCCCACACTTGCCCTGCCTGGTAAGCCGCCCGCATAAAATGCATCTTAAGGGCATCTTTTGTTGGAGGAATGTTTTGGAGAGACCTATTTTTTGATGCGAATAAGAATTTTCTTGCATCGTTTACACTAATGAGGTCAACGTCTCCACAGTAAAGACGCACCACATATTTTTCTAACGCATTGAATACATTCTCGGGCAGTTCTCCGTGTGGATTAGATATCGCTTTGAAAGCTACAGTAGTCTCGGGATATCTTTGCCAAGTATTTCAAGTCAACGTTTTGCCCTTAGAATGAAACGCTGAAACGGTGTCACATCCTGTAAATTTTAGCGATAAGGCCGCCTATTGCGTTATATCCACTGTATAAATTGTTATTTGTGTTCTGTTTAGTCAATAAAGTAGTATTCTATTCTATTCTATCTTTTTTATCAGACGAGTTTGAAGTCAAAAACAGGTCTTTTTAATTTATAATGTTTTTTATACTCTGACGAGATGTATTTTTTTCATCCATATTATAATTTTTTTATACATCATGTGGGTACTTTTTAAAAAGGAGATTAAATGGGCTTTCTAAATAAATTATTGTTTTTCTATTATCTGTTAAATTAAAAATGATAAGGACGACTTTGTACAAAAAAATGAAAATGACGATTTTGATTTTTTTTATTTTCTTTCGTTTCCGTGAAAAATCTTGCAAAATGAATAGCAGAAATGAATTCTACGTGTTTGATTTACTCGAAATTGATACCAAACATAAGCTAGTAGCTACAATACTAGTCATAAGGGTCCCCCCCACTGCCAAAAAAAATAATAAAAATTTACATTAAAAAAAAAGGTGGCTCCCCTTCTTAAATCATTGTTTTAGTCCTAATGACTAATCATGCAAAAGGAAATTACTTAATCATCAAACGCCGTATATTGCACTTTTTTGCCTTCTACAGATGCGACTATAACAATACTTTTGTTGCAAAAAAAATTTTTAAAAAATTTGTTTTTTTTAAAGTCAAAAAAAATTCGCGGTCGCTTTGCTCGCGGATTAAATACTTCCATTCTGTTGTATTTAGCCCAAAACCAAAGTTAGTGTCCCCCCCCTTTACCAGCTAAACGGTTGTTTCTAAAATGAGAAAAAATTCTTGTTGGTAGAATATACAACGAAATTAAACGAAAAACTATCACACATAAGTTGGCCTTTCAAGTTTGCGAGTGATAGTCGACCAAGTGCCAAACGTTTTTGGAATTAATAAGAATATGTTTTCTAGGTTCAATACTAAAAGTGAGGCGAGGTTATTTTATCAGCAGGTCTATATTATTTCTAAATTTTCTAATAATATTGTCGCAAAAAAAAAAATCAAAAAAACATTTTCGCTCGCTTCGCTCGCGAATTGTATAATTTCATTATGTTGCGTTTAGACCAAAACTAAATTTATTTCTGAAACTACAAATTCTTTAGTACATTTGTTTTTTATACTATAGTATTTGGAGATTTTAACAGTATTGGAAGATACTCAGTCTTTTAAGGCTTTTAATAAAGACCTTATTTTTGACGCCTCACGACTGATTCAGTCTTTTAGTTCCCAACCTTTAGTCATAAGACTAGCTTTTGTAGTTGAAGTCTTTTAACGTAAAAAACTGAGCTGTTACTTAAACAGCTTAAAGGACTTAAAAGACTGGCGACTCATTATCTGGGAAGTCGACAGTCGTAAGGTATGTGTTGATAGAATGTAAATATCTCATTTTATCTCCTTGTCAAATGTTATCAAAATTTATTTAGTGGTTTAGGCGTGAATTATTCCTTTTGGTTGATAGGTTACAAAAGAAATATTTAATATCACACACAAACTGCGGTGCGATCCCTTTTACATAAAAGAACTTGAGTCGTTTAAGTCTTTTAGTATTTTGAAAACAACTAGAGTCGTTTTAGTTTTTAATCTTTTAATAAACTACTAAGTCTTATTAATAAAAACTCGAACTTTCAGTCTTAATTTTAGAGTCAAGTCCTGAAAGATGGAGGCGAGTCTTTTTAATAAGCCTTAAAAGACAGTCTCTATCATCTCTAACTACGACCGTAACGATAGTACACCCGTTTTAAATGAATACGTAATTTCAACAATTTTTATACAACCATTTGCATCCACGCGAGGTGGTTATTAAACAGATGATTTTTTTTCATTTTCCTTGTGGCGCGGGAATCTACATTTCTCCTTTAATTACCTTCTTTCTTTGTGACCTCGTTTTTATTAGACATTATTAGCGATTTAACCGTCCATATGCTCGTAGAATTAAGAAGCCAGCTGCATATTTGAACCATGCTGTTACGGAACCCTACAATGCGCGTGTCCCGACACGCTCTTGGCCGGTTTTTATACACCGAAATTCAACTTCAGTGGCTATTCTGTGAAGTTATTTTTTTTATTAAATGATGCTTAAAAAGTAAGCAAAAAGTCAACAAAATACTGACAAAAATGTATGACGTAATAAAGAGTAGCTGATTTGATAATTCAGTGACCCTTTTGACAAGTGCGAGTATTTATTACCTTTTTCATAAAGCTTCATACTGGCTGTATAGAATGACACCAAAGAGTTTTTTATGCCTAACAAAATAATTATTTCTGACGAAAATCTTGATTTTCAGTGAAATCCATACTAATATTATATTTGCGAAAGTAACTCTGTCTATCTTTCACGCCTAAATTACTGAACCGATTTTGATGAAATTTGGAACAGAGATAGATTAGAGCCTGGGAACGATATAACCTGTAGTCCACGCGGGCGGAGCCGCGGGCGGAAAGCTAGTAAAATATTAGATGCAATAAATTCTCATATTTGTGGAAAAATATTTTGCTCGCCGTTGTTTTGCCCGCCATTTGAAATTATTTGTTCAACAAAATCATTTTTCTGTTATAAAAATGTTAATTCCTTAATGTTTTGTGTTTAATCGTAAAATATTAGTGCATATTGTTTAATTGTAACACGTTTCCAGTGAATGTTGGTTGGAAATACTATCTTTTAATGTAAGTTTTTAATAAAAAAAAAATAGTTTTGTTTCCTCGGCTACTGCATTGTAAAATGTTGAACGATTTACGTGCCTTAGATAATGTGTAACTGGAGCCCTATAAAACACTCGCTTTGCTCGTGTTTCAAATGGGCTCACGTTACACATTACCTACGACACTAGTATCGTCAATAACTATAAAAGTCTCCCCTTACTGTGACCCAGGTGAGCCGTCATTCCGCTCTCTGTTATCCCGGCAAGTGTCCGTATGGCGCGAGTGCGGAGCCGACGGACTGCTGGCCCCGCACCGCCGCGCCGCGCTACAGCTAGCGGCGGGACTACCTCATGCTGTTTCACCATATCATACACACCTCGACTGGCTGCGAGCATTACACGCCACGGCCAGGTAACTACCTCATGCTGTTTCACCATATCATACACACCTCGACTGGCTGCGAGCATTACACGCCACGGCCAGGTAACTACCTCATGCTGTTTCACCATATCATACACACCTCGACTGGCTGCGAGCATTACACGCCACGGCCAGGTAACTACCTCATGCTGTTTCACCATATCATACACACCTCGACTGGCTGCGAGCATTACACGCCACGGCCAGGTAACTACCTCATGCTGTTTCACCATATCATACACACCTCGACTGGCTGCGAGCATTACACGCCACGGCCAGGTAACTACCTCATGCTGTTTCACCATATCATACACACCTCGACTGGCTGCGAGCATTACACGCCACGGCCAGGTAACTACCTCATGCTGTTTCACCATATCATACACACCTCGACTGGCTGCGAGCATTACACGCCACGGCCAGGTAACTACCTCATGCTGTTTCACCATATCATACACACCTCGACTGGCTGCGAGCATTACACGCCACGGCCAGGTAACTACCTCATGCTGTTTCACCATATCATACACACCTCGACTGGCTGCGAGCATTACACGCCACGGCCAGGTAACTACCTCATGCTGTTTCACCATATCATACACACCTCGACTGGCTGCGAGCATTACACGCCACGGCCAGGTAACTACCTCATGCTGTTTCACCATATCATACACACCTCGACTGGCTGCGAGCATTACACGCCACGGCCAGGTAACTACCTCATGCTGTTTCACCATATCATACACACCTCGACTGGCTGCGAGCATTACACGCCACGGCCAGGTAACTACATCATGCTGTTTCACCATATCATACACACCTCGACTGGCTGCGAGCATTACACGCCACGGCCAGGTAACTACCTCATGCTGTTTCACCATATCATACACACCTCGACTGGCTGCGAGCATTACACGCCACGGCCAGGTAACTACCTCATGCTGTTTCACCATATCATACACACCTCGACTGGCTGCGAGCATTACACGCCACGGCCAGGTAACTACCTCATGCTGTTTCACCATATCATACACACCTCGACTGGCTGCGAGCATTACACGCCACGGCCAGGTAACTACCTCATGCTGTTTCACCATATCATACACACCTCGACTGGCTGCGAGCATTACACGCCACGGCCAGGTAACTACCTCATGCTGTTTCACCATATCATACACACCTCGACTGGCTGCGAGCATTACACGCCACGGCCAGGTAACTAACTCATGCTGTTTCACCATATCATACACACCTCGACTGGCTGCGAGCATTACACGCCACGGCCAGGTAACTACCTCATGCTGTTTCACCATATCATACACACCTCGACTGGCTGCGAGCATTACACGCCACGGCCAGGTAACTACCTCATGCTGTTTCACCATATCATACACACCTCGACTGGCTGCGAGCATTACACGCCACGGCCAGGTAACTACCTCATGCTGTTTCACCATATCATACACACCTCGACTGGCTGCGAGCATTACACGCCACGGCCAGGTAACTACCTCATGCTGTTTCACCATATCATACACACCTCGACTGGCTGCGAGCATTACACGCCACGGCCAGGTAACTACCTCATGCTGTTTCACCATATCATACACACCTCGACTGGCTGCGAGCATTACACGCCACGGCCAGGTAACTACCTCATGCTGTTTCACCATATCATACACACCTCGACTGGCTGCGAGCATTACACGCCACGGCCAGGTAACTACCTCATGCTGTTTCACCATATCATACACACCTCGACTGGCTGCGAGCATTACACGCCACGGCCAGGTAACTACCTCATGCTGTTTCACCATATCATACACACCTCGACTGGCTGCGAGCATTACACGCCACGGCCAGGTAACTACCTCATGCTGTTTCACCATATCATACACACCTCGACTGGCTGCGAGCATTACACGCCACGGCCAGGTAACTACCTCATGCTGTTTCACCATATCATACACACCTCGACTGGCTGCGAGCATTACACGCCACGGCCAGGTAACTACCTCATGCTGTTTCACCATATCATACACACCTCGACTGGCTGCGAGCATTACACGCCACGGCCAGGTAACTACCTCATGCTGTTTCACCATATCATACACACCTCGACTGGCTGCGAGCATTACACGCCACGGCCAGGTAACTACCTCATGCTGTTTCACCATATCATACACACCTCGACTGGCTGCGAGCATTACACGCCACGGCCAGGTAACTACCTCATGCTGTTTCACCATATCGTACACACCTCGACTGGCTGCGAGCATTACACGCCACGGTCAGGTAACTACCTCATGCTGTTTCACCATATCATACACACCTCGACTGGCTGCGAGCATTACACGCCACGGCCAGGTAACTACCTCATGCTGTTTCACCATATCATACACACCTCGACTGGCTGCGAGCATTACACGCCACGGCCAGGTAACTACCTCATGCTGTTTCACCATATCATACACACCTCGACTGGCTGCGAGCATTACACGCCACGGCCAGGTAACTACCTCATGCTGTTTCACCATATCATACACACCTCGACTGGCTGCGAGCATTACACGCCACGGCCAGGTAACTACCTCATGCTGTTTCACCATATCATACACACCTCGACTGGCTGCGAGCATTACACGCCACGGCCAGGTAACTAACTCATGCTGTTTCACCATATCATACACACCTCGACTGGCTGCGAGCATTACACGCCACGGCCAGGTAACTACCTCATGCTGTTTCACCATATCATACACACCTCGACTGGCTGCGAGCATTACACGCCACGGCCAGGTAACTACCTCATGCTGTTTCACCATATCATACACACCTCGACTGGCTGCGAGCATTACACGCCACGGCCAGGTAACTACCTCATGCTGTTTCACCATATCATACACACCTCGACTGGCTGCGAGCATTACACGCCACGGCCAGGTAACTACCTCATGCTGTTTCACCATATCATACACACCTCGACTGGCTGCGAGCATTACACGCCACGGCCAGGTAACTACCTCATGCTGTTTCACCATATCATACACACCTCGACTGGCTGCGAGCATTACACGCCACGGCCAGGTAACTACCTCATGCTGTTTCACCATATCATACACACCTCGACTGGCTGCGAGCATTACACGCCACGGCCAGGTAACTACCTCATGCTGTTTCACCATATCATACACACCTCGACTGGCTGCGAGCATTACACGCCACGGCCAGGTAACTACCTCATGCTGTTTCACCATATCATACACACCTCGACTGGCTGCGAGCATTACACGCCACGGCCAGGTAACTACCTCATGCTGTTTCACCATATCATACACACCTCGACTGGCTGCGAGCATTACACGCCACGGCCAGGTAACTACCTCATGCTGTTTCACCATATCATACACACCTCGACTGGCTGCGAGCATTACACGCCACGGCCAGGTAACTACCTCATGCTGTTTCACCATATCATACACACCTCGACTGGCTGCGAGCATTACACGCCACGGCCAGGTAACTACCTCATGCTGTTTCACCATATCATACACACCTCGACTGGCTGCGAGCATTACACGCCACGGCCAGGTAACTACCTCATGCTGTTTCACCATATCATACACACCTCGACTGGCTGCGAGCATTACACGCCACGGCCAGGTAACTACCTCATGCTGTTTCACCATATCATACACACCTCGACTGGCTGCGAGCATTACACGCCACGGCCAGGTAACTAACTCATGCTGTTTCACCATATCATACACACCTCGACTGGCTGCGAGCATTACACGCCACGGTCAGGTAACTACCTCATGCTGTTTCACCATATCATACACACCTCGACTGGCTGCGAGCATTACACGCCACGGTCAGGTAACTACCTCATGCTGTTTCACCATATCATACACACCTCGACTGGCTGCGAGCATTACACGCCACGGCCAGGTAACTACCTCATGCTGTTTCACCATATCATACACACCTCGACTGGCTGCGAGCATTACACGCCACGGCCAGGTAACTACCTCATGCTGTTTCACCATATCATACACACCTCGACTGGCTGCGAGCATTACACGCCACGGTCAGGTAACTACCTCATGCTGTTTCACCATATCATACACACCTCGACTGGCTGCGAGCATTACACGCCACGGCCAGGTAACTACCTCATGCTGTTTCACCATATCATACACACCTCGACTGGCTGCGAGCATTACACGCCACGGCCAGGTAACTACCTCATGCTGTTTCACCATATCATACACACCTCGACTGGCTGCGAGCATTACACGCCACGGCCAGGTAACTACCTCATGCTGTTTCACCATATCATACACACCTCGACTGGCTGCGAGCATTACACGCCACGGCCAGGTAACTACCTCATGCTGTTTCACCATATCATACACACCTCGACTGGCTGCGAGCATTACACGCCACGGCCAGGTAACTACCTCATGCTGTTTCACCATATCATACACACCTCGACTGGCTGCGAGCATTACACGCCACGGCCAGGTAACTACCTCATGCTGTTTCACCATATCATACACACCTCGACTGGCTGCGAGCATTACACGCCACGGCCAGGTAACTACCTCATGCTGTTTCACCATATCATACACACCTCGACTGGCTGCGAGCATTACACGCCACGGCCAGGTAACTACCTCATGCTGTTTCACCATATCATACACACCTCGACTGGCTGCGAGCATTACACGCCACGGCCAGGTAACTAACTCATGCTGTTTCACCATATCATACACACCTCGACTGGCTGCGAGCATTACACGCCACGGCCAGGTAACTACCTCATGCTGTTTCACCATATCATACACACCTCGACTGGCTGCGAGCATTACACGCCACGGCCAGGTAACTACCTCATGCTGTTTCACCATATCATACACACCTCGACTGGCTGCGAGCATTACACGCCACGGCCAGGTAACTACCTCATGCTGTTTCACCATATCATACACACCTCGACTGGCTGCGAGCATTACACGCCACGGCCAGGTAACTACCTCATGCTGTTTCACCATATCATACACACCTCGACTGGCTGCGAGCATTACACGCCACGGCCAGGTAACTACCTCATGCTGTTTCACCATATCATACACACCTCGACTGGCTGCGAGCATTACACGCCACGGCCAGGTAACTACCTCTAACTGTATCACCATATCAAACGAAACGGTAAAATAAACTTAATTTGATTAGTTTATATATTTGTTACACGTTATCTTCACAGTTAACCTAATACGACAGTGCAGCTAGACTGATGTGATACCTTTATAGTCCATATTCAACATGCTTATATGCTCAACTGGACGAAAATCGACGAAAATCCGTCAACTATCTGACGTTGAAATCGCGAGAATCATATATTTCAGGTACTTCCACAGCCTAATGTCATATGGCATTTTACTGTGGGGTAATGGCTGCAGACATCGATAAGATCTTTGTTCTGCAGAAAAGGGCTGTTCGCGCGATTTATCAAATGAGACCTAGAATGTCTCTTAGACAAAGATTTAAAGAAATAGATATTCTGACTTTTGCATCCCAATATACATATATGTAATAATATTTTATATGTGAAGAAAAATGAACATTGATTCAAGAAAAATAGTGATAGGCACAATTGGTACCTGAGCTGGGAACAGTTTTACATGGCCAATTTCCTCTCGGGCGATAACTTGTAAAATGCTTCAGATAGATTCATGAAACTCTATGAAATTCTGCCGCGGCTCGGTGGGTAGATAACGCAACAATAGCCTCCCAACCACGTTGGAAAAATACATTTTTCACCTCTCCAGCTCGAAAAGAGAGCTTTTGTTTGTCAAAATCAGAGAGCAAAATCGTTGTTTGCTCACGGTGATTTGTTCTGAAAGCAATCGAGGCCTATCAAATGACGAAATTTTATATTATTTATTGAAATCAAAATTACAAAATTGTGTTAAATAGTGATTGTTTAAAGAAATAGAAGGTTATTTAATATAAATTCTAATAAACAATGTAGTTTCTAAAAAAATTTTTAATTTTGAAAAAATGGTACAAAGTGCAATTTCTAAACGCAAACTATTTTTTTTTGTTTCTAAGTCTTTTCTCGCTGTAGAGGTGAAAAGTGATGTGTTTAACACAAGAGCAAGTTTCTTGATCTCGTGCCTTTAAATCACTCGCTACGCTCGTGACTCAACTGTAGACTACTTCGCTACCTCGAGATTTAAAGATTGCACTCAGGTAGCATAAACCAACTTTGCTCTCTTGTTGAACAAATAACCATCCCTTCTATTCGAAAAGTTTCGCTTTGTTCTTCTATAAGTGGGAGCAAATGATTCTGTATCTCTACCTACTTTTTCGATTTTTAACGGACTTCAAAAAAGGAGGAGGTTTCTCAATTCGACCGTATATATATATATTTTTTTATGTATGTCCGCGGATAACTTCGTCGTTTATGAACCGATTTTGATTTTTCTTTTTTTGTTGGAAAGGGAGTATCCCAAGGGTGGTCCCATGGTAAGGAAACCAGGATCTGATGGTGGAATCCTGAAGAAATTGAGGGAAACTCTCGAAAAAATTGTCTTTTTAGGATTGAAGTAGGTGACTCTTACGTTTTTGACGTGGAAAATTATTCTAATATACCTAAATTAAACAACTGATGGCTTAGTTTTATCTAGCCTCTATAGAATAACTCGTGACTCACTAAACTATATCGCGACTAGTGCCTTTTGTACCCCATATAATAATATCAGTGCATTCCGGTTCCACTCGGTAATACCTACGTCGCGCATCGCGTGCGTCATCCACACATCCAGTGTAGTGTAGTTGACAGTGGAACTTATTAACGACGACCAAGACACAGAAACTTGAGCTAAGAACAGCGCGTTACACGCGCAACCTTGAGGAAGGCGGAGAACCTGGTGAGCTCGTTCCATTGTAAAACATTTCTAGCCAAAAGGTATAATTTTTTTTCCAGCATCAACTCACAAGGCGATCCGTTCCAGCAGCCTTTTAGATATAATTTTTTTTTTCAGCATCAACTCACAAGGCGCCGATCTAACCGACATTATTATTATTGCAACTTGTAGGACCCGCAGCATACCGTTTAGTGTTCCTGACCGGCACACCATTCTTAAACCTAGCTTAACAATCCGGATAGGTGGTTACCTCTTAACTTACCCTATCTACACCTTACTCCAGCTTGAAAATATAGGGTACTAGGGAAGTACATAGAACGGCAGCTAGTGATTCACTCAATTAACACCTAAATAAAGGAGCTCGCCAAAGAGAACTTAAGAATAAAATTTGAATACACTTTCATTTGCAATTTCACGCGCGTTGGACAGTTCGACACCTAAATTAATTGAATATACACAATTACACAATAACACAAAATCACCCGTTGCGTCTCGCGATACAAGTTTAGGTCTCTTACGAAACGCTAAAACCAGGAATCCATTAGCAGTATTGTGTGCTTCAAAGACATTACTACAATAAGCCACCTGACACACTTATAACATAATATATTATTCGCATAGTAAATTTATCATATCTTACTGATATACCATACGAATCACTAATCACTTAGCCAATCGTAAAACACATCGCATAGGAATCGCTCAACGTGGGAACAATACCAACCTTATTTAACTAAGTGCGTTTTTTTAATTTAATATAAAACCGACTAAAAGCAAGCAAACGACCTAAGAACCATTGGTTTGCCTAAGTTTTACAATAGGGTATAGAGAAAAGGATAATAAAACAATAATACTATATCTGAGCCTGGGAAACGAAAGCTCATAAAGTTATATCCTGCTGTCTTTCAACTTGATGCGCCCGACAACTTTATAATTTTTAAAACTACTAAACAAAAGACTCCACAGTCATTTGGTCAACAAAAAGACGGCAACTGCTTATGCAGATCCATATGTAACCAGATAAATATTACGTTTTACCTAACGTTTGACCACGCAATGATTAGGAAGGATCTAGCAACCTACGAGTCTGAAAACCGGCATGACCCACAAATAAAACTAGCACTACTTAATAACCTCACGGACATAACGCTTAGCATGGAACAATATATTAACCAACAATTCCAGGATGGATTTTGGGGAGGGGAAGATATATTAATAGCAGCTTCGGAATATTATAGGGCTAACGTCCATGTTTAAAACGAAAATCTATTGGAGCCACTCATTTATAAGCCCCGTGATGCACCAGTACCCGGAAACATCTATTTACACTTCGGAAACAACCATTGCAGTAGCTTGATACCCACCGATCTAGGAGCTTTATCTAACTACGAAGATGAAAATGTTTATGAGAGATGTAGTCCTGCAACAAACTCACACTTCCAAAATGAAAACGATGGAAAACTCTTTTAGCAATCCAATGAAACAATACCCGCCACGTTTGATAATCAATGTCACATTTCTACAGATTGCACCGGCCAGCGTCTAATTAGGTCATCACCGCAAACACAACACGATGTACCTACCCCCTGTACAAATTTAAGAACCGGCACATGGAATGTAAGAGGCTGTTCTAAGCTAAAAGATAGACACCATATCGATCAAGAACTGTCTAATCAACAGATAATAATAGCGGGACTTCAAGAGACACACATGGCATCAGGAACTTTTGAATCAAATAACTACCACTGGATTCTTGGGGGCGGTAAACGCTCAAGGGAAAAAAATAGGAATCGCCATTCTTATATCAAAAACGACTGAATATAAAATAATTTCAACCCATTGTAAAGGATGTAACACTCTAGCAGTGCACCTAAAGATCAAAATCGCTACAACCGACAGTCCAGTAGAACTTTCCATTATTACCACCTACGTCCCTTCATCATCAAGCTCGTGTTTGTCTCAAATTGGAATTTTGATTCACCAAAAATCTAAAAAAGCGTATCCGATTATAATGGGTGACTTCAACGCACATATAGGCATAAACGACTCTAAACAATGCACCTCTAAAAGAACCGGAGAAAACTTATACCACAAGCATAGCAACTTTAACGGCAATTTACTTTTAAGTTTTGTTGAACAACACGAGTTGAAACTTAGCAAGTTTGGTTGTAACACCTTTAGAAGTTCACCTAAAAATACAAAATGCTACAATTAACAATCCAATAAAACTTTTATCGTCACTTCTCACGTCCCAACATCATCAAGCACATGTCTATTCCAGATTGCTACTTTACTACACCGGAGACCTAAAACAGCCTATCCAATTATAATAGGAGACTTTAACGCACACATAGGCATTAACTATACAAAATAATGTAAAAGGACCGGGAACAACCTCTATCACAAAACAGCAATTTAAACGGTTAGTTGCTTCTAAGCTTCTTACAACAGCACGATTAAAAACTAAGTAATACTTAGAGAAGGCCCTCGTGCTGGACTACTTTGTTTCATGGAAACCAACATTCGCAAATTGATCATATTCTAACAAGTGTTAAGAAACCCGTATTTATCAACTACGTTGTAGGAGAAAAAGGAAAACTAATAAACACAGATCACAAATTACTTTGGGGATCGATAGAAACCCCAGCTTTCTTACTTCAAACACCAAGATACTGCAATTAATATGGCATTTAACTATAAGAAATGCTACTAGGTATATGAACATTTACAAAGGGAATTTGTACAACACAAATTCCAAGGACTGATAGCCAATAAGATGAAAGTCTTACAAGAATCAAATACTTCCGCTCACACCCATTCAGACAAAAGAAGTTTCCAATTGGAATGCTAGCTAGACTGATATCTACAACATACTCAAAGAAGCAGCTCAAGAACTACTGATGAAACCAACTCCGAGATCCCGCGAAAAATGCAAGTCTTATTTATAAGATGCCTACAATGACTTATGGGCTCAATGGGGCAACATTAACCAAGTGTAACCGATCGAGATTAAGAAAATACGAAAGACAAAATTTTTAAGGAAATGCTCAATGTATCAAAAGACGCTCCACCTAAAAATTTCCACGAAATACTACAAAGCAAAACAATAACAAAAATCATAAAAGTACGTAGAATTTTATACTACGGCCACATAAATAGACGCCGGAAACCACATTTTCTACGCTTATAATTATAAGAAATATAGGAGAAAAGTTGGACGTCCGATCTTCAATTGTAGGGACTCCCTAAACCGAAATCGTATTGGAAAACGATTGCTGCAGATCGACAAAAATAAAATTAGAAGCCGAGAATATATACAATGTTACAGAAACGGACATAGAAACGAAACCCGAAGACTTAGGTATTCTACTTCCAACCACATAATCAAGAATGAAAACAGTAAAATAGAAGATAAAACGAAGACACGTCGGTCGGAAGAAGAAACAATCCAGGACCATCGGTTACAGCAGCTCTATTCCCGTCCATTTATATATCACACACCAAGTATAGAATCTATCCTCCTTACGTTGGCTCGATGCTGGTATTCTTGTCGACTCACGTTTCCTATCCACTCCACATCCTGCTGCAACAGCCCCATATAGTCACAGACTCTATCTTATGGTGCCCCGTCGACCATTGACCGCGGCGATAGACAGATCGACTGTACTAGTTGGTACGAATGTCGGATCACTCAATCCATAACATTTTTGAAATGTAGCATGAATAGTGGGATTTGTGCATTCGTGCCACAGTGGCCAGACCGAGGTGATTGTCGTCGTTGAGTCTTTGTGGCAGAACTGCTGGGCGGGGTGGCCATTGTAACGGTAACGGTAATATAAATTAAACAACTGATGTTTTTTATTTATTTTATGTAAAATACATATTTTTTACCTTTTTTCCTCAGTTATGCAACAAGATTGTAATTTAGAAACAGATGCGGTTTATCTGAAAATTACGTTCTGAATACTAGTAGGGATTCATATCTAAAATGGTTCATTATGCTTAAGTAAACCCTACCGCAGTACAGAACCCAAACCCGGGTAGCATTTACAACACCTAAACGTCGCTTCGGGTGCTGTAAACCCTACCGCATCTCAACTTTAAAAATTATGAAATTAATGTTTAAAATGCAATCTTTTTTTTATTTCAAGTAAAACCCACGAAATCTTAAATTTTTACTTGCCTTGTGAGTGTTGTTAACTCAAAAACTTGTTTTTATTTCACCTGATAAATATTAGAAATATTCGACTAAGTCCAGAAAATAAATTCATTAGCGATGTTACTAATAACTTTTCATGGCATACCATTAGAAAGGGGACAGTTCAGGGATGTTTTTAAAAAATCAGAAGAGCATGATCGCTTTTAGTTTTTTTAAAAATTGGAAACGAAAGTTGACGTTCAAGTTTTTTTTTTTTACTTTCAAAAACTTTGCGGGTCAGTAAAAAAAAAACTTGATGTTGCTGGTGAGTAATTTTGGTTTCTATAGAAGCGTACAACGTTACAGATTAAAGATTTAAAAAAAAATTAAGCAAGATTTAACATTTTTTTATAAATAAAAATTTAAATGTAGATTCACCCAAAAATATTTAAAATACGCATAAAAAATTCAGTTGGACCAAGATTTTTTTATGGGGGCTGAAGAGGTAGCCAAAGACCCCTCCAATCACCCTATTCAGTTTGGCACACGATGCACCAAACACCCTGTATAACTCGAGTGCACATTATTTTTACCTCGGGCGATGTACTTTGAACATAGAAACATTACAAAAGGATTACATCTTTCAATTACAGTGAGAGCATGAATCTATGTCGGATAACTTTAAATGTGTCACTTCCTCCCGGATAAAAATGTTTAAGCTGATAGTTAATATGATCCTGTAACTAATAATAAAAACAGCTAGCAATATGCTGGGGGAAAACTCGTCAGCAAGTGTATTTAAACAGGCAATCGATGATTCTGCGTTACACCCTTCAGAGCTTCAGCAGACGATCTTCCCACCGAGATACACCCAGCAGACGAGTTTATTTACTCACAATATCATATTAACTGTCATCTGATAAATTTTCAGTTGAGAGGAATTGGCTGAAAAAAATAATAAAAAAATACATGTTCGTATGACTGTCGCCATATTATCCGTTCAGGTGGCGAAATTGAGAACTATCCAAATTCCATACATCTAATGACGGCTGCTTTGACTGGTGGCGCCATCGCTAACTGAATTTCTAGTTGCTAGGTAGTTTGCAAACTCACGTTCAGTTGGTGGTGGCGCTGCTGGTCGAGGCGGTTGTCAGCATGTATATGAAAATTAAATAGTTCTCAATATCACCACCTGAACAGATAAAATGTATTTTTTCAACGTGATTGGGAGGGCTATTGTTGCTTAACCCACCCACCGAGCCGCGGCAGACGTTCATAGAGCTTCACGATAAATCTATCTGAAGCATTTTACAAGTTATCGACCGAGAGGAAATGGC
Source organism: Aproaerema taeniolella (assembly GCA_949987775.1). Classification (NCBI taxonomy): domain Eukaryota; kingdom Metazoa; phylum Arthropoda; class Insecta; order Lepidoptera; family Gelechiidae; genus Aproaerema; species Aproaerema taeniolella. The sequence goes on along the minus strand of OX465244.1, from coordinate 16,799,979 downwards.
TGACTAAAAAAATGCCTGGCCCGGGGTCTAAATGTAAATACTAGGTCCAAGCATACACTCTTTTAAAGGTCAATGTATACGTTTCTATATTTAAGATTCCTATGTGTATTCAAAATTTACCTTGGCAAATTTAAGACTACACAAAAAACAAAAAACTTTGCAAAAAGGGCTATCACAAAATTTCTGAATATCTATCAGACAAGCAGCCATGGTAATGAACTGCTGAGCTCGAGAGTTATTTCAGATTTAGTTAATAATCATAATAATGAAATCAATCTTAAAACTTCAGTTAAAATTAGAAAATAAGAAAATTTGTAATGCTATTAAAAAGAGCACCCTCAGAGTTTCTTGCCTATTCTTCTCTGGGGAAGACCACCTTTGCGAATAGGCTAAGAGTCAGTAGGGTCAAAAGAACGAATGTGTATGTATGTATTTAAATCCATAAATATATGTTTATATGTAGTTAATGTAATCTTGACTTATTTTAAGTGTCATCCTGAATGTCCTATAAAATAAAGATTTTTCTATTCTACTGGCTTGGTAAGTAATGAATTTAAAAAAAACTCTTTCTTCCTTTTTTCCCACAGATATATCTGCCCCCAAGTCTCATCCCTCGAGCACATAGTCCGCACTTACGAATCCCTCTTCAGTAAAGACCCTGACAATGAAGAGGTGGATCTGACGACTGTGGAAACCGATGAGATGGGGATGAAGTTACCCCTGCCTCCGTACAAGACAGACTTTGACGTTAGCGTCGTTGATGTGAGTATTTCTCGTGTGCCGTGTGGTGAACGGTTCAGAATAACACCACCAAGAAAAGGCGGCGACGAAGCAAACACAAATTAGTGAGACCTGACTCCTGTCAATCCATTCTAGGCGCGTTTATTGAAAGTATACACAAGAACAGTACGCACAAGTTGGAACTGCTCGCGTATATTTTCAAATTCTACAAAGCAAAACTTTTTTGAAACTATACATTGTCATTACGTTTTTATCGCGTATATTTTCCAGTTTCGTACACTAACATTTTGAGCGAAAAATATACTGCACTAGTTACCATTCACCGCTTTTAGCGTTGATTGCCCAGTTGGTAATGAGCCAGACTTGTAATCCGAAGGTCGCGGGTTCAGATCCTGGTGTTCCTTGGGTTCAGATCCTGTACCACTAAATTCCTCTTTTCGTGTCCTTACATATGTCCTTACATAGGTTACATTTTATCTTACAACTGGGCACTATTTAACCGTAGTCCACGCGGGAGAAGCCGCGGGCGGAAAGCTGGTCCGTACATAAATTGAAAATTCATTATCGTCTTGTGTATAAGTTGTCGAACGACACTTTTAATAGTAATACCCATCCTGAAAACAGAATTTTCAAAAAACCGCGACAAAATATTCAAAACAAACTGAAATGACAATTTTGACTGACGTTCAAAAAGGGTTACCACATTTAAGGCGGATTTCACCATTTGCATTCTGAACCGAGTTCCGCAGAACTTGGTTTAACTAAAACCGAGTTCAAATTTTGATTTGATCTCGATTACCGTCAAACTGATTTCACCGACTTTTTGAAGCTTACTTTTAATCGCGTTTACGAAAACAAGGTTTACGCAAGGATCTAATACATAAGGATAGAAATCTTCGAGGTCAAACGCGGGCCGAAGAAGAGATAGAGCAACGAGGCAGAACGTCTCGTTCTAGTAGGGTGACAACGCGATTACTCGTATTATAATTTTTATTTTGGGAGGGCAAAGTATACGTAACAGACAAATACAGGCTTCCATTTAAGGATAGAAGTTTTCCTGTAATTTTATTTTTATATAACAAACCATCAGCAACATTTACGTTACTACATTTTTGTTATGAAACACCAAATTGTATGATAATATAGGTTGCGAAAAAATAAAACAAAAACTCACCTTTCGTCTCATCTTATAATCAAATCATTAAAACATGCTTTTAACTTAATTTCAAAACTTTTCCCATGAAAACATTTTCCCCAAGCAATCTATACTGGATTTTTGTAAAATTGGAGTTTTTTGCTTAGAATTTGTTTTTTCCTATTTTATCTAACGGACCTTAGGGAGAGCCCGTTTAGTTCCATAGGGAAATCAGTTTCTATAAGTTAATTTTGATCTTATGTTAATTTTTATTGGAAATTATTAAATAATAAATTTTGTCAATTCCCCCTTTCACAGAATAGAATAGAAAAATCTTTATTTTAAAGGACATGCCACTTAAAACAAGTCAAGATTACATGAAATACATACAAACAAACATTAAAGGATTTAAATACATACATACGCATTCGTTCTATTGACCCTACTGACTCTACGCCTATTCGCAAAGGTACAGTCTTCCCCAGAGGAAAACAGGCAAGAAACTCTGAGGGTGCTCTTTTTAAATCGCATTAAAAATTTCTTATTTTCTAATTTTAACTAATTCTGAAATAACTCTAGAGCTGAGCAGTCATTCCCATGGCTCCATGTCAGTTAGGTAATCAGAAATTTTGTAATAGCCCTTTTTGGATTTTTGTTTAATTACTGTCTTAAATGTCTCTAAAGGTAAACTTTGAATACCGTGACGCAACTTTGAAATTTCACTCTCAACGCGCCCAAAGAAGTTTCATTTCAAAAACTCAAAGTTTGAAAAGGATGATGATGCTAACTGTATTTGGACGGGGGCGGTTTGGAATGAGAGCGGAATAAATTAACCCTGGATAGTGAGTGGGACCTGTGAGCGGAGGGTCGTGGGTTCGATGCGAGGTTGAGGCCTGTATCACTATACATTCGTCTTTTAATTCTTATTTAATAGTTATCAGCGGTGAAGGTAAACATCGTGAGGAAACCACAAAGTGCCGGCTGCATAGCCTGCATACAACGGAATTTTTTGTTATCTTTTGTCTAATTTCAACGCTGTTGAGCCATTTTTGTCTTTGCTCTGAATCTTTAGGCACTCTGCAATAAAATAGCACAGCATTGTTGAGAACCTTTCTCCGCCAAACACAAGAAATCATGAACAACATAGTAATAGATTTATAAGAAATTATTTTAGCTTACTTGTGAAAAGATATGTTACAGCCACCATACGATTCACTTGAACAAGTGTGAACACAACATCTTTTTACCATTTTGTTAGTATTTTAATTTAAAAAACTGGTATAATCCTTACCGTTACGAATTATTTTTATACGATTTAAAGCATGCCACCATGACATCACGATGACACTTTACGGGATGCCAGTAGAAATAAATGGTTTGAAAAAAATTTACGTTTTATTTTGGTAATTTAGGAAAAGATGATGAAGTTATTATGATTACCTACAATTAATTTACATCAATTCGAACTGAAATTCATTTCAAATGCAACGTATTTCTTCGTTATTAACTTCATTGTCAAAGCCAGACTTTTTTGATTACAATAATGAAGTTTTTTTAAATTGGCAAAAAAAAAGAAAGAGACAATCCGCCTCGCTTATCGGTGTCCCTTTCGGCTTCAATAGAGGCTGTCGGAGAAGCAGTTGAAAATGTACCTTATTGCTATGGGTTTAAGTTTCATATTCCTTAATACGATTTTTCTAAGTAATCGGTCCTTTAAAAGAGAAAGTAATAAGTCCATGGGTTTACGTTAAGAGTTTTCATTTCACGCAGAAAAACTAAAGACCGGAAAAGCAAAACGCGTTCATTTTAAAAACCGGTAATGCATTTCTGAGGAACGGAACGCAAATCGACAGAAAAAAAATAAAATCACGACTTTATTCCCCACTACCATAGACATAGAAAAATCAAGTTAAATATGTCAGTGCCAAGTCAGTGCCCACTACACAGTGCGACAAGGCTCACGCCATTTGTTGACAGATCGTTGATTGTGTAGTTTTTTGTAGCTATTTAGTGCTTTGATTTCAATAAAAACATGGCAAAAGGGATAATAAGTGGTGTGAGAGGCGTAGCTTTAAAGTGAAAGAGTACAAATGTAAGAAAAATAATGTGGCTCCCCTATACCTAAAACCATTTGAAATCGTAAATAAGCGAATTGCAGCAGCGATAGGTAAGTAATACCAGAGGAGCTACCTCCTCAGTTTCTCTTACCCGAACTTATAAATTTATATAGGTCGCGCCACGTAAAAAGAACGCTGGAGAACAAACACCCATACTATCACCAAATAGACCAGTAATGCGCAGCTTGACCACCAGCGTTCTTTTTAAGTGGTTTTAAAAAGAACGCTGGCTTTCAAGCTATAAAATTGGCGCGGCCTATAAAGGTGTATGAAATCAAATGTTTTCAAAATATTAAAAGGAAATAACATTTCAGGAGTATCTTGACGAACGATCTACTGTTTCTCTATAAACTAGGTAATAACCAAATAAAGTGTTGCCATCTGCTTGAACAATTGGCGATAAATGTTCCTCGAAAACCTCCTCGACACCCCCTTAGGAAAACATTCAATATCCCTAGATGTAGAACTAACGTAGCCTTACACAGTCCACTTCCCAGAATCTGTTCCGAATATAATCTAATTAATAACGATCAACTGGACGTTTTTCATTCAAGTTTTTAAATTTCAAAAACACTTTGCTGAAACTATTGTCTTCTACAGATTCGTCCACCCTAAGTCGACAATAAGTATACAATATATATGTTGTTTAATTATTTTGTCTGTGATCTGATCTCATTTATTTAGAATAACTGTTTTGTTTTGTTTTCATAGTTTAGTTTAATTACTTGTGTTGTCTTACCCAATTATGTTAACAATGTTGTGTACATCTGTAATTGGTAGACATATAAGAACATAACTGTACAACTATAATACTATATACCTTAAAAATATATGTACTACTGTTGATGTACCTATTAAATAAATAAATAAATAAATAAACGATAACAAGGATTGGAAAAGAAATAAGATTGGCGACAGCGTCATCTACTAAAATAGTGTCGCCAGGGAAAACAGGAAGACGACGAACACCAAAATTTTGAAGTAATTTAGATATGAAAAAAGAAATATAAAAGAAATAGTAAAGAGGAAAAAAACTAATACATATTGTCCTTGCCTTTGTAAATTATGTTCTTGTGTGCAAAGAAAGTATTATTGTTTTGAATTGTAAATTAGATTGCTAGACAAAGTTTTGGCAGAGCATAATTTTAATAAAAATAATTGAAAAGAACTTGCGATGTTTTTTTATTTACAATTATTTAACCTATCCTATTTTAATAACGCTAAAGCTATAAGAAATAACTCCGCAATCATAACGTCATCGCTCTCGCACTACGCTATTAAAAAATTTGGCAATGATTTCCAAAATCCCAGACTGGCTTAGCTACCATCGTTCCTAAATTCCCTGAAACATAGGTTATTTGCCACCCATCGGCCAAAAGAGCCTTGTCGCACTGTATATTATCCATGGCTAATATAGTATCCCATTCGCGAGAATTAATTCCATAATTATCATTAAGAGGCATTGTTTCACCACTTGCAATATTGTGTAAGGTTGCTGTGGCAATGATTATTGGAAATGAATTCTGTACTGAAACCCCTAAATCAATAGCCATAGCTGGAAGTCTTTTCTTCCACACACCAAACAATCTTTCATCAAGGGTGTCGAATGGTTCTTCCCTGATGCGTATCTACCTTGGACGCCGAACAAATACATTTTCATCATAGCTTTACACACTTGACTATACCTACACGATAAGAAGATCATCGCTATCTTCAAAAGCTAGTGCTAATGCTCTCCTCATTGCTGCAACTAGTGCATGGCCTGAATGCAAGCCTCCGGAACGTTAAAGGGATTCTCCAATAGTTATCAGAGTCATCTCTGACATTGATTGAAATTTGTTTGAACGCGTTTAAATGCGTTAATCGGCCAATATCGGGCGTTCAGAATGTAAAACGCGTTTAGCTATAACTGAGATTAGATTACGTCGGTGAAATCCAAAATGTCAAAACTGATCTAAGCGCGTAACTGAGTTTAGCTTGAATTGATCGCGTTTACCTTCAACGGTGAAATCCGCCCTTAGATTTTAATGGGTTGCCAGTTAAAACCTATGTAGAGTTATCGTGGGACGATTTAATATTTTTTTAATGTCGTGGCGTGTGGCGAACGCTTGGTGAACGATATTAAAGTTAAAAAAAAATTGTCTGATATATCAGACTTTGGCGTCGAGGGCACGAAACTTAAACGTCTGATATATCAGACTTTGGCGGTGAAAAGGTTAACTTAAACACTATGCAATTTGCAAAAAATTATAGTGTGACAAAATTGTGCGGAATTTAATGAGCTTTAGTTCATACTTGGGAGTATTGTAGCTAGGGTAAGCTGATTGCTAGTTATGAGCAAAAAACTGAACAAAGGGACCATTATTATTCCCTGCTACCCCTAGCGGCACCTAAAATCGATGGGACTTCACTAGGCAATTTTCAGGGGACCACCTTCTACCCAAACCCCCTCTCTCCCTCCCTCCCTCCTTCTCTCCCTCTATTTTTGGAACTAAATTAATTAATTCCTTTTCTGACACTAGTTAATGTAGTTTCCGCGGGCTACTACTACGAAGTATATTAACGAATACTACTCATTAAATGATGTTGTCTTTTTTTTAAAAGATTTTAGCAGATAGACTGGAGAGTGTCATAGGCTACTTTTCCACGCGAATGAAGCTGCGGGAGAAAAGCTAGTACGATATAAATGTAAAATAAAATAAACAAATAAAAGAAAAATCTATAAGTATACATATTATAAAAGAGGAAAGATTTGATTGTTTGTTTGTTTGTATTGAATAGGCTCCGAAACTACTGGACCGATTTGAAAAATTCTTTCACCATTAGAATCCTACATTATCCGGGATGGACATAGGGTACATGATTTTCCCGAATTCCCACGGGAACGAAGTCCCGAGCGGAATGCTAGTAATTTATAAACAAATTACAAATCGCTGTTTAATTATTTTTTCTGGATGAGTGTTTGTTACACCCTCGACCACATTTTTGCCCCAACGTTAGATTATGGTCACGATTTTTTAAATAATTTTCTAGAAACCCCTTTTCTTTCAGAACTGCAAGCAGAGAAGAGTTCTCGATCTCCGATACGAGTTGATTCGAGCGCGGGCGTTCAACACGCGGCCTAGGCTACAGCCGGCGGCTTACACGCCAGACCCTATGGACTACAGTCTTTGGTGAGAACTACTTTAATAATGTTAACTGGAAACAAAAGAAAAACTTAGAATTTACCAGCTGCTAACTCTTCCCAGGCATACTGTAAAAGTCAGTAATAGGGATGCGAGGGTTTTGCTGTATTGTGGGCGAAAGGCTGACAACCTCTCACCATTTTACATCATGTTTCATCTAATAACCTTCAGAATGTTTGTCAAACGTGGCATGAAGTGGTTTTAATCCAGGCGTGAGCGTATGTAGGTATTTAAATTGAAGCTTCTTCACCTCATAAATAGCTTGTACAAATATCTTTTTGCTCCATCGTAATAACTTGTTCTGAAGCCTGGATTATGGTCAAGCGTACAGATACTGGCAAACAACTTGAACAATGCGGAGAACTATTTCGGGTCTCTTTGACGGTGCGGTGTGAGAGGGGGGGGGGGGGGGGAATCGTATCGACCGCGCTATTGGTAGCTTATTGTACCCTTACCCTGCCTCCCGCACACAGTCCGCGTTTCGTTGCCCTCCTAATAAACTTGCGTACAGTGAAAATGGTTGTTATTGTACATAAATTACCTTTTTATTAAATATCTTTTATTTTTTAGCACTCCATTATACACATTAAAGTATACATAAATTAAAATAGAATTTTAAATGGATAAAGTATAGATTAAACTTAAATAATTTTTCATAAGGAAAAAAAAGAATTAAGTGTTTTGTACGCTATCCCTTTCTTTTGTACGTAAGTGTAGATGCGCTTACTTTACCCCACTACGTCACTCAATGCTCAAGATTTTTGCCGGTATATGTTACCTGAATAGGATAATCCTGGCCCCTATTCAATAAAACTTAAAACTTTTCAAATCGGTCCAGCAGTTTCGGAGCTCATTCAATGCAAACAAACAAATCTTTTCCTTTTATTATATTAGTGTAGAAATAGTAGATTACCCAACAAGTGTAAAAAGGTGAATTCTTTTCGAGGCATTGAGTTGTATCCCGAGAGGAGCGAAGGATTCTAGATTAGAATCCTGAGCGGGTCGAGGGATACAAGAGCCGAGATGAATTTTTTTTCACGTGTTAGGTACTCTACTTTTTACCATTGACTGCGAGAAAAAGAAAATAATTACTCTGTGACAGTAAATTATTAACAATAGCTGCTGCTTTAACGCGAAATGACTCTGGAACGAGAGGTTCACTTTCATCACTGGATGTCGAACTCATTTTTATGATTTTGAGACAAAAACTTTTAACAGAAACTTTTAGGGTGGGTTGTACCATCTTACTTTAACAATAACAAACGCCAAAATTTCAGTTAAAGTATCAGTTAGGCCAAAAATGAGTTGCACCAGTTGACAATTTGTTAAATAACGTCATAACTTTAACCATAACCGTAACTGCTCACTTTTCGCTGGTTAGTGTTAAGTTATCCGTCAAATTGACAAACGCGTTGAATATAACCTCTAAACATCATGTCCCTGCTCCAAGAAATACTCGTGGAAACCAGTTCTGAAGACGAAACTGATGATCTTGTCAGTGTAAATAGCAAAAAAAAAGTATACTTACCTATACTTCGTTTTTTTTCGTATTAGAAATTATGTAAACAAAGCAGCAGTGGTAGTAAACATTTTCTTACAAACAGAAAAACTATGATAAAATAAAGAGTTGAAATAAAACAATTGGAAGGCCTAAACTATGCCACCAATAATATATTTTTGTTTTACTCTACAACAATGAATTTGTCATAACGCCGAGTAGTTCTTTGTTCTGTTAAGTACTCTTACTAGGTTGACTGGAAGAAATCCACACGTGGGATAAGTCCGCCTTTGTAAACTTCCTATTACTGTAAACGTATTATCATTGTACAATAAAGAATAAATACATACATACATACATGACTGATAATAATTGCTCTGAATAAGAAACGGAGAGCAAGTTGAAACTATTTTAGATATAGATCTTGCAAAACGAAATAGATTTAATTTAAATATTAAAAAACCCCCTTTCTGAGTAAGGCGGTAAGACGGAGGTTGATGAAATGTCTGGTATTGTCTCAGTTGGATTATGTGATACAGTGTATGATCCGTGCCTAAACCAAAAGCTGAAAAACAAGTGCTACTGACAGTGCAAAACTCGTCTATCAGATTTTGTTACAACGTCTCCAAACGATCCCATAATCACTCTTCTTAAATACTTACAACATACTTAATATGAAATATAGAAGGACTAAAGAAACTTGAGATCCCTGCCTAACTAGCTAGAAAACTTAAATAGACTAGCGCAGGCCCAGGTAAAAAGAAGTAAGAACGATTTCCTAAGTTGGTTTTACTGCACTCTCATATATCACTAGATATTCAGTTTCCACCATCTTCGGGGTACTGACGGCAGTAATCTGATACTTAATCGGAATCATCGCGATCGGAGTCCGAATCGCCGCTCTCTGGATATACAATATCATCTTTTTTTTGCGCTTACTTTTAGCGCCCATCACGCAAACTTAAGTTATAATAAAATAATAATCCAAAACTTTTTACAATAGAGAAAAAATGTTTACCAAAGCTGACATCAATGAAATGGAGTGACATGAGGTATTTAACAATTTATTTCTATGTCTATGAGTGACACTATGTCTATGGTTTTTACGATTATGTTTAGTATTGCCATTTAAAAATGTCACCCGCATCGAATTTGGAGTAAATCAGGCTTCATTTGACTTGCAACCCCTTTAACTTTAACAAAGCTAACGATTTCGCTGGTGCAACGCATTTTGCTGTAACTGTTAAGGTCAGAGTTACTGTTAGTGTAGGCACAAACTTTTACTATGACTGCTTCTGTGGTGCAATCCACCCTTAATTGCATGAAAATTGCACAGAAAATTGGCTGAATTCCTTATTCTTAATTTAAAATGTTTAACCGAGCCATATTCAATACGTTTTTATAGCGAGAGTATGCAACCTCCTTGCACATTTTCTTTTGTTTTCTTACTAAAATCCGTATATTCGCGCATGTTCCAAATTCAAAATGTTTTATTCACTCAGTGAAATAAACATCGTTTTATTCACTGTTTTTGAAGAATAACGGACCCTTTTTCGAGGGGCAATGGTAAAAAATAACTATATTTGTTACAGCTTCCTCATAGGCGCATGGCAAGGCTGGCTGTCCCCCACTTGCGTGACGGGAGCCGCTGCCCAGCTGGAGGCGGCCGGCTCGTGGCACCTCGCCGCGCTACTGTTGCACTACCACCCGCACGACGCAGCGTGAGTACACCACCCCACTGTGTGCGGACTGAGTGTGCGCGTGTGACACTGAGTATGCGTGTGTGTGACTGAGTGTGCGTGTGTGTGACTGAGTGTGCGTGTGTTAGACTGAGTGTGCGTGTGTGTGACTGAGTGTGCGCGTGTTAGACTGAGTGTGCGTGTGTGTGACTGAGTGTGCGCGTATGTGACTGAATGTGCGCGTGTGTGACTGAGTGTGCGTGTATGTGACTGAGTGTGCGTGTGTTAGACTGAGTGTCCGTGTGTGTGACTGAGTGTGCGCGTGTTAGACTGAGTGTCCGTTTGTGTGACTGAGTGTGCGCGTGTTAGACTGAGTGTGCGTGTGTGTGACTGAGTGTGCGCGTGTTAGACTGAGTGTGTGTGACTGAGTGTGCGCGTGTTAGACTGAGTGTGCGTGTGTGTGACTGAGTGTGCGCGTATGTGACTGAATGTGCACGTGTGTGACTGAGTGTGCGTGTGTGTGACTGAGTGTGCGCGTGTGTGACTGAGTGTGCGTGTGTGTTTATCAAAATTGGTCCAGCCGTTTGAGCGTGAAAGAGTAACAAACATCCATCCAAACTTTCGCGTTTATAATATTAGTAAGAAATGAGGCGATGCATTAAGGAAAAAGGGTCTGACCGAGCTACAGCTGGTTTTATTGGATTGACGATTGAGGCGCGATTTGGTTTTATTGAATTAGAAATTGGTGTGGCTCAGGCCAGCAGACCCACGGAATTGAAACAATGAATTTAGGTATTCTATGTATGCCAATACACAGTGCCTTCCTAGTGCCTATTGATGCCAAAAGAACCATATCTAGTGCCATCATAGTTTAAGAAATATAGGTCGTTGTTTGTGGGTCTGCTGGACGGATATCATCCCAGCAGACCCACCTCTCGTACACGGAAACGGCTAAAGTTAGAGACATGGTTCTAGTTCTAAGCTTTAATGCTATACTTGGTGCCATCGAGAAAAAAGTTTCAAACCTAGTGCTTCAAGCGTTTCGGAACTATAAAACGATCTTGGTGTGCCTGCTGGGCGGAGGTTCAACGCAGCAGACCCAACACGATAGCTCCATAACTAGAAGGTAATTGGTATGAAATCTCATATCAACGTTTAGTGTGTAATAAGTGCCTTAGCTTAACATAAAAATATCTGTTTAATTTGACTTCCAAACATAACAAATAGTCTCTGAAAGTTTTCCATACATTTTAACAACCGAGGTACAGTCACGCTCAAAACTCAATTTATTAGGTTACATATGCCAACATATTTTTTGAAGGAGGTAATAAACTGCCAATTTCTCACTTCAGATGTCGCCTCTATTGACTGATCCTAAAATTTGATGTGTAGCTGTCATTCTCCATATTAGTTTCGTAAACAAACAATTTATTTATAACAAATTAATGAATTTTGACAATTTGCACAGCTATTAACTGCAAAAATACGGGTGTACATGTATTCCCCAAAGATCCAAAAAAAAAGTTTTAAAAAGAAGCTTTTCTTTTACTCAACTCTTCTTTCAATTGAAGTACACATCTTTGTAATTTGACTTGAATTTGAGTAAATATTTCCGCAAAAAAAATAAAAAAAACTTGCTTGCAATCTAAATAAAATGACAGCGCCGCAGCTTGACACGGAACAGTCAACAATGCTGCCACCTCTAAAGAGCTTTTAGTTTATAACCCCATTCGTAATCGTTCATGTATCCTAATAGTAATTAACTACATACCTATTATATAGATATACCAACTTATTTTGTAAATGGTAAAAGCGACAACTAGGCAATAAATTCAGATAATAAGCCAGCCTACTTAGGTGAAATGTTCAGTTTGCCTAATAGGTAGTTAAATTTAGCATATAATAATAACTTGGTACTATCCAAAATTTCTTTTTGCGCTTCCATAATGAATGAGAGTCATTTTAGTAAGCTATTTTAATATTCTCGGTTCAATTTGCATGGAATGAATGATATAAGTAACTATTTATTAAAACAATTACTTACCCTGATGGTAAATTCGCAATAATTCTCCCAAAAAGCTTGAACAACACAACACAATCAAATTTCAACGGCTATTCGGTCTGGTATTTTTTCACTTCGTCCCTATGGTCTATACTAGGTCACTTGTGGACAAAAATCACCTTTACGAACATTGAAAATAAAATACAAGCTTGTAAAAAAGACATTTAATCCATATTGTATCAACAATTACGTAAAAACTATTGATTATGTACGCGACTGTATTCATTTTGAAATGTATGCAGAACTTTCAGAGGCTATTTGTTATGTTTGGAAGTCAAATTAAACAGATATTTTTATGTTAAGCTAAGGCACTAATTACACACTAAACGTTGATATGAGATTTCATACCAAGTACCTTCTAGTTATGGAGCTATCGTGTTGGGTCTGCTGCGTTGAACCTCCGCCCAGCAGGCACACCAAGATCGTTTTATAGCTCCGAAACGCTTGAAGCACTAGGTTCAAAACTTTTTTCTCGATGGCACCAAGTAAAGCATTAAAGCTTAGAACTAGAACCATGTCTCTAACTTTAGCCGTTTCCGTGTACGAGAGGTGGGTCTGCTGGGCTGATATCCGTCCAGCAGACCCACAAACAACGACCTATATCTCTTAAACTATGATGGCGCTAGATATGGTTCTTTTGGCATCAATAGGCACTAGGAAGGCACTGTGTATTGACATACATAGAATACCTAAATTCGTTGTTTAAATTCCGTGGGTCTGCTGGCCTGAGCCACACAGAAATTGCTCAGAACTAATATAGTAGGTAGGCGCAGTCTGGAAGCCTTCTCGGCCCCGCAAGGGGCCGGGGAGGCTTTTCAAGCCGTTTGGGCTCTTTAAGCGGGCTCCTTCGTCACTCGTAGACGCGGGTGAGTACTCGGGGCGGGGGCATATCCCCTGGTGTCGTGGCCGTGTTCTTCGTCGCTAACGGGGTCCAGCCCGCCGGGCTGCTGCCAACGGGGTCCAGCCCGCCGGGCTGCTGCCTTGCGAGCGACCCACACGTCAGCGACGGCGTTGTTCCTTCCGGGGGTGGTGTGGGGCTTCTGGCCTAAGAGCTGACCCTCGCTTGGTAGCCACGATCTGGGTTACTCGACGTGGAGTAACCGATGTGACTAGCTCGGTGGGTCGGCTCCGGTATCGAGGCCGCGTCTAATTTGCGCTCAGAGAGCACCGCCCTGAGCAGCTTCCTCGTCTTCGAGGGGAGTCCACCTGAGTTGGTACATCCATTGGAGACCCCGTAATATGATTGCCACGGGGTCTTGATGTCTGCTGATTGCCACGAGTATGTCCTTTAGGAGATTCGTTATCTCCTCCAGGACCTCTGGCTCGTGGCTGGAGGCTGCACGGTCCACAGTGTTCCCAAAGACCTTCGGACCCGACATTTTTAGCTGATCCCGTAAATCGACGTAGTTAGGTGTATGAAACAAATCTCTCATACAAACTACATACCGATTATCCATAGTTTCCTTGAAAAAAACAAGTTTTTCCCTATTTTTGAAGGCATCGAAAAATGAAAAAAAAATTTTTTTCCTTGTTAAGTATTGAAATCTTAATGCAGGTTGATTTATTTTATAATTACTAATAGAGTTGTAGGGACACATGATTCGTTTTGTAAATTCAGCATATTTGCCACTGCCAGTAGAGTTGGGCGAGGTGACGTCAGTCGTCTCTCGCCCGCCACGCAGGTCACTCATTTAAAATGTAATTTTGTATTTAATTGTAAAGCAATAGAAATGTGCCTCAGAAAATCTGGTTCTCCTCATCTACCCTGTTCCTGCCTGTTTCTTCAACACTGGTGACCTCCCGACATCGAACACGTAACTTTCGGAATTTTCGACATGAAATTGGAGTCAAGAATGTGCACGTCGAATAAACAACGTGGCGGCGGTGTGGTTCCTGAGGCGGCTCCCCCAGAGAGGCAATGGGGTAACTACAACACTGCAGCTAATTAATTCGTGACTCATTCGAAATTCTGCAAACCGACTACTGGAAGTAAATATCGAAAACAACCCCTCATCGTATTTTTGACATCATCAAGCTTACGAGTACTACGGTCGACGCCCTCAACGTCAGTGTACTTTATGTGACCGGATTGCGCGTTCACGACGGAAGGTCAACGGACGGTGATCATAGTCAACGGAATCCAGCAAGCTTTGGGTGATGGCTTTGCTGTGAGGCTCTCGACGGAAGGCATAGTGTGTCTGGTCAACAAAACTGAAGCCTATACGAGACGCCTATGGAGATTTTTACAGTGGACAAGAGGAGCGAAGATTTTCGAGCTACTTTTGGGAACGAAACAACATGTTGAAGGAATTATCACACACGAGGTCAGATTCGCAAAACCGAAGTAGCAGCACCTATTCACATCGCACGTTCAGCGAAATTGGATAGCGCGTTGCGAGTGAACCGTAGTGCTCAGTGCGTGTTATAGCGATTATGTTTATGTTGTGATATTTACTTTTGAGTTGTTCATTTTTCAAGTTTTATGAGATGTTATTGTTTTTATTGATGCAAAATTTTGTTGTCACATAGCTAAGTTTGATATGTTTCGTTTAAGGCTCCAAAAGAGAAGCCCAAGTTGCAATTTTAGGATATTAAATTTTTTTGTAAAAAATTTGGAAAAGGGGGGGAATATTGTAGGGACACATGATTCGTTTTGTAAATTCAGCATATTTGCCACTGCCAGTAGAGTTGGGCGAGGTGACGTCAGTCGTCTCTCGCCCGCCACGCAGGTCACTCATTTAAAATGTAATTTTGTATTTAATTGTAAAGCAATAGAAATGTGCCTCAGAAAATCTGGTTCTCCTCATCTACCCTGTTCCTGCCTGAAAAACCCAACAGAGTCCTTCATTTACTCGCAAACGAAGTCGCAAATGAAAAGCTAGATTAATACAAATAAACACAAGGTCTATTTGCAACATTTTAGCAAAGCAAATAAACAAAAAAATAACTTTGCTATGAACATTGAAGCAGGCACTTTATCAAAATATTTAATCACAAATATCTCGAGTTAGACGCGAGATACGGATGTGTTTTTTTTCTGTGAATTGATATAATAATGAAATATTATTACCATAAAAAAGTAGATGCGCAAACAGTGCACATTTCTTAAAAAAAAAGAAAACTAAAAAACGACTTTTACGTTATTTCTTCTTATGAGGTATATATAGACATTTGAAATATAGCTTATTAAATGAAGGACTCTATTAGTAATTATAAAATAAATCAACCTGCATTAAGATTTCAATAACAAAGGAAAAAAAGTTTTTTCATTTATCGATGCCCTCAAAAATAGCGAAAAAACTATTTTTTTTTCAAGGAAACTATGGATAATTGGTAGGTGGTTTGTATGAGAGATTTGTTTCGTACACCTAACTACGTCGATCTACAGGTTCAGCTAAAAATGTCGGGTCCGAAGGTCTTTGGGAACACTGTGCGGTCCTTGGACCTGTCCCCAAGCGTTTTCGCCTTCTTTTCCTTGATAGGAGCGGCAACTCCCTTCTTGGGGGCTTTGGGCGGTTGACGCGGCTCTTCCGATGTGGGCTTAGGCGTCCTTTCCTTTCTCCTCCTCTTCTTCCCAGCCGGCTTGTCGTTGGCCGCGGCCATGAGCGAGATCGCCGCGTTTCGCTCGCTGGTCGGCGCGGCAGTGACAGTCCTGGGCTCAGCCTTGGAGGTGACTGTAAGCGCGACCGTGCCCGCCTTCTTGTTTCGCTGTTCCCGGCGCAACACAGGGCACGAGATGCTGTTGGGGGGGGATGGTCGCCTCCGCAGTTCGCGCACGTAGGGGCGGGGGCAGTCCTTGGCGAAGTGGCTTCCTCCGCATCTGACGCAAGCCAGCTACCGGTGACAGTGTTCCGAGCTGTGCTGAAACTGCTGGCATCGGTGGCACTGGGCTGGCCCGTGTCGTCCTCTCCAGGCTTCTATCTTGACACCGGGCATATACATCAGTGCGTCTATTTCGTATATGGCCGGTATCAAGTTGGGGGTGCGCTGTAGTTGCGCGAAGAAGATACACCCCGGGCGTCCCTGGTGTGCTCGGATCGGTCGCGCAAACTCCGGTGTGAAGCCCAGCTGACGCAACTCTTCTATCTCGGCGGGTGTGGTGTCCGCCGGGAGGTCTCGGATCGCCACCTTCAGGCTTTTCTCAGCCGGCAGCGAGTAGGAGAACCAGGAGATACCAGACTCCTTCTCCAGGGTGGTTAGGTACCTCTGGATAAGTCGGTATTCCTGGTCCTCCTTGGGAGTGAAAAGTGTTCCCCTTTCCCATAGGGCCGCGCGTTGGGTGCGTGGCCAAGGGCATCCTTCAGCTTCTTGAAGTGAAACGCTCAGTCCGGTAGGCGCTCCACTACAAAAGGCGGGTATCGGGTCTTCTTGGTCACTCACTGGGGTGGCAGGGGCGGCGGTGGCGGTCGTCGAGGTAGTGGCGGACGGGGGGGTCAGCTGCCGGGGGCGTTACGTCGATTCGGGTGCGTGGCGTCGTGGCTCGCCCGACCGGCTGCCATCCCCAGCGCAGGTGGGGACGGCCACGGTCTCTGGGGCGCTGCCACAGTGGTCGCATAGGTGCGGGGCGGCGACGTCGTGTCCATGTCCAAGGAGGGCATGGACAAAGTCGGCGTGCGATGGGGCGCAGGCTTCGGCGCTTGTGCCGGCGGCAAGAAGGGTGGGGGGCGCTTCAGGGCACTCCCTTGTGCTTCCGTGCGGTGCACTCGTGGGTCGCGGGGCGCGAGGGGGGCAGCGCGGTTCAGCGGCGATGATGGGAGCGGCTGAGGCTTCGGCGAGTTTGCGAAGGGCGTCAGGGCACTACGCGAGGGGCTGAAAAACTCCTGGCCTCCACCTGGGGTGGCGGGGGCCGAGGAGCCTGTGGCGGATGAGGCGGTGGAGTGGGCCACTGTTGTGCCTAGGCTCAACAGGTTCGCCACTGCCTGGCGGCTACTGGTGACGGTGGGGAGGAAGATTCTCGTCTTCCTCCTGCGGCTGGTTTTCGGAGCGATAGGGGGCGGCATTTAGTAGGCAAGCATCCCCTACGGCTTTCACGGGCTTGATGTCCTCGGGTCGTGTGCCTTGCCTCCTTTAGGCCATTTAGCGGAAGCGGGAACAATATTCTGACCTCCCCGGTGAGACCCGCGGGTGGGAGGCCGGGGGTGGGTAGTCAGAAATATTGCTCCGCAGGTACCCGCTAAAAGGCGAAGGCTGGGAGGGTGGGTAGGCAGCAGGTATTTAATTGTCGGAGATCTACCATCTCCGACAATTAAGTCCCTCTCGACGACAAAAACCGGTGGGCGGGTAGACCGAGCAAAAGTGGGTAGTTCTACCCAGCACGCAAACGAAGCAGTAGGTAGGCGCTTGCGAGCATGTTGAAAGTTTACATACATGTATTGGAAGTAGATCGGTTGAGGGCTAATAGTTGGTGCCTTTACAGATTGAACAGATACATATACTGGAATGGGGTAGATAGCAAAAGAAATGGTTTTAATTGAAGCGTCTTTTTCTTATAATAAATAGCCTCGTGTAAATAGTTGATATCTTTAAAATAAATAAAAAATGAACGTTTTCTCTCAATTAGACAGATAGAGAAATATTAAATGACGACGTCACAGTTAAGTACCGCTATATAAATCCGATACAAAATTTCGTTTTGTAAGAAAGAGATAGACAAATATGTTTGATAGGCTATAAGTTTTATATTTTTCGGCCATTTTCAAATATTATTTCGAATACTGATATCATTTGTGTATAACATACACACAATTTACGACATAATACTTTGTCTGGGCAAAAAGCTATTATCATCGTATATGGAAAATTTACGACATAATACTTATTCTGGGCAAAGTATGTCGTAAATTTTCCCGTGGGTAGTATGTCGTAAATTTTTCAATGTTTTGATAGTTATTTTGCTATTCGGGACGGAGACAAATACAACAAATCAAAAACCATGAAAATCGGTCCAACCGTTCTCGAGTTATAAGTGTTCGAACAAACCCGACTTTGTTTTATATATTCCCGTCGCGCGCTTGTTTACGGCTCGTGCGATACAAATCATGCACACCAGTAGTGTGCAAGAATCGCGCTAAGGTTTAAAGATTCAATATGAGTCATCTACCCAATTCCAGGAGGAACCACCTGATCCAGAGGCTGGTGTCCCGCCACGCGCCCGCGTCGCCGAGCCCCGAGCTAGCTGCGCTGCGGCGGCTGCGTGTGCCCCAGCGCTGGCTGCGGACTGCGCAGGCGCACCGGGCCAAGTACCAGGTAACTTCAACGGCCGTGTTGGTCGAGTGGTGGTGGCGCTGTCTCTTGATCGGCGGGTCCTGGGTTCGATTCCCAGTCGGGGCAAATATTTGTGTAAAAAACAGTTGTTTGTTCTCGGGTCTAGTAGAGTCAGTAAGCGGGAAAAAATGAGTTGGGTTTCGAAAATTGGATTAAAGCAAGCCACTTCATAACAATTGTTTCTTAGGTTAAAATAAGCCGATAAAGATCGGTAGCCCTCGAAAGTATCCCCTCTGAACCGGGAGGGGGAGGGTCAAAGAGGTGCTCCGCCCGGCGTTACTTCAATAAATATTACCTCTCATTTGTAGCTACCAGGTTGAGTTTGGTATGGTTTTCGTATAAGTGGACGACGAGGAATTCATTTCTGGTATTTATTTTTCACATATGTGCAATTGTTTTTTTAAATAATCGCAAAAATATTAAATTGTGATGACAAAAAAAAAACCTATCGCATTCTATATTTTTTTATTTAAGAGACATATAAGTTAGAAAAAAATACCCATATGCAGCCTATTTAAAGTAAATTTATAAAAATGTAACCTGTAGAATCCGACGCGGCGGACGGATTATTTAAGAGAAGTAACCTTTTTTATTTAAATCATATAATAGTTTTATAATCTGGTCCTCTTTATGATACTGTAGCGTTTATTTGCGTTTTAATCATTTTTTTAAATTTTAATATTTTGTGTTTTTTATATTTTTTCAGTGGGTAAAAAAATCAAAATTTTAAGGATTTCCACGCAAAATCAAAACTTTTGAAGCTGTAAGTTTAAAGTTTTCCATGGATAATCTTCAGATATTGTGGAAACTTACCTAAATGAGCTGACACGAAGTTCCCAGGGGAAAGAATTATAGGGCGTCCATTTAATTGATATATACATTTGGTGTTTCAGTCGCAGCCCTCTATCTTTCAGACTATTATAGATAACGTGTCAACATTTTCAGAAAATACGTATTTTGATAGTAACTATCCTAAAATATAATAAATAAAATTAAAACCTAAACCACAATGGGGTTGCCATACGACAAACGTCCAAAATATCGCATTTAAAAAAAAATTGTTACTGCTCTATTTCAAAAACCATACAATGCATATCCCTCAAACTTAGTACACGTTGAAAACATACCTTACGTTAATTAAAAAATATATTTAAACTGGCCAGATGTGAGCCAAACTCAAGCAATAAAATTTTAAAGTTAATATCAACAAAAACATTTTTTTTTTCACGGTTTGGCGTTTATACCATGATGTGAGGCAAAAATTTTTTGTAGGATAGTCAAGGTATATCACTATGTACTCTTTGGAAAACATAATAAATAATAATGTAACATGATATTTAGAAGATAATTTATGTAACGTGAGATATTATAAAAGAGAAGTCTATTGTATTCCAAATATGGGTAGTAATAATAATAAGATAGAATAAGGATGTTATTGTTAACCATATACAGGGTGCAAATTTGCAAGCTTGCCATATTCACCGACGTGATAATAAGTAATGTTTCCTGCTTTATTCGGAAACTTCCAAAACGGAATACTTTATGAAAAACTAAAATTAAACAAAACTTTTTTTAAAGTGTGGCCCGGAATAAACTACATAAATGTTTTTCCTGTCCATATTAACTTTAGGAGCATTAGAAATTTACCTAATGTTCGTTTATCTCAAATCAAATGATAAACAAAATAAATGATTGCAGACTTTCCTTTTTACTTTTTAACCTTGACAAAAAAGGTATGTTATAAGTTTCTGTGTATCTGTATGTCTGAGTGTCTGTTTGTGGCATCGTAGCTCCTAAACGAATTAACCGATTTCGATGCGGGTTTTTTGTTTGAAAGCTGCCGTGATTAAGATGGTTCTTAGCTTAATTTAATCAAAATCGGTTTAGCCGTTTAAAAGTTATACGCAATAAATGTCGGGGGTTATACAACATTTTTAATTTTAGAGTTATACGGGATTCCTACTAAGAAATAAGGAATTTTTGGCGAAGTAAAAAGCATAAATGACATTATTTACAACATTTACACGTTTATTTACATAGTACTTACAGTATTCTAAGTTCTGGTTAGCAGTTACGGTCATAATCATCTTAGAGTGCCCATCATTTCGCACTAAACACAATCTAGCAGTGACGGAAATTCTTCTTTTAACAAACCAAAACGAATACATGTTCTAGCACTTTTTGGATTGCAGACACAGTTAAGGAGTCAATGCCTCAAAGTAAGCCAGTCTTCATCAAGCTGGTCTAAGTTGGTGAATATTATGACTTTCCTTACGATTCATTTACGGTTCACTGAAAATTATGTTTCGTATCACATCAATACATTCAATTTCCTCCGTGTACACCAATCTTTTCAAGTTTTCACATCTCCTCACTCACAAATAAGTTAAGTCCGGGGATCGCGCTGGCCAGGGAACCGGGCCATCACGTCCGATCCATTGTGTTATTCTCGGTAATTTTACGTATCGCCCCGTGGCGTGAGCGTGACCGGTAAAAATCCGCGTTCAACTCAACTTAGGTGTAAAATTTATGAAAAATTTTGCAAAAAACAAACAACCATTTCTGCCAAAACTTGTGCCAATGTCAAGTTTTTTACTTTTTCTTATTTGACAGCAAATAGTTCGTGTCAGTTAAATTGATCAGTTGACAAACCGTACATGACATGTAATAGGGATGTGCATGAGTATCGATAATGTATCGATGGATTAGTGCTGTGTGCATTAATTGTCGATGAAAATAAATAAAAAATAAAAAATTTCGAAATTTTGTCAATCTTATTTTATAATTTATTTAAGTTCTTTACAAGCAGTACAATGACCTCAGTGAATAAGGCAAGCTTGCAGATTTACAGTTTGTATAGAGGTAGCAAGAGGACACCATACGTGCCCTAGTTACAAACAGACATTAGTCATTTATAACTCTTTGTTTCCAATTTAATATAAGGTCCTAATTTATTAGTCACTTACCTTCTAAGGCGTTATTGTATAGGTTGATAGTATTCCAAAAAACAACATAAAAATTAATTATCTGAAAATTAAATTTTGTAAAAAAAATAAAAAATGAATTTTCCATTTAAAGATAAAGGAATGGTTCTCTTTCGATTATAGCCGTCCACTCCCCGCTCGCCCGCTCTACTACTGCCATTATTATTTACGTTTGAATGGATGGGTTTATTCAACATAGTAATGAAAAAATATCATAACAAAATTTTTCAAGACCTTTTAAACTTAATATTATGCTTTTGTTTTTTGACTCTAATGATATATTTTGACCTACACAATAACGTGTTAAAAGGAAAGTGACTAATAAATTAGGACCTTATATAAATTCAGTTCTACCTCCGGTCTCGGTTGTTTCATTTGTGCTCCAACCTCCTGACATCACAGTTTAATAAAACGAAGATACATACATCAAAGGCACAGATATTAAAGTTTCCGAGTTATAATATAAATAATATTGGGTCCCTACATATGAAATTGGGGTTATAAAATTTTTTTTGCATATTTATTTTATACTTTATTTCGATAGATACGGCTATTATAAGAAACCATTTTCAATATTTTTGTATTTAATAGCCCCATTAAAATGCTAAGAATTTTTAAAATAAATTGGCGATGACGTCACACAATGAAGTATGACAGTTGGGTCTTTGCTTGCCGTGAGCCAGAAAAAAACAAACTGTCAACACTCTGTTGACTGTTCTGATATCAATGTTGCTAGAAACATTTTCTAAAGCCCCGTATGACCTATTTAAAACCTTCTACGAGTATTTTAGTTATGTCTCGTGCGAATTAGATTTGAAAAAAATATGAAGGAATTACATACAAGCTACATAACACTGTCAATCAAAAACTAAGTAACTAAAAAGTTTTTATTGAAATTAACACAAGTTCTATCTTTAAGTCCAGAAGCGATCTCGAAGACTACTTTTAAAAGTTTTTATTGAAATTAATAAAAGTTCTTTCAGTAAGTCGTACCAGTACCAGTAAGCGATCTCGAAGGCTACTTTTCTGTTCAATAATTTTAGAAAATAAACACTCAATTGAAACATTAGACAAAGAACACGTCAATAAGTTAAAGATTCAATTCATTCTATCTTGACAGATTTAACAAGGATTTCGCTATTTTTCAGTAGATTAATTTCGTGATATCAAAACCTGGAAAAATCTTACTGCAAAAACTCCTAGGTTTTAGGGAAAACCTCTGAATCTGGTAACACTGAGCAGTCTGGCATATGATTGACACTTTTTTTAAATGAAGTGTTGGCACAAGTTTCGTTATTACTTCATTGTGTGACGTCACAAGGGTCAAATAAAGGTTATCACATTTTATTAAAAATAAATACAATCCTTCACAGTTTTAAGTTGAAATTATGAAAATATCGTAGCAAATACATATATCTCCAAATAGTTTTGGATTTGTAAACCATTCTAAAAAATATCCAACCCCAATTGCCGTTTAGTATGGGAGGAACAAAAAGTCGATTTTTTAAAAATATAATAAGTTTAATCAATCAAAGTATGTGCCATTGCAATCTATGCACTTTTGCCATCTTATAGGTAGTTCATTGATCCCTTTCCTTAAAGACCCATTTGGACGGGAATCAATGAAATCTTTGAAGGCGGTTTGGACTGCCTCATCGGAGTTGAATTTTTTTCCTTGCAAGAAGTTATCCCGAAAAAAGTTGTAATCTGTTGGAGCAAGATCCGGGGAGTAGGGTGGATGTCTTAGACATTCCAATTGAAGCTCCTCTAATTTGGTAGCCGTCTGTCTTGCAGTGTGTGGTCTAGCGATGTCCTGAAACAGCAGTGGCCCAGTGCGATTGACCAGCTTCGGTTGTTTAGCAGCTAGCTTTTCCATCATGGTTTACAGTTGCCGACAATAGATATCTGCCGTAATCGTTTGGCCTGATTTGAGAAAACTGTAGCCAACGACACCGGCACTAAGTCTAGTCCACCAAACGCTCACAAGTAACTTTTTGTGAGTCAATTTTCGCTTAGGGCAGGATTTTGCTTGTTCGCCAGGGTTCAGCCATTGCGATGAGCGCTTCCGATTGTCGTAAAGGATCCATTTTTCATCACAAGTAATAATTCGATTTAGAATCCCTTCATTATTATGCCGGTTGAGTAATGTGACGCAGCAGTCCACGCGCGTTTGTCGGTTTGCTTCACTCAGTTCGTGAGGTGAAAAAACTTGAAAGGTGGGTCCTTTCAAGTTTTTTCACCTTACCAATTTGCTTCAAGTGGAATCTAACAGTGTTATCACTGACACCGAACCCTGCAGCTAACTCTGACGTCGTTTGCGATGGATCCGCTTCCACAATAGCCTTCAATTCTTTATTATTAACTTTGATGTCTGGCCGTCCACGGGGCTAGTTCTGCAGGTCGAAATTACCAGAACGAAAACCGTGGGACCAAAAACGCACTGTGTTTTCTTTTGCGATACCTTAGCCATATACATCATTAATCCATCGAGCCGTTTCTGCAGCACTGGTGCCGCGATTGAACTCGTATTCGTAAATAACGCGATATTTCGAGTTTTCCATTTTGTAAATTAAGTGACGCAAAGAAAATGTTAAAAGAGGAAAAAACAAATGAAGTACGGGTTTCGAAATATAAATTCATCAATAAATGACTGTATAAATTTGAATTTCGAATTGATAGCCAAAGAAGATATTTGAGATCAAACTGGCCAGTACTAAAAAACGCCAATTTCATATGTAGGGACCTAATAATAGTAATTCCATGAAAAATAACCTGGTAAATGTCACAAAAACAGTTCGAGTGAGAGTTATTTTAAATATCTTTAGCTTGATTCCGATTCACTCTTGATAGTTGATAAGGGCTCCCGTTTCCGCATTTAGGCTCTAGAATGGCCCTTTATGCGTGTGGGTCGGCGGCTATTCCAGCCACTTCAGCTCCGACTAGAAGCTCAGAATCCTGGGGAATTCACAGGCTTCACGAAGCGACCTAATTTCTGGTAGGATTTTTGCCCGTTGGTTCGCCACTCCCACGCATTCCAGGATTACGTGGGCGACTGTTTCATCAGCCTCTAGGCAGCCCCTACAAAGGGGGCTGTCGGTGACGTTTAGAACGAATAGGTGCTTGTTTAAAGCACAGTGGCCCGTGAGGGTGCCCACCATTATTCGTAAGTTTGTTCTGTTTAGGTCCAGCAGTCTTCGCGTCATGCGCGAGATAGGTCCGGTTAGGGCCTCCTTTGACTGCCGACAGGTGTTTATACTGTCCCATCTGTCGATGTGTTGTGAACGGGTTCGATCGCGAATCCAAGCACGAAATTGGCTAAAGGGAATTGGGATAATTGGCACAGGGCCTGCCACGTTAGTATCTGATCCCTTTCTCGCCAAGGTGTCGGCTGCGTCGTTACCCATAGATCCACTATGCCCCTTGATCCATTGTAGGATGACCCTGTTGGCTGATGCTATTTTGTTCAGCGCTTGATAGCATTCGATAATTAGTCCTGATGTGAATGTTTGGCTCTCCAGAGCCTTCAGTACTGCGGCACTATCAGAGAGTATCCTAATGGTGTAACTCTGGATACCCCTTCTAGTAACTGCGTTGGCGGCTTCTTTTATGGCTACACATTGAGATTGAGCTGTGTAGTGCCAAAGCTAGTGATATATGTATGTTCAGATCAAGGGTGAAGACTCCTGCACCAGTGCCTGCTTTCATCTTGGATCCATCCGTATATATACGAACTTCGTGGATCTCGGATTGGTCCCTCTCTGTCTCGTTAGTTTGTATCTGATATATTTCTTATCAAATGCATAGAATTTGGAAGTCTGCTCACACGGGGCGTCAATGAGTGGCTGGTACTCAACAGCCCTGTCCAAAATGAGTTCGCGTGTGCTTCTACTTGTTCCTAGAGCCCTAGTTTTTTCAACCTTATGGCTGCCATCGCAGCCTCCTGTTGTATAAACAGGTCCAACGGTGGCAGGCACAAGATTACTTCTAGAGCTGCGGTGGGTGTGGTCCTCATGCAACCAGTGACCGCTGTACAGGCCAGTCTCTGAAATCTTTGCAGTCGGGCGGTAGTTATGCTTAGTTCGGTCCTGGGCCACCAAACAACACTAGCATAAATTAGTAATGGTCTTATAACGGCTGTGTACAGCCACAGTACTATTTTGGGAGCCAGACCCCAGGTTCGACCTATGAGTCTTTTGCATTGCCAGAAGGTTATGCATGCTTTCTCCAGTTTGTGATCCATCTGCTTGTTCCATAGCAGTTTGTGGTCAAGTATTACGCCCAGGTATTTGACCTGGTTTGTGAGCATAAGATCGGTTCCAAATAAGCTTGGCAGCTTAAGGTTGCCTAGCTTTCGTTTTCTGGTGAATAGTATGAGCTCTGTCTTAGACGGATTTACCGACAGACATTGTTCATTGCACCATTGTTCGACGACTTTTAGCGCTGATCTCATAAGGTCACAAAGGGTGCTCTCAAAGGCCCCACTAATGAGTATCGCCAAATCGTCTGCATAGCCCACCGTGAAAAATTTACAACTATTTAGTTTGCATATTAAGTCGTCCACAACTAGGTTCCATATGAGGGGAGACAAAACTCCTCCCTGAGGGCGTCCTCTGGATACAACACCCCTTGTTGTTGTGTTTACAGTGAATTGTATGGCCCTATTTCTCAGCACGCTGTCTATCCACTCGGCTACCGTGGTATTGACACCATGTTTCAGAAGGGCTCGGCTTATGCTAGTAAATCCTGTTTTATCGAAGGCTCCTTCAATGTCGATGAAAGTGCCAAGTGTTGATTGTTTGTTGATAAGAGCACTATCTATACGTGATATGACGCTGTGTAGTGCTGACTCGGTGGATTTTCCCATACTATAGGCATGTTGGTTGCGGTGCAGTGGATTTAAGCTCAAGACATTTCCTCTGATCTCCCGGTCACACAGTCTCTCTAGAGTCTTCAGGAGGAAAGAGGTTAAGCTTATAGGTCTAAACGATTTAGCCTGTGTATAGTCACTTTTGCCGGGCTTTGGTAAGAATACTACTTTAAATGGAGGGATTTCACCGGAACGTAGCGAAAAGCTATACAGCCTCTAAAGATCATCACCAGGTGGTCGATGATGGTCTTGTCGCCCCATTTCAACAGGCCTGGAAATATTCCATCCAGTCCTGCCGATTTGAAGGGGAGAAAGCTATTGATTGCCCACTCCACTTTTGCAGGTTCTACTACATCGTGGGCTACGATCCAACCTTCGTCTGTTGGAGTTGTTGCTGGCTCATCGTCCCAAGTGATCTCTTCCGAGATTTTACACCCAGGGAAGTGTGTTTCCAGTAACAACTCGCTTGTTGTTAGTGTCTGTTAGTGTTTTAGTGTTGTTGTTAGTGGTGTTTTTAGCTCTGTTGAATAACTTCCTTACGTTACGACGTTGTTTTTCGAGGGCTGTGTTCCACCAGGAGTTGCGTCCTCCGGCGCTCTCCCTCGGTGTCGTAAGAGGGCATGTGGCTTCATAACAACTAATAAGTATGGAAGTAAGTTGATTAACATGTTTATCTATATGAGCACAAGAGACGTAATCTTGCGGTATCCCTAGTCGTACCAGTTCCTTTGCTACATGGCTCCGGAACTGTTCTTTATTCTTTTTTTTAGGAATACGTTTAGGTTCTAACGGTTTGATATTTAGTTGTAGGTTGAATAAAATCCTTCTGTGGTCGGAAAAAGACGCCTCTTTAGACACGTGCCAGTCCGTGACATATCGCGATATGTTTTCCGTTCCTAAGGTTATATCAACTATGGTTTCGGCTCGAGCGGTAACAAAAGTTGGCTCTGAGCCCACGTTTAATATTCTAAGGTTAGTAGCAAATAGGTAATTTATCAGTTCCTAACTTCGATCATTCTCACTTACGCTGCCCCACAGCGGATGGTGCGCGTTCGCGTCGGCCGAGATGATGAGTTCCAGTCCCTCTTTTTCGCAATGAGCGATCTGCGACACCAGCTCCGGGGGCGGGACCTCCGCGTCGCCAGGCATGTAGGCGGACGCGAGAACCACATCCTGTGGGTCGCTATCGGGGGTGGAGCAGAGCCTTATTACCGTTAAGTCTCTGGAACAGAATTGGTTGATTAAAGTTGTGTTCACAAGTTTCGGAGCAAATACACATGTTCTAGGTTGACTTACGGCGGTATCCAGGATGAGTTTGCCACCAATATTATATAGACCACAGGCCCTGCCATTCCTTATATAGGGTTCCTGGATCAGGGCTATGGTCTTAGTGTTTTTCTCCAGCACCCTGCGAAGAGTGGAGATCGCAGTCTGACTGTGCTGGAGGTTTGTTTGGATGATGTTAAGGAGTGGGAGGTGTGTCGGAGAGGCCATCACTGTGTAACAGCGCCTCGACGTCCATCGCCTCCAGTCCGGGAGCCGCTCCCCACGTGAGCTGAGCCGTGAGCCTATCAGATAGGTCCACGACCTCACTCGTCGCTATTCCGCGCTTGATGTCGACGGCCCAGGTTTGGGACTCGTCGAGCGCGCAGCGGCTGCCGGTGGCGCAGCGGGCAGTTGCGCGGGAACACTAGGTGGCCCGCTGCTCTGGTTTCGGTTTTCAGCTGATACCATACTGCTCGCCGCAGCCGGAGGAGGCAAGGGAGGGTCTGAGGAGAGACCCGACCCACGTGCCTCTCTGAAAAAGCGCATGTAGAATAGAATAGAATAGAATAGTCCATTTCGAGACATCGTATCAGTCATGGTTTTCGCACATCAGTTTCCAGTGAAGGGCACCGATTTCGCCACACCAGCGCGGTACAAAAAGCCCACATTTGATTTTTTTTGGGCATCTCAGACTGGCGTTTTACCACCAGTCTGGTACCCAGATAAGGTGACCCTATTTTGAGGATGGCGGTGTGGAGCCACTGTAGTGCGAAATCATTTTCGCACCACAGCTTGAGAGCCCCCTCACTTAAGAAGGCCTTCCCGCGAAATGCGGCTGTACGGACCCTCTGTCCGGGGGCTACCGGCTTCCACTCCTCCAACTCAAGCAGATCTTCGAGTTCGCTTTGAACCCTCTCTGCTTGTTCTGGGGTTAAATCCCTGAATGGTTCCGTCATGATGGCTACGCAGAACTCGTTGTTATACACCGAGTCTGCATAGCTGACGGAAGGTTTCACAGTGGAGGTGAGGATAACCAGGTGAAATGGTCTCATCCAGCCTAGCCCTTTTGTCAGGTTTGAGCTGGCCGGGAGCCTGTCCCGTGGCGGCAGAAACCGGGCGATTGGTTCGACCCTTCCCCGCTCGTTTTCTCGTAAGGCGGGGGGCGGCGCTACGCGGGAGCTTTTCCGGTTCCACTCTAGCAGCCGATTCCCTCGCTGAAGTTGAGGCCATAGGTGTTGGTGCCTTTTCAGGACGCGCCGACTCCGTATCACTATTGCTAGTGGGCGGTTTAGGGCGGTTACCCTTCGCAGCGTATGCTGCTGGGCCTACTGGGACCCCCCTAGAAGGTTTCTGTCCAGGAAGGGGACCCCTCTGAGCTTTCTGCCTTCTAGCTTCTTTGGCGGCCTGCCGCTGCAACCTCCTAGCTTCTCGCGCCTTGGCGCGGTTACTGAGGGGTTTTTGTGTCGGCGCATTGAAGCTGGCCGACGTGGCAGCGGTCTGGGGTTTGGGCAGTTTGAGTTTCCTGCTCTTTGGTACAACTAATTGCCAATCGCTAGTCGGAAATGGCAGTGGTTGTTCACCTGATGAGGCAGTCGAAACTGCTTCCGTGGTCGGCGCACACGAATGCGCTGCCTGGCCAGAAGGCGCACCCTTAGGCGCCACCTTACTGCCTTGTTTGTGGTTGTTGTTGGTGCACCATAGACGCAGCCAATTGTTTGTTCTTTTTTCCCTTAGAATTATCCATGTTGGGTCGTGAAAGTTCTTCATCCTCAGCAGCGTTCCGCCCTCCATGGAGCCCGCACAGGGGGACGCCATGCAGTCGAATATGCATGGTCGCCAGAACTACCCTGAAGATATAAGGTTCTGTTATATCCCAAATTCCTTAGCAGTCTATAATAAAATAAATCGCCGAATCACTTCCTATTGCATTTACGTAAATGCAATAGGACACCGAGACGAGCTCCGATAATTTCAATTACGTAAAATCAGTTCGGGTTTGGCTTTCGAGTTGTGCAGTACTTCATTTGTGATTTTTTTATAAACATTCTGTTTTATGGGACTTAATTGTTTTTTTTAAAAACAGTCTCCTGACCCACCCCGTAATAGTGGTGTCAGAAGTGGGATGCCAGTGATTGTCTCGTCGTGTTTACTTCGCTGGCATTCCACAACGCGAACGCGTAAATAATTAAGAAATTAACTTTACAACTGTGTGAATATTGAAGTGTTGTGTTTAAAAACTATTACGCCGCTCATTCATCTCGTTCAACCCGACTCCGGAGGAACCTTCCAAATCTTCAAGTTATCCTCATCGCTTCGTCAAACTCTTCAACCTCATCGCTGACCTAATTGTCAGCCCTACCGCTGTGATATCTTCGCAGTATCCTTGTGGTTAAGTCACGACAGTAAGACTTACTTGAATAAGCCTGCTGACTGACCCTACAACTGCGTTCAAGAGCTTTCAGCTTCGACCAGATCGCGACTGTAACCTTGCTCGAGTAAGCCTGCCTGCCGGTCACAATCCTTGTGCCGCCGTCACCTCATTTCTGTATCCTGACGTCTTTGAAGAAAATGAAACTCTACAACGTGGTGCTCGTGCTGGTGTCTATGTGAGTAAAGTAATTTGATTATCTGTAATTGCGTAACTGCCATACTTCTAATCGCGATAATTTTTTAATACTTATTTATACCTTTATACAATTGTATACTTACCGTTTCCTACTTATAATCCTACTATCCTAACTTAAATACCTAAATAATTACTTATCCTTTTACTTACCTGTAATTTAACTTACCTCCTAAAGATGACAGACAGCAAACCCCAAACTGGGCCAAAAAAGGGTCCTGAATCTCCTAATTCGGAGGGTTACCCCCTTCAGGTTCTTTGTAATTTCATAAGTGCTTATAAAGGAGAGCGAGAAACCTTAGCTGCATTCATTACTAACTATCAAAATGCCTTGGACCTTGCGTCCATCAATCCAAAACCTCTAATTCTCAAATTCATCATCGCCAAACTCGAGGGCAAAGCACAGATAGCTCAAATAAAATATTCGAAGAATTGAAAACCTTTTTGAATCAAAACTTTGGGGAAAGGAAGCATTATAATCATCTACTTTTAGACTTACAGTCTTGCAAACAACAGCAAAATGAAAGTGTCGCTCAGTTCGCTCTCAGAATCGAGACCTGCTTGACTGCCCTTCAGTCAGAGATACATAACTCGCCGTCCTTGAAAAAGGAGCTTGCTGGTCGTCTCGCTATGACCGAAGATCTTGCGCTATTTACCTTTAATTTAGGGCTAATGGCCCGCCTCAGCACCATTATGCGATGCCGAGAGCCGAAATCTCTTAACGATGCCATTAACATCGCTTTGGAGGAGGAAAAGGTGCAAAATCTTGTTTATAAAACAAATTCTAATTCTAAACCTTGTCGCATATGCAAAAAACAAGGTCATTCCGAAACGGAATGTTTTTCTAAACAGAAACGTCCTCCCCAAAATTCTACAATCCAAAGCCATCTTCCTCGCAACAAAACAATTCTCAAAACAATCCTAAATCCCAGGACTTTTGTCGTTATTGTAAAAACCCTGGCCATGATATTTCCCAATGCTATAAACGCAAATACAACAATTCTAAACGTGGTTCTAATAACCGAGACAATAATCGCGCCGCTCCTATGAATCATGTTACAGACGACATGCAACCGGAACCGGAGTCACCTTCGGACTCGCCCGGTTCATGTGAACCTGACATTAATGGAACTTTAAACTATTAGCAGGAGTTAAAGACACGTGTCAACTTAACTCCGTCCCTGAAGACATGAAAAAAATTTCAAAATCATCTCAAGACACTCCTTTAAGAGTCACTGTTTCCTTGAGTCATTCCAAATCATCTCAAGACACTCCCTCGGGAGTCACTGCTTCCTTGAGTCATTCTAAATCCTTTTCAAAATCATCTCAAGACACTCCCTCGGGAGTCACTGCTTCCTTGAGTCATTCTAAATCCTTTTCAAAATCATCTCAAGACACTCCCTCAGGAGTCACTGTTTCCTTGAGTCATTCCAAATCCTTTTCAAAATCCACTCAAGACACTCCTTCAGGAGTCACTGCTTCCTTGAGTCATAACTCTTCTAAATCACCGCCTGTAACTCCCCAAAAGAGGAACGCTGTTTCCACAGGTGCTAAACAAACCAATTCTAGGTACTTTCAAGGCTCTTCCAATAGAGATACTAATCCACGCAAGTCCAATACTAATCAAAATCTTCAGGGTGAAATGCCCGAAAACTCTGATAACTCTGAGACGCGTCATTTACCTATCTATGAAATGAATACATCAGTTCACAAAATCTCATTACCGCATATTTACATAGAAACAAATTATTCAGATAAGCCGTTGTGCTTTCTCATAGACATTGGATCAAGTGTATTTATCATGAAACTTGACAACCTTACACAACAACCCGCTTTGTCGGAAGTCAAAATTAAACTTAAAGGCTTAAGCAATAACAACTCTTTTTGCGAAACTTTGGAAATGTTCATTGCTCTCTGTAAATTTAAAACAATGGCCGACCGTCCTGCCTTCTTGACTTTCAATTTCGTGTTTCATGCAATTGACAAGAATGTAAACCTAACTTACGACGGAATATTGGGGAATGACTTCCTAAAACAATTCGACGCAAATATTAATTATTCAAAAAGCTGTTTAGAAATCCAAGGTGACCTGTTACCATTTAGTTTCAAACAACCCACTTATGTAATTCCACCGCGTTCAGAAGCCATCATTGAGTGTCCAATTTCAAATGAGCCCTCAGAGCTAAAAGGCCTCGAAGAAGGGTTAGTTTTTGATCACTGTATATCTGAAGGTGTTTATCTCGCTAACTCTATTGTTACCATAAAACCTAATCGTCGTGTTAACATATCTGTATTAAATACTACAGAATCCGAAATAAAAGTCAACGATTTTTTCGTTCATCTCACACCTTTCGATACTAAACTCTGTAGGGCTTCAAACGAAGCCCTAACTATTGAATTTTATATTTTCGTTTCACTTTTTGTTTACCATGGCATGTTTGGATAATGTTGTCACAGCTGTCTTGTCATCGTTCTGTCCTCGAATTCTATGTCTTTGGTTTATGCCATCATTCTATGCTATGACATCATTCTATGTCGTTGGTCTTACCTTAACCATTTTAACCATTGACATAGACTGATGCTTAGACTGGCCACTTACTTTTGTCAGTCTTTACTTTTTTTTTGGATTGGGAGTTCAGATTGGAAGTTGGAAAAACTTGGAGTTGAAGAAAACCACCTTTTCCGTCCTGGTGCTCTGAGTAGAGACTAACACCAGGACCTTCTATTTTAAAGACCTCCCTGGGTCAGTGCTTGGCCCAGGGACTGGAAAGTTTAATGTTTACCTTAAAATCAGTGTAAATCTCCTACTAGCTATATTCTAAATCTTCTAAATAAAGACTACCTTAATTTATTTAATATATACCGCACCGTTACGCAGTGGATTTTTCTCCGTCATGTCGGAGATTCTTTTCAGCCTATATATTATCCATCTACCACGCCTCGCTAGTGGCAAACAGTTGATCGGATTTGGGGTCCCGTCAAGATTTTATTTGGAATTTAACCCGTGGAGATCACCCGTCCTGGACCCATGGCTTAATGAGTAACGTAGACTTAACGCAGACATACCTTTTTAATAATTTACTTATATCTAATACTACGAGCCATAGTGTGGATAGGTTAACCCATTGGTCCCAATAAATTCCTCAGTGTTTTACCCTAGTTCATCTTTTCTTTTCACCTTCCTCTTCCACCTAGGTCATTGCGTTTGCCTAGGATTCTAACCCTAAGGACCTAGAATCCTCGACGCAACGCCTAGGTACCCTAAACTTGCACCTAGGTTTTAGTGACCTGAACTCCTAAAGCCTAGGTGTAATCCTACACTACCCTTACACTATTCCTTACTCTTAACTCGTGGTATCCACTTAGGACACTAAATCCTAGGTGTAATACTACAACTCTCCTCCCAGATTT
This sequence comes from Aproaerema taeniolella, assembly GCA_949987775.1. NCBI lineage: Eukaryota > Metazoa > Arthropoda > Insecta > Lepidoptera > Gelechiidae > Aproaerema > Aproaerema taeniolella. The sequence goes on along the minus strand of OX465244.1, from coordinate 16,766,147 downwards.
CTCCAAGTCGATGTTCTAAAGAGGTATATAATATCCAACCTTCTCTCTTAAACCGATCTCAAATGGTTTTAGACTCTATCCGCACCTCTCACTTAAATGACGAAGAAACAAAAGCAATTTTAGAATTCTGCTCGGAATACACAGACATATTTCATTCTAAATGGCGAACCGTTATCTTTTACTAACGCAATCGAGCATTCTATTGACACTAAGGACGCTACTCCTATTCATGTTAAGTCCTATCGATTTCCAGAATGTCACAAGAGTGAAGTAGAAAAACAAATTAAGAAAATGTTGGAACAAGACATAATTCGTCCTTCTAATTCACCCTGGAGTGCTCCGGTTTGGGTCGTTCCGAAGAAAATAGACGCGTCGGGAGTACAAAAGTGGAGGATAGTTATCGACTATAGAAAATTAAACGACGCAACTGTCACAGAGATCTATCCTTTACCGCTTATAACCGACATATTAGACCAGCTGGGACTCTCCAAATACTTCACGACCCTCGACTTAGCCAGTGGCTTTCACCAAATCAGGCTAAATTCCAAGGACGCACCCAAAACTGGCTTTACCGTCATCACGAATGGCACGTCTGGACACTTCGAATTTAATCGCATGCCCTTTGGGCTCAAAAACTTCCAAAAATTGGGTGCCTTCTACGTTCCAAAAATTGATGAATTCTGTCCTTTCAGGGTTGCAAGGCCTTCACTGCTATGTTTATTTAGACGATTGCATCATATACTCTCACGATTTACAATCTCTCATGCAAAAACTTAAACTTGTATTTGACCGATTGCGTCAATATAATCTTTAACTACAACCAGACAAGTGCGAATTCTTGCGACGAGAAGTCGCATACCTCGGGCATATTATTACCGACAAGGGCGTATCTCCTAACCCAGAAAAGGTAAAAGCCGTTACTCTTATTTCCAAGACCCAAAAATCAAAAGGAAATAAAATCCTTTCTTGGGCTTGTTGGCTACTATCGCCGGTTCATTGACAATTTCTCGAAAATAACTAAACCTCTAACCTCTCTTCTTAAAAAAGATTATATCTTTCATTGGTCGCAAGAGCAAGAACAAGCTTTTAATACCCTAAAAAATAAATTGACCTCAGCACCATTACTTCAATACCCTGATTTTAATCAACCATTTATCCTTACAACGGACGCCTCTAACTATGCCGTCGGGGCTGTCCTCACCCAAGGCGAGATAGGTAAAGATAAACCTATAGCATATGCATCTCGCACGTTGAACAAGGCAGAAGGCAATTATTCAGTAACCGAAAAAGAACTTCTTGCAATCTTATTCGGAACAAAAACCTTTAGACCTTATTTATTCGGCCGAAGGTTTAAAATAGTCACTGACCACAAGCCTTTGGTATGGCTATTTAACGTAAAAGATCCTGGATCTAAATTAATTAGTTGGCGCCTAAAACTCGAAGAGTTCGATTACGAAATAGTGTATTAACAAGGCAGACTTAATGCCAACGCCGACGCACTATCTAGGTTCCCAGTAAACGCCTTAGATCAAAATTTAACTTCCAACTCTCCGACTGCGGAACCCACGGTCGACGACACTAGTTTTTCACCCAATTCAATGCCATCGTTATCCGAAACCTACGAACAATTTCTCCAAATAAATCGTCAAGACTCAGTGTCATATGACACCGAAATTCAAGAACACCAAGAGTCCTTGCTAAAAGCAAAATGCAGATTAATCGCCTATCCAACCTCATTAGATCTAGATGAATCAGTCCCTTACTGCAAGGAAATCCTCGAACTATCTACAAGCCAGCCTGACATCCGCAGTATTGAACGAGAACTACATACTTACCTATCCACCTCAAATGACAAACATATTTTCACTCACCTATTCACTCGTATTAATCTCTTTGATGAGATGAATTACAAGGATATATTTAACCTCCTACGGGAGTATAGAGACATGATCAAGTATTGGTATTTAGAAGAAAAAGAATTTGCTATCTCCGACTTCTCTGATCCCTTTAGTAAACTGTCATTTACAAAGATATATAACATCCTAGGTTTTCTATTTCACAACACCGGTATTAAGGTAAATATCTACCGCAACTCGGTACAATACCCTACTCCTGACAAAATTAAAAATTTTCTTAAAGAAAATCACGACTCACCTTCTGCTGGTCACCCTGGCATAACTCGCATGATACAGTGAATCAAGTCCCAATATTGGTGGAAAAGTATGCGCCAAGATATTGAGGATTATGTCAAAAATTGCCGTTCGTGTCAAATAAATAAACCTTTGCGCCAAACTAACCGCGCTCCAATAGTGATAACATCCACCGCCACAAAGCCCAACGAAAAATTATTTCTAGACCTCGTCGGGCCCCTTCCTGAGACACACGAACATAAATTTAAATTCATTCACACACTTCAAGACGATCTAACAAAATACTCTCAAACTTATCCTATGCAGACTTGTTCTGCCGAAGAAACAGCCAGGCTATTCGTTCGATACATATCTCACGTAGGCATTCCCAAGATGATCGTTACCGATCAGGGAACAAACTTTTGTTCCGAAGTATTTAAACAATTAGAGAAACTGTTTAGCATTAAACACATATTCGCCTCACCTTATCATCCTTAGACATGTGGAGCTCTTGAGAGAAGCCACTCTACTCTGAGAGAATACTTGAGATCATACATCGACGAAAACCAACATACGTGGGACTTATACCTAGCTACTGCCATGATAGCCTACAATTCCAACGTTCATAGTACTACTGGCTTTCCTCCACTAGAACTTCTTTTTGGCTATAAGCCCTATATTCCTAAAAGCATCGATTCACTTGATTTGAATACATACAGTGACTACATTAGAGCACTCAATCATCGACTCTATTACAGTAGGAATAAAGCCCTTCAAAATATACAGTCCTCGAAAGAGAAATCTAAACAATATTATGACTCACACACTAAACCGACTACGTATAAATGTGGCGATATGGTGTATGTAAGATGCCATCACAAGCAAAACAAAGCCCTATCCCCAGTGTGGAAAGGCCCATATAAAGTGAAAAAACTCACTGGCAATCATACGGTCACATTACAAATAAACCTAAACATGTACGTCACCATTTCGATGAAATTAAACTCGCCAAAGATAAGTAGCATCATAACTATGTGTCTTTCCATAGTCCATCTCCCGGATTATATTTTGACAAACTCTTAGATGTTAAGTTTATTAATGACGACTGGAACGTCATCACTTACATAGATATAAGTCATATTGAGTCTAACTTAGATAAAGTAGAATTCTTATTTCAAAAAGTTAATGTATTATGTAATGCTATTGTTTCTTCAAAAACTCAGACCGATTGTACAAACTCATTATCCGCTCTACGTAACCAATATCTTAATAACGTAAACAAATTCTCTTCTATTTCATACCTTATTGATAACGAGACCCCTAGTCGTGTCAAGCGCGGCTTGTTAGACTTTGGAGGCTCAATCTTAAAGGTATTTTTCGGAACCCTGGACGCGGAAGACGCTACAAAAATTAATGAAGCCATCGATAAGGTTCAAACAGACGAAAAACAGCTTACTCACTTAATGAAAGATAACCTACACGTTAATAGCTCTATTTTTAAGGTTAATGAAAATGAACAAAACCTATTAAAAAACATGGAAATAATACGTAACATAATGGATAAGATTAGTAGTTCTAACGATAAGCTAGAAATAAAATCTCAAGTCTGTTCTTTATTTAATTCCTTAGAAGCTATAGTTTTAACATTATCTATACATATAATAAAACTGTAGAGGTCGAATTTCTGTACATTGAAAAAAAATGCTAAAAACCGAGTCAGGGGGATGTAAGAAGAGAAATAAAACAAATCCCGATTTTTTTAGATTTTTTTGTTTCTCTGTTTGTCTGTTTGCACGGGCTAATCTCCGTAACTGTTGGACCGATTTAAATGAAATTTTGCATAGGGGTACCTTATATCCCCGGTCAACATTTAGGCTACATAAAATCTCGAAATTTAGCCAGTAAATATAAAACCAACAACAAAAACCCCTGAAAAAATTCAAAGCTAGGTGTTTTTCAGAACATTTTACTCATACCATAGAGATCAACGTATTTTTGACATATACATGGGCTTAAAGCAAGGACATGTTGTTTTTTAAATTTATCTCTTTCGAGAAAGGCAAAGGAATCTGCATCCATACAGCCAGGTCTTCAATTATGTATTTCTTAGCTATGTCTTCAATTTATATTTCTTTACTTCTCTCATTCTCCGTAAGCCGATAGTGTTTTGTTTACGAAGAACTATGGCGGCGAGAAGCACTGCCGCTGGATCGGAGCGGATACACTGTATCACTTGAATTACTTTTTAACCGACTTCCAAAAAGGAGGAGGTTTTATGTTCGACTGTATACAGGGTGGAATTTTGTAATGCCACCTGAAGGGAAAGTACTCTTACTACTGTAGATAGAAAATTGTACTCAAAGAAAACATGCCTCCTGGACTTTAGCAATGCTTTTAATGCTATAGATTTTGACATCCTTTTGAATATTCTCTCCTCTTTAAACGTTTCTGCTTCTTCTGTCGATTGGTTTCGGGGCTACCTCTGTGGCCGCCAGCAGTGCGTTCGGGTTGATAATAATTCTTCATCTTTTACTTCTATCGAGGCTGGTGTGCCACAGGGTGGGGTTCTGTCCCCACTTTTATTTTCAATTTTTATAAATTCTGTTTCTGCTCTAATTTCCTCTTCGTTTCATTTCTATGCTGATGACCTCCAACTGTACTGTCAGGCTCCTGCGGATAGGATTGTAGATGCTATTTCTGCAATCAACAATGACCTCGCCAAGATTCACGAGTGGAGTGAATCTTTCGGACTGACGGTCAATCCATCGAAATCCCAGGTCATTATAATTGGAGGGTCAAAACAGTTGGAACGAGTATCCATAGGCTCATTACCCCCTGTGATGCTGAACAATACCCAACTGCCGTTTACCGATGTTGTTAAAAATCTTGGTTTGCTTATTGATAGGAATCTATCGTGGGTACCTCAAGTTGAGAGCGTTAGCCGCAAGATATTCGCGGTGTTCGGGTCCCTGAAGCGATGGAAGAATCTTCTTCCAATTACAACTAAGACGCAACTCGTCAAATCACTCTTGCTACCAGTTCTTGATTATGCAGATGTTTGTTATCTTGATGTCTCCGAAGTGCTGCTGAATAAACTAGACCGGTTGCAAAATATGTGTATACGGTTTATTTTTGGACTGAAAAAGTTTGATCACATATCTGAGTATAGGAAAAAACTAAATTTGCTACCTATTCGTCAGCGTCGTGAAGTGCATGCGCTCATATTATTATTTAACATTTTAAATTCTCCCGTATCTCCTCCGTATCTTAAAGATAATTACACATACATAGGCGCCGAACTCACCCGTAATTTAAGATCAAAAAATGATAATCTATTAAATACTCCCTTTGCAAAACGTAACTACTTTTTTAATTCTTTCACAAGAATAACAGCAAGACTTTGGAATAACTTACCCCATGATATTCGCCACTGTAAATCTATTTCCACATTTAAGTCAAAACTGTATAAACACTGCCTTGAAAACTGCCATTAGTGCTTGTTTAAGTTCTCCCTTCGTTCATTCGCTGTGCTTGTAAATATAGTATATATATATATATATATATATATATTTAAGTATATATATTTATATTTATATAAGTGGTCATATATGTATATATATTATGGTATATGTAGTTATTTATTTATTTATGTACACATTGTCTATTTGTATATTATAACCTATGTACATAGTTATTATATTCCATTAGTCTATTATTTTCTATAAATATTACTCTGCACTACTCTCGACTTCGTAAAGTTGTCCCTAAAACAAGGGTTGCCTGGAAGAGATTGCTCTTAGCGATAAGGCCGCCTTTGCGCACTTTTGTTTAGTTAAGTTTGTAAAACTTTTTTTTTTTTTTTTTGTGACTGTGTGCAATAAAGAATTTCTATCTATCTATCTATCCTTTATTTTTGAAAAGAAAGAAAACTGCATTCAAGAATTTTCGAAAATTCGCTTGCCACAACCGGGAATCGAACCGACTAAAATCTGTTAGAATACCCTGTACTTTTATTGCGTCGATCATTAGGGTCAATTATAAGGATGAAATCTTTCTAACAAACTTGGTAAATTAAATGAAAGGAAAACTACGAAATCTTAAACCATTGTATATCTTTATTTTATGTATGTTCACCGAATTCTCCGCCATTTGGACCGATTTTCAAAATTCTTTTTTTTTGTTCGAAAGAGTATACTCCAGAAGTGGTCTTATTGTCACCAAGTCAGGATCTGATGGAATCCCATCAAAATCAAGGGCAACCCTTGAATGGAATAGGCACTTACAATGTTTCTCAAGTTCTTTCTATTATTTACGCCAAACATAGAAAAATATACACATCAATATTGCATGATTTTTCATACAAAAGTGGTCTGTCTCAGAAGCTATAATACCATACTCGAGATACACGGAGTGATATAATTTTCAGATGAGCAAGTGCTAAACATGAATTTTCAATTTTTATCAATGAATTAAATTTTTCTTGAAATTTGGGAAAACGTGACTAAAATGAAAAAAAAAATTACGCTAATTCCACCATTTTCATACAAAAAGCAGAAAAAAGTGCATTTTTGTTTTCGTTTACGTCACGTTTAACAAAAAACAATTTAAACAAAATTCATTGACGAGAATTGAAAATTCAGGTTTAATACTTGCTCATCTTAAAATTATATCCCTCCATGTGTCTCGAGTATGCTTTTATAGCTTCTCAAACACACCTTTTTGTTTGAAAAATTAAGCAATATCCCTAGACAGTGTTGATATTTAACTTATTTTTTCTATGTCTATGAGTACGTAGTATTTGATAAAAGGACCGCATTGAGATTTATGAGATATTTTGTATAATAGATCCTTTCTTAATTTTTTGTCGGAAGTTAGGTTGAGTAGTAGAGTTACACAGCCTGTGAATCGACGGTTTCTGGGTTCGATTTCCGGTTTGGGCAAACAAACCATACGAGGGAAACTTTAGTGCAGAAAGTTACAGTGTGAAGTGCTAATTAGTTGATTTTATGATAGATATATATATATAGATTGACACTTTATTCAATTGACATAAAACAGCACAACACAGTAACAGACAAATAACAAACATACAAGTAAACATGAATCAGCAAGCAAACAATGAAGTAAACAGAGTAAGAAACAGAAACAAATAATTTTATAAAACTATTTTACACCGTGTTATCTGTATCATGCCAATCAAATTGGCGCTGACTCAGCATATTGCTGCAGTACCAGACTGCAGCGCTGGTATTCTGCCATGATGCTACTTATTGAGTTTTCTTTGTAGGTAATAATAACCTTTTTCTAACTTCATAAATTCACCTTTAAAAAAGTAATTAGATACAGCTGCTGCTCTATAATTAGATGTTATTTTTAAGAGCTATCGTCGAATATAAGTGAGTCGGAGGAAATTAAAATTATTGTAACTGACCCACAAATATCCAAAAATAAAACAAAAACTTCTGTGCTGAACTGGCACTGAACAAAAAATTTGGAATGTGCCAGCTGCCAACCAAATACATTGCATTGTTGGTACAGAGGCCAGCGCATCAGGTTACTCCATTTTCATTGCAAAACCGCTCTTATCACAACAGCACAGAGTGCACGCGTGTGGTAACCTGAGTTGGGGCCGTCCGTGCATTGCAAAATTTAGACAACGTATTATATACTAATAAACAATATGCCATTTTTAAAATTTTCATGACATGTAAAGTTATGTGACTTATGTTACCCCAACGAGGATTATAGGCGTATAATATTTAAAATATTGAAATTTTTGTCAGCCTCCCCATTAATAGTTCGGCTATTCTGCACTTTTTTAACGAACCAAAACTAAATACTTAATACAGTGTTAATAAGAACGAAGTTGATTAAGTATTTAGTCTTCAAATTTTAATTCGGCCCTAACTAAATGACATTATTCAATCTTCAGGATATCACTTTTTGAAAACAATAAAACGGCTTATTTTTATTTTTAAGCAAAGGAATCTATGGCCGTACAGCCGGTGTTTTCAATGCATTTCTTATTTTTAAAGGCGGGAAACTCAATAGAAACTGACAATTGACATTTGTTTTATTAAAACCATTATGAATATGGTCTATATCTATGGCTTTGATGTTCTGACATGAAATAAGGGCTATTTATTGATTTTTTGATTTTAGTTTACATCAAGCGTAGCATTGCGTATATAAGCCATGGATAAATATTATAATATTACTATTCTAATAGGTTTCTTAGTTTGAATCAAGCACTGACACCTTTGCTTATTTCTACAAATGTCCATTGAAGGGAAAAGCTTAGTCATTTCTATCTTAAATTTAATTTTTTATTGAATCATTTTTACACAATTATCGCAAAGCACAATAAAAGCAGCGTGCTAGCTGAAATCTCAAATGCACGGGGGTTGTCTTAGATACTGACATAGGTGACCTGTTTCAGAAACTTCTATTCCACTGAAAATCAAAAATAAGTCCGTAATTAGCACTAAGGAATTCGTGTGCCATTTATTGTACTTACCTAAGTAATAGGTCTTTCAACATACAATTTTCGTAAATTTTTTACTCCACATATTTTAATTTTATCAAAATTGATTTTTTATAAGTACAAAATCCTTACGTTTTTCACAGAAACGCGAAATACAATATTAATTAACCACTTTTTGTGGGATTGTTAAGACAACAAGATGTTTTAGAGGCACCACTGACTCATGTTAAGTGTTGATTGTCTATCTCTCTCAGTATCAAAAAAACAAAAACGACCGCTACTTAAGTATAGATCAGAGTCTGAGTCGTGTTGTATAATACGGACCTTAATCTATCAAAAGCAGTAACAATGGTATAGAAAATATAAGCGATAGAGGAAACAACTATGTTTGACCTTTGTTTTCAGATCCAAAGTAATGTATCAAGTATCAACCTTATATGACATAGTTAGCCAAGATTTCAAATAAAAAATATTTTTAGAAATTGCTTTTCCTTATATGAACGAAATAGTTGCTATTCGTTCATATAACGAAAATATGAACGAAATAGTTGCTTCAATAAAAAACGGCAATTCATCTATCTGTAGTTGTGTCAAAGTACAAACTCGGTCTATAAAAATACATACAACACGCAGACGAAGTTGCGGGCATCAGCTAGTCTTTCGATATAGATGACGTAAACAATGCTATCCTTTTCGAAAAGCTAAACATACTACACCCTATTGTGCTCAGCCCTTATCAACTGTACAATGAGTTAGATAAACATAGAAACGACCTTCCCAAGAACCATGAACTCGCTGTCCCGCTGACTTTGCAAAACATACACGAGATACTAGATATATCTAGACTCGTATGCTATTACCATTTCAATAAGATTGTTTTATTAGTAAAGATATCTCTTGTCCTGCCTCAAACCTGCAACCTTTTTAACGTCATTCCCTTACCTGTCCCTTACGACGTTTCAAAACCAGATACTTTCGTACTAATTACGCCTACAAGCTCCTATGTGGCAATTACAGCTGATCATATGTTTTATTCACTGATAAGAGATATCGAAAAGTGTAAAGTGATTAGTGGCAAATGTTACGTGTGCGCGCTTACGAATGTGTATTCGACAATAGCGAATCCCACTTGCGAAACTACCTTAATTAGTGAAATTGTGAATAAACTGCCCGATTTCTGTGAAACCAAACTACTACATGGACATGTGGACATCTTTCATAAGATAAGTAATAATAGATGGTTGTTCGCCCAGTCTGAGCCTGGGAAATGTCACATTACTTGTAAAAATAACCCTGTAAGCTACGACGAAATATTGTTTTCTGTAAGCATTCTAAGTTTGCCTAAACATTGTAAAGCGTTTTATAAAACGTTACAGTTCAACCCTGTAAATGAAAACTATGTTACCAACGTTAGCAAACCAATTTCCGACTTTAACATAATTCTTGACGACTGTTGTGAGAAAAGTAAAGTCAACAGAACCTTTTCAAAATTACCTTTTACCAAACTGAGAAGTGTTGATAATTTAGACGCACTACTCCACGCCAATGTGCATCTAGACTATCTTGAGAAGGAACTAGATACACTAAAAAATCCCTCTCATTTCCAAAAATACGGAATCCATTACCTATCTGTTAGTTACGTCATAGGAATAGTGTTTTTCATATACAGGGTTATTGGTAATACGTCACGATCCCTTCAATGGGTGATAGTAGAGATCATTAGCTATCAAATCACCCTCGGGTAGATAGGGGAACAATGTACCAATTTCGAAAAAAAAATGCCTATGTTTTTTAAGAAAAGTGGGTTTTTACATTGTTTTAGTTAAATAACAACAAAGATAAGGATGTACATTTATACTGGCTCGGGTAAGAACAACTATTTAATTTGTAAGTTTCTTTTAAAATACAATTTAAATAAGTATAACCACTTTTCTTAAAAAACAGAGGAATTTTTTTTTTCGAAATTGGTACATTTTTACCCCATCTACCCGAGGGTGATTTGATAGCTAATGATTTGTACTATCACCCCTTAAAGGGATCGTGACGTATTACCAGTAACCCTGTATATGTTATATAAGAGCAGGAAGTTTATTTGGTCAAGTTCAAATCCGCAAACGTGTGTACAAATATTTAACCAATGTCACAACAAAAAGGTCAGTAGACAGCCAATGACACAAACTGTGGTGATGTCAAACATGCAAGACTCCAGTTCCTCCGACATGGAAGAGGTCGAGACCAGGTCACCAGTGCCGGTTCGAAGGAATATCATTGTAACAGCTAAAACGCACTTACCATGATCTCAATTTCTTCCATAGAGTCTGACAACTTACCGGTCTCTATTAAGTGGACATGCACTCATTGTATTAGATTTAAGTTTCAGAATTTCAATTAGTTAAATTAGTTTAAGTCTTTGTCTAAGTAACGAAAGCCAAATTTAAATTGATTACTCATTTATCTCACATCATTTTTAAGGATGATGTTCGATTTCATCCGGGGGGCTGTTATATCCTAAATTCCTTAGCAGTCTATAATAAAATAAATCGCCGAATCACTTCCTATTGCATTTACGTAAATGCAATAGGACACCGAGACGAGCTCCGATAATTTTAATTACGTAAAATCAGTTCGGGTTTGGCTTTCGAGTTGTGCAGTACTTCATTTGTGAATTTTTAATAAACATTTTGTTTTTTTAAAAACAGTCTCCTCTGACCCACCCCGTAATAGTTCCTCTCCTTCAGGACGACGAGACACACGCGACGAGATTGCCAGAGTTGCGAAACGTATCGGGAAACCGATTCGCCCGCTCGCCCTGGGTCTCGCGCCGCGCTGCCTGCCTCCAGGCAAATCCAGGCCAAAGAGGTGTGTTGCACTGCTCAACCTCCAGGACTCCTTCATCCATCCGTACGGGTCTCCACGCAAGATTGTCCAGCATGCCTTCAGCGCACTTCTGTGAAGACATGCCCTCACCAAGTGACCACTTGCTTGCTGAAGTAAAGGACGGAGCTAGTAACCTGCTGTAGTGGCTATCGAGGAAGATGGTAAATGTGTACATTGCCCAGGGTGCACGACCTCCGCAAGCGGGGGTCGTACTATGTAGGACTTGGTGACGGGCGCCTATAGCCCAGGTTTACACTCCCTGAGCGTGCGCGTTTCGGCATTTCCTGATTTTTAAAATGGTGACCCCCCTAGCTAGGAGATCCCATCAGGACCCTTTCCACCGTCACTCCCCGCACCCCTCCGATTCACTCGTTGACTGTTATTCATATTTTTTAAATTAATGTAAAGTATTAAATGTGTACTAAGTTTGAGGTGTACGCATTACATTGTTTTTGAAATAGAGCAGTAACAAAAGTTGTTAAGGAAATGCTAAATTTTGGATGTTTCTCGTATAGGAACTCCATTGTGATTTAGGTTTTTAATGTTATTTATTATATTTTACGACAGTTACTATCAAAATACGTATTTCCTGAAAATTTGGACATGCTGTCTATAATAGTTTGAAAGAAAAGAGGGCTGCGACTGAAACACCAAACATACATATCAACTAGCGGAAACACCAAACGTATTACATATCAACTAGCCCTACAATTCGTTCCCATGGGAACCCGTGTAACCTCATTAGGTAAGTTTTCACAATATCTGAACATCATTTATGCAAAATTTCAAATTTATAGCTTCAATCGTATTGATTTTGTATGGAAATCTTAGAAAATTCGATTTTTTTACCTACCGAAAAAATCTTCTTTGTGGGTTAAACTTTTTTATTTATACCTTCAACAATGTAATAAAAAATGTTTCACGAAAACCCTTTCAGTAGAACCGTGTTCCGAGGTTTTGACGTATTTGGTCTTACGGCACTCCACTACTGGTCTTTGACATTGAAAAAACCCAAAACAAATTAAAATTAATAAATAGATTAGAAAGCAAGTAAACGCTTCGATATCATAATTTTTTTTTTAATAGACCCGCCTTCAAAAAGGATGAAATAATTTTATAAAGCTATAATCACAGTGGTTACAGGTAAAGCAGTAAGTATATTCATAGCGAAATGTGATAAATAGAGAGGAACAATATTTTTTGACGTCGGCGCCGAATAATTAATTAATTTATCAATTGATATTTCACTAGGATTTATAAAAGAAAAAAATTGGCTGATTGATTGACTAATTCATATATGAATCAACAGCCGAAGTGGCGAAGTATAATCGAATGAACTTGGCATAAACGTTCCTTATATACAACACACTATGGTATTCTCTTAATATTCATAGAAAATTGCACTGCAAAACTCATCATCATAGACAATGCAGAGGGCATTGTTGTAAAAAAGTCGCAAGGTTTAAGTGAAATCAGCCTTGTGGGTATTGAAACACATGAAACACGCCTTGTATGTGTATTGAAAACACATAATCTTCTGCATTTGTTTCAGAATATTATCATTAGTTCTGCAACTGTAATCTCCTAAGATAACCAGTTATAAATAAATAAATGTACGCATTACCTATTTTCTGGGGTAGCGATAGTTTTATTAGCACGGCGCCGACGTCAAAAAATATTGTTCCTCTCTATTTATCACATTTCGCTATGAATATACTTACTGCTTTACCTGTAACCACTGTGATTATAGCTTTATAAAATTATTTCATCCTTTTTGAAGGCGGGTCTATTTTTTTTTAATATTTTTTTTATACTTTTTAAAGGTTATCATTTATCATTCATATAACTCCCTCGTAGATCCATACTAATATTATAAATGCGAAAGTAACTCTTGTCTGTCTGTCTGTCCGTCTTTCACGCCTAAACTACTGAACCGATTTTGATGAAATTTGGTACAGATATAGATTAGGGTCTGGGAAAGGACATAGGCTACATTTTATCCCACAGTCGGGTTAATTATTCGGCGCCGACGTCAAAAAATATTGTTCCTCTCTATTTATCACATTTCGCTATGAATATACTTACTGCTTTACCTGTAACCACTGTGATTATAGCTTTATAAAATTATTTCATCCTTTTTGAAGGCGGGTCTATTTTTTTTTAATATTTTTTTTATACTTTTTAAAGGTTATCATTTATCATTCATATAACTCCCTCGTAGATCCATACTAATATTATAAATGCGAAAGTAACTCTTGTCTGTCTGTCTGTCCGTCTTTCACGCCTAAACTACTGAACCGATTTTGATGAAATTTGGTACAGATATAGATTAGGGTCTGGGAAAGGACATAGGCTACATTTTATCCCACAGTCGGGCACGATATAACCTATAGTCCACGCGGGCAGAGCACCGGGCGGAAAGCTAGTTTATTATAAAGCACTAAATCACTCGAGATTAAAGAACGATATAGTGATCAATTACTTTCACCCCACGGAAAGATATGAGGTGGTGATATTCATAACCAGTCGCAAGATGGCAAGAAAGATACGAGGTAGTACAATTCTCAAGCCGATCGCCAGATGCCATGAAATATATGGGGTGGTGGGTGATATTATCAACCGATTACCAGATAGCAGGGAAGATGAGTGGTGGTAATATACGCTACCGGTCACTAAACGGTAGATCCCCACAAAGGAGCCCCAAAAAACAACTTATAATATATTTTTTACAAAAAATTGACCCGCTTTCAAAAAGGGTGAAATAATTTTTTAAAGCTATGTTCACGAGTAAGTAGTGGTTACGGGTAAAACAGCAAATAGGTGAATTCATAGCGGAATATGGTAAATAGAGAGGAATTTTTTTTTAACGCCGGCGCCGGTTTGAACAGGACCTAGTTAAATGAAATAAGTATTCGCACAAGCTTTTTGGCAGTATAAAAGCTAAGATAGTTATGCCATGCGAGTAATTGTTCGGCGCCGACGCAGGGGGGTGTCACTCCGCAGTTTAGGCATGTTCGGGCGGCGGGCATACTGAGTATGCCAGCGAGCGCGGGTTGTTACTCGCCGCTCGCGCGCTCTCCGCGTTGGTCGTGTGTTGAACAAAATAATAAGTGTACCTACTTATTAACAATATTAAAATTAGACAGAAACACGTTTTGCCATCATAATAGTCTGTAGGTGTCTGTAGTTAGTAGTTATGTAGGCTAGGTATCAAATAACATGGTTAGTTATGTTAACTTGTGTTTTTGCTAACTGCACTTCCTAACTAAAGTTACTCTTGATTTTATAAGCTTTGTTATCTTACTTAATTAAGTTCAATAATAGTTTTACCGCTAAATCGGCGGCGAGTGTTAACCCTGAGCTCTCGTCGCGAACGCGGCATCGAGTCGGCGGTGCGCAATAGAATATGAACGCTAGCGGCCGACTATAAGTTTCAATTTCTCTTGCAAGCCTGTGCCGCTTGCAATGGTAGGCAATTTTTTATGCCTAAAGTTGACTTTTGTTAGGGAGTGAGACTTCTGTACGTTAGTACTATTATTTATTCTGTGGCCGACGTCAAAAAAGAATTCCTCTCTATTTACCATATTCCGCTATGAATTCACCTATTTGCTGTTTTACCCGTAACCACTACTTACTCGTGAACATAGCTTTAAAAAAATATTTCACCCTTTTTGAAGGCGGGTCAATTTTTTGTTAAAAATATTTTATTTTATTCTTTTTAAAGGTTATCATTTATCATTCATATAACTCCCTCGTAGATCCATACTAATATTAAAAATGCGAAAGTAATTCTGTCTGTCTGTCTGTCCGTCTTTCACGCCTAAACTACTGAACCGATTTTGATGAAATTTGGTACAGATATAGATTAGGGTCTGGGAAAGGACATAGGCTACATTTTATCCCACAATTGGGCACGATATAACCTATAGTCCACGCGGGCGGAGCACCGGGCGGAAAGCTAGTTTATTATAAAGCACTAAATCTCTCGAGAAGAGCGATATAGTGATCAATTACTTTCACCCCACGGAAAGATATGCGGTGGTGATATTCATAACCAGTCGCAAGATGGCAAGAAAGATACGGGGTGGTACAATTCTCAAGCCGATCGCCAGATGGCATGAAATATATGGGGTGGTGGGTGATATTATCAACCGATTACCAGACAGCAGGGAAGATGTGTGGTGGTAATATACGCTACCGGTCACTAAACGGTAGATCCCCACAAAGGAGCCCCAAAAAACAACTTAAAAGTCTCAGGGAACTACTTCGTTTTTGCTTCGTTTACATTGATGACATCCATCCACATATCATTCACATATATGACCATCCACATATATGACCGAGGGTAAATTTCAGTTTTTTTTATTTATGACCTAAACTACTGAAGCGATTTTGATAAAATTTTTATTAGACCAATCTGGGAGTAGATGCTTCCGAACTAAAAAAAAATTTGAAATCGGTTTACAAATGACGGAGTTAAAATTCACCCGAATTGATAACCTCCTCCTTTTTTTTGAAGTCGGTTAAAAAGCACCAGATTATAAAATTATTCTCTTATTCAAATTGAGCGTTGACAATTGTGCACAGTTTTTTAAACAGATCTAGAACATTTTCATCTTTTCTCTCAGGCACTGCATGAAGCTCCAAGTTAGCCGCACGTGAAATATTGTCCACTGTGGTCATTTTTTCGTTTAATTTCTGAAGAGAATTTTGAAGGCGAATATGTTCAGATTGAAGTCCCTTAATCGTATCAGAGTGCTTAGAAATTTCAGTCTTAAGATCTTTCTGTTCAGCCGCAAGGAAATCAGTGGTTTCAGTGAATTCGCTTTTCAACTGCTGTACAGCAGAACTTAATTCCCGCTTCACTGCAGCCTCAAAGCTGCGACTTAAAGAGTTGACTACACTTTGGAGCTTGGATTCCAGTGTGTAGCGTTTTTTTAATACTTTTTTAAACTTTGTTAAACTAGGTGTAAGGGCTGTTGCTTACAGTGTGTCAAGATTAATACGTAGCGGTGGATACAACTTCAAAAACGATCATGCATGTTACCTACAGCTTGAAGGACCAAAACTGCACCGACCGCCGTTCCACTATCACTCAGTTGATAAAACAGTCAAAAGTAGCTTTATTTCATAGAACATTCAGAACGTTACTTAAAATACATCAAAGTAGTGAATTACATTAGCATTTTTAACTTTGCGCATATTAGCAAAGGTGGAGAAGAATAGGCAAGAAACTTCGAGGGGTGCTCTTTTTAACTCAATTACCTGTTTAAATTTCCTTTTTTCCAATTTTAATTGACTTCATATTCATAATTGACTTCAAAAATGTATAAAAATAAGCCAATTAAAATTTCATTTTGTAGACGTATTAGTTTCGCGCACTTAATAACGAATTAATTCATTGTTCATTAATACCGTTCAAAAATGCGTCGCCTGCCGTACAGTGGCCTTCAAGATTTCTCACGTATTTCCTGGCTTGGGAGAGTACGTTAAATTCCAGCTGTTTCGATTAAATATAGCCCAGATAGTTTGAGTGAGTTCTGTAGTTTTTGTTGCCAAAGAAAATATTATTTTTCATTATTCGGCGGTTTTAAAAATGACATCACGGTTGGTATACCCACGTGATTACACTGACACGATAAGATAGATAGATAGTAACATGTTTTAATCGGTTACAAAGATGCCGATAAATGTAATGTAGATGGTAAACTACAATAGACCAGCGTTGTGGATTCTTCCGAAACCACAACTACGCTGAGTTGGGGTCCCATATTGGCGTCATTAGATTATAATTAGTATTAAATAACTTTTAAGAATTGTCTACCAATGTATAATGACGTCAATAAATATTTTGCTCTCTTGCTTTCCCTCTTCAATAAGGCAAGGTTTTCCCGGTCATGCTTTTAACTAGTTTCTGTTTCATTTGCAGCGTAAACCGGCGTTAGAGGCCGAGCATTTGATAGCCGTGGAGCAATGGAACGCAGCGCACAAAGTGGTGTTAGAGGAACTGATGCCCGATGCGGTCTTGACTGGTAAGAATTACACTACTAAGCTGTCCCTTACATCCTGTAAGGGACAGCTTAGCAAATACTAATATGGTGGAATGTACTCATAACTATGATCAGCTGTATTTTTACTGGAAACGTCAAGTTAAGGAGTTTTCTTTATTTACCTACTTTGGCGCTACGCAATGTAACGTGAAACCGCAGCCCGCGCGCGGTTCCCCCGCGCCGCGCCTCTCTCAGAATGAGATCTGCATTGCTGGTTTTCGTGTTTTACCCTGTTCTCATTGGTTTTTTATTGGAAAATGAATATGAAACATTAAATGAAAAAAAAAATCCTGATGAAAATTCTAGTGGAAAATCATTCAGAATGATGGTCTGAGTGGGTGTTCCCGTTCGTTCGATCGGTCCATCGATCAATCGGCCCATTGGGATATCTTTTTCCCGTTTAATCGACGCTCGCCTTTTATTTATGTACAGTCATGTTGAGTAATTTTTCATTTTAATAATTAAAAAATTATTAAAATGAATAATTACTCAAAATGAATAATACCTCCCACTCTCAGCGACTTATCATGCACCTCAATACCCCAACCCCTCACTTATTGATTTAATTACGAGTATAGTGTCAAATCCTAGCATGGTGGCGACTCATGGTCAGTTGACATCTCCCTTTTCCTACCACGATCTAATATACTCGTACCTTTCATACAAACTTCGTCCCCCTAAACCCAAACCTAAATTCATATTTCTCCGAAGTTTTAAGGACATTGACTTAGAGCGTTTGCGGGCTGATGCGGGTAGTGGTCTATTGTCTTTGGCTCTGACACGGTTGACGAGATGATTTCTACATTTAATAATCTTTTAACTCTCCTGTACGACGTCAAGCGTGTCAGAGTGAAACGATTACCTGCTCTGTGGTTGACTGACTCGATCAAAATAATGATGGCCAGGAGAAATAGGGCTAAACGACGATACCGGAAGCTTCTAACTGAAGATAATCTTCTGGTATACAAAAAACTCCGGAATCACTGCAATCGTCTGAGTAGAAATGCGAAAAAACACCATATTCACAAATCTATTGAAAACCTTAGTAGCTCTCTCATTTGGAATTTTTTTAAGTCCTTGGGAATTGGTAAAGGTGCCGTTGAAAGCTCGACAAACATTGATGTCGATGCTTAAAATTTTCACTTCTGTAAAGCTCCTGTCATCGTCATGTGTCCTCATCAAATCTGCCACACTTCTTAAAATTTCCAAAAAGACAAAACCCAATTGCGCCCCCTTTGCTTTTTCATCAGTTACAGTGTGTGACGTTAAGAGATCACTCCTTTCCATCACCTCGAAGGCTGTGGGAGAGGACGGGATTCAGCTGCAGATGATCCTTCTGCTTGTAGATGAGCTTGCTCCTATAATCAGCTACATCCTTAATTACTCTCACAACAAGCTCATTCCCAAGTAGTTGGAGAAAGGCACGTGTTCTCCCCCTGCCAAAAGTTTCTAATCCGACTTCCTTTTCCCAATTTCGTCCCATTCTACCTATCCTCTCAAAATTCCTGGAGAGTCTTGTCCAAAGACAGCTCTCTAATTACCTTACCCGCCAAAATCTCCTCAATCCTTTCCAGTCGGGGTTTCCACCGGGTCACAGCACTGTCATGGCCTTGCTTAAAGTCAGCGATGATATTCGTTTGGCTATTGACAGTAGCGCGTTCAACTCGGTCGACTTTGACATCCTCTTAAATATCCTCTCATCTCTTAACGTTTCTTCCCCTGTAATCTCATGGTTTGACTCTTATCTTCGGGGCCGCTCGCAGTGCTTCCACTGTGACGATGTCAAATCGAAATGGTGTGACCTAACTGCCGGCGTTTCCCAAGGCGGTGTTCTCTCTCCCTTATTATTTTCATTATTCATAAATGAAATCACTCTCGTCATCACTTCTCGATACCATCTCTACGCTGATGATTTGCAGATCTATCGTCATTTCCACATTGATGACCTTACGAATGCTATATCGGAGCTTAATGCGGACTCGGGGAGAATTAGCAGTTGGGCTAAATCGCATAGGCTTCTTGTGAATCCGGCTAAGTCACAAGCCTTACTAATTAATAGTCAAACGAACTTCCTCAGGGTTCGTGAAGTTCGACTGTAATTATGTGAAGTTGTTGTCTCGTCCGAAGATGATGAAGATAACTCGTGTAGTCTCGGCAATGCACTCTCTGGCATCACATAATTTTAAAGCTAAAAGCCAATAAATTTTTGAACGCAACCCACCAACTAGCGCCCTCTATCTATGTACAGCTGTCATTCAAGTTTAAAGGTTTAATTTTACAACAACGGGAATAAATTAAATTAACTTTAATTGTAACAAAGAGTAAGGGGTTGGGTGGGACTCATCATCTTCGGACGAGACAACAACTTCACATAATTACAGTCGAACTTCACGAACCCTGACGTAAGTTCGTTTGACTATTAATTATGTTCATTGTTGTCTCGTCCTCGATGATGAAGATAACTCGTGTAGATGTTCAAAGTAAAGTTGTAAAATTAAAGAATTATATGAGATCAAAATAAAAATTGTTTATTATTGTCCTTATAATCTATAACATAACTTATTTAAAAATGCTTTCAGCAAATTGGGAGTTATTTAAAATAGGTCTATTATAAAATTTACCAAAAACAGTGGACTCACCAGACCAACCAGCCGTTCGCCTTATGTTGTCAATGTTGACACCTCTACTGAATGCTGCCGATGTACTAGCGTGTCGTGTGCTATGGCTTGTAAATATTGAGATATCTATGCCACTCTCTTGCATACAGTTTTTAATCCAACGACTGATTGTGCTGGTGGAAACACTATTATATTGTTTTCTATAAGAAACAAATAATGAGCTTGTTTTCCTTATCTCCTTCGTAACGTCTAAGTAATCACATAATGCTTTGGCTGGACAGACATTAGGTCTATCGTTAAAAAACGGTAACGTTAAAAAGGGTTGGCACCTATTAGGGGCTGATGTCTTGACTATTTTGTCAATCCTAATTGTTATACAATCGTCCTTAATATCTATATTATTTATATCATTTAATGAAATAGTTTGTACTCTTTGGCCCGTGGCTAAGGTTAACAAAATAGCAGTCTTCTTAGTAACATTTTCTAAATTAGATTTATCTATATACTTTTCTTCAATATGAGTAAGCACCTTTGATACATCCCATGTATTATTATATTTAGGAGCACTAGATCTCAATCGAAAAAAGCCTTTGAACAGTCTTTTCACTCTCTCATCTGTACCTAAATGAGATCCTATTATCAGTGACAGAGCAGATCTAAGGGAATTCAAGCTTCCATATGACAATCCTTCATTAAATTTTTTAGTAAGATATGAAATAACATCTGTTATGCTAGGATTAGTTAGTGAAATACCTTTCTTTTGAGAATATTTAGCCCATGCAACTATACATGGTTGATATTGTTTGAGCGTACTAGTTGAGATTGAAGCCAGCATTATTTCTGCAGCATCGACACTGATACCAGAATTTATGAAGACATTCCTGATAATATTCCTGCCATCAATCGTAGACTCTTGTGTAGGGGATGAGGTAGCCTGGAATTTTGGAGAATAAGCAAATCTTCAGATGGTCCAAAAATGATTGGTTCTCTTTTTAACAATCTATTATATAGTGGAAACCAAGGTTGAGCAGTCCAATAAGGTACAATGACTATTCCTACTGCTTTACCTATAATTATCTTTTCCAGGGTCTTAAGGACCATGGAGAATGGTGGAAACGCATAAAAATACGTATCAGACCAACACAGAGTGAAAGCGTCTACAGCAAAAGCTTCAGGGTCTGGATGCCAGGACACAAAATTTTTACACTTTCTATTAGTCCTGGTTGCAAAGAGTTCTATACTTGGTTTTCCAAAAACTGATACTATTTTTTGAAAATATGTTTCATCAAGTTCCCACTCTGTGTTACCCAATTCCTTTCGTGACTGAAAATCTGCAATTATATTATCTTTGGTATTTATATATGTGGCAAATATATATATATATATATATATATATATTCCTATATTGGCACCATTCCCATATTTCTCTTGTAATTTTATGTAAATGTGGGTACTGAATCCCTCCTAAGCGATATATGAGACGGCAGTAATATTATCAATTCGGAGAAGAATATTACAATTTCTTACATCAGAAGCGAAACACTTCAATGCAAAGAAGGAAGCCAATAATTCTAGAGAATTTATATGAAGTTCCAATTCCTTATTGGTCCAGGCTCCCCCAGTCTGGCTCGTACCACATGAAGCACCCCAACCTGTTCTTGAAGCATCACTAAAAATTTCTAATTTATAATCATTTTTCCTAATGTTATTACTCGATTTAATAATATTATCAGACCACCACTTCAGATCTTGTTTACACTGTTTATTTAATGATATTTTAGTTTCATATTTGTTGTTATTGTATTTTAAAGATAAGTATTTAAGTCTCTCTAATTCTTTAGTATATAATATTCCATATTTAATGGCAGGGCAGACTGAAACTATACCTACAACATGGGCCAGAAATCTTATAGTGAAATGATCTTTTGAAATTAATTCTGAAATTAGGTTATTTCAGAATTAATTTTTAATTTAGTTTTGTCTCTTTATATCTGATATTTTGATTGACATTTCTTCTGTGTTAAACAAAAAACCTAGAAAGCTACATGTTTGTTTAGGTACAAAATCACATTTTTCTTTATTTATAATAAATCCTAACTCAGACAATAGCTCCAAGGTTACATTCATGTTATTTTTACATTCTGTGTAATCCTTTCCAATACAAAGAAAGTCATCGAGATACAGAACTGATATATAACCTCTTTCTCGCAAGTAAGATGTAACTGGTTTCATAATTTTAGTAAATGTCAAGGGGGCTGTACACAGTCCAAAGGGTAAAACATTAAATTGGTAAAATTTTCCTTCAAAATAGAACCTAAGATATTTTCTACTACTTTTATGTATCATTTTCATGTAGTATGCGTCCTTGAGGTCCAAGGACACAAGATAGTCATCTTTTTGTATGAGTTTACAAACAGTACGGTAATCTACTAATTTGAAATGTTCAGTGTAGACAAAAGTATTTAATTTCTTGAGATTTAAAATAAACCTATAAGAACCATTAGGTTTTTTGATAATAAAAATAGGAGAACAAAACTGATTATCTATAGGTGTGCACAGCTCTATAGCTTTCAGTTTTAGTATTTTTTTAATTTCTATTCTTATCTGAATTTGTTCAGCGTTTGAAAAGTTATTATTCAAAGGAATGGATCCTTGTTGCGGTGTTTCCATGAATGGGATTTGGTATCCCTGAACCCATTTCAGTATGGTAGGGTCATGAGTGATTTGTTTCCACTTTTGAATATGAAAACTAATTCTTCCTACCTGAACATTTATTTCCTCCCCCTCCTGGATGTGGTTTCTTTCTTCGGGAACTGTTGTTGACGATATGATGGCCCTAACCTCTGGGATCTCTGTTGAGCTCCTCCCCGAGGAGGGCCCCGCCAGTTTAAAGTCTTATTCCCCACAACATTTTTATCACCTTGTTTCACTTGCTTCTTGGGTTTATCATCTACTTTTAAGTCTTTCCCAGACTTTTGTACTGCTTTTGCAGTTTTTATTTTTTCCGACAGGTTTTCACCGAAAAGAAACTCTGCTGGAGTCGTTTCGGAGAGGTAATCCTTAAGGTCTTTGTTTATAACAGAGAGAATCAGGTTCCTACGACCCTTCGAATCACAGTATGGCGAGTCACATAATAGTCGTCCTGCTTCATTCAACTTTTTTATAATTTTAAGTTTATTTTCTTGGATGTTACTAAGTAACGCCATTTGTAGTGCCTCACCAACACAGGCTAATGTTGTCGATAGTTGTTTTTGTCGGCTTTCAATCATAACACCTCTTTTTCTCTGATTCTCACTCAAGGCTGCAGCCACCTCTTTGTTTAGTTTTGGTGTTATCATGTTATCAACATTTTCAAATGGAGGATTTTCTTTCGTGATTTCTTCTTTCTCTTCCTTCTTTAGACCTTTTTTCAGAATATCTGTCCATCGTTCTGCAATCTCTTTGTGTAAATTATCTTTTTTGGGTGCTGGGGCTGGAGCCGCCCCAAGAATTTCGAGTACCTCTCCCTCTAAGGTCGGTTCGTTCTGTTTATCTTCATTTTCTGTGTTTTCTTTTTCTTCTTCCATGGTTTCTCCAATTTCTATAATATTCTCTTCTGACATTGAACCAGATTCTCTTTCAGGGTCTAGTTGTTCGTTTTCCTCAACTGCTGTAAGGTGTGAGAGAATGAAAACAAGACTTAATTATGACAAGAAAAAATTCTTTGTTTAGTTAAGTAATATAATAACTACTAATCGGCCACGTACATTCCCGCAGAATGTCCCTCGGCCTATTTATTTTGTCACAAGTGACAATTAGATAACATAACCACGTGAGTTCCCGCAGAACACCCCTTTAAGGTTATGAAAAAATTTACCACGTGCGACCCCGCAGGTCGCCCCTAGGTAATTTGAAAAACATCCTCAAGGGATGGGAAGGGACTAGATGTCCTCTAGGAAGGTTGTTCATATATTGTACTTATTGTTTTTATGTGAAAGGAGGTAAGCATTTCTGAAAATTACCTTCTTCAGAATCCGAGTAATTTTGTAATACTTTCTTTTCTAACTTTCTTATTTTCTTCAATAGGTGTTCCGTTGATCTTTTTCGTTTATTAGGCATCTTGTTTTTAACAAAAAAACACAATTTTAGTAAAAATAATGAAAAAAACGCATGCGACGCCTTTCTGACATAAAAACCGAATGACAGCTGTACATAGATAGAGGGCGCTAGTGGGTGGGTTGCGTTCAAAAATTTATTGGCTTTTAGCTTTAAAATTATGTGACGCCAGAGAGTGCATTGCCGAGACTACACGAGTTATCTTCATCATCGAGGACGAGACAACAACGAACATAATTGGTAGTCATCATATGTACAATAGAGCTGTCAATAATACTTTGCCACCAGTGGTGTTCGATGGTACTCCAATAGCCTATGCGAAAACTGCAAAAAACCTGGGTGTTATCTTCGATTGTTATCTCTCCTGGTCCAGTCAATAATAATAAAAATAATAATAATAAAATTGTTTATTCATTTACAAAAAGGCATACATGATTAGCATTAGAGACTACAAAAATATTAAAAATAAAATAAAAGCAAACTTTACTAATTAATTAGGTATACGCCTGAACTAGGTGAAACCTGTGTTTCAGGCAATATACGATGGGCAGGTACATAAGCTAAATCCAATTTATTTCTGATAACAAATACCTATTATATGACTAATGCATATAGGATGTGTGCATTTGTGTCTATATTCTAACAAAAATAGTAATAAAACATTATAACTAATTAATTAATGACAATATTTAAGTACTTACTAACTATTTTACAATTGACATACAATTTTCGGTTTCGTCATAGGAAAACTGCTGTAAATAATCATAGACTAGCTTCTTACATTCGAATAAATTCTTATCGTAGGTAGGTACTGATTTGTTTAGTTTGTTATACAAAAATGGACCGAGGAAGGTGAAAAACTTATTGCTATAAAGGAATTTTGAAGACGAGCTTACTTTGCAAACGATGTCCTTTCGTCTTTTATTAGTAGTGTTAGGGAGGTATGCAAGTGCCTTGTGTTGTTTTAGGATAGTGTTAAATATGAATAGCTGTCGTACAGTTAGAACTTCGCAGGATGCATACAGCATCTTAGTAGGAAAAAGATATGATCGGAAGGTGGCTACTTTGAGTATCGCTCTTTGAGCACGTTCAAGCGGTAGTAACACGGTCTTTGGTGCTCCTCCCCAGGAAGTAATGCAGTACGATATAATGGATTGGCATAAGGAAAGGTACACTAGTTTTATTAGGTTAGCACCAGCAAAGGTTCGCAAAGTCTTAAAGATGAAAATTAATTTACGTACTCTATTAGCTAGTTTTTCAATATGTTGATGAAAGGATAACGTGTTATCAATAGTTATTCCCAAATATTTGATCTCTCTTGTACTCTGTATTGAAGGACAACTACACATGTTATCCGTCTGATTAATGCAACAGTGAGCATAAATGTTTGAAGTGGAGTGATAAATGTTCTTAGTTCTCATAGAGAAGTTAATAAACTTGGTTTTATCTGCGTTTAAGGTGAGCAAATTGTATCGGAGCCAGCTATTAACTGTATTAAACCCCTGTTGAGCCAAACTATGTACCTCAGCAATCGTGTCAGCGGAGAACAATAATGCAGTATCATCGACGTAGGAAATAATTTTTCCCTGATTCAGTTTTAAATCGCATAGATCGTTTATGTAGATTAAGAATAGAGTTGGGCCAATTATACTACCTTGTGGAACCCCAAAGGGAAAATTTTTGTGGTCTTCACTGATTATATTATCTACTTTCACACACTGGCAACGATCGCTCAGGTAGCTTTCGAATAATTTGAGCTGTGTTCCCCTTATTCCTAGTGCATACAATTTGTTTAATAGGATGGGTACAGATACCGTATCAAAAGCCTTCGCAAGTCAATAAATGAGGTAAGTAAAAAATTCCACTACTCGTTTCAGTTTCTCAAGCGTCTTCAGCAGTTTTTGTCCTTTGAAGCTAAGGTTACCTTAGCCCAATCTTTACTCCTTCCTCTCCTCGACTACGCGGATGTCTGCTACTTGGACGCCACGGAGGAATTACTGAATAATTTGAAGCGGCTTCAGAATCTGTGTATTCGTTTTATTTTTGGCGTGCGCAAATACGACCACGTTTCATCTTATAGGTCTCAATTAAAATAGTTGCCAATCAGGCGAAGACGTGATTTGCATGTCCTCTCTACCCTCTATTCAATTTTGAATAGTCCAGTTTCCCCACAGTACCTCCGTGAGCAGTTCGAGTACCAGATCCCACGTGGCGCGCCCTGCCGGACCAGTAGATCCCTCCTCCTTCGTTTCCCACCCCACTCCTCATCCTGTTATGGCGGTTCCTTCACGGTGCACTCTGTGCGTTTGTGGATTTCACTTCCTCATGACATTCAAGCGAGTCGTTCATTGGATGCGTTCAAGAGAGAGCTGAAAGAGCATTATTTATCTTTCTAACCCTTTACAACCGAAGAAAATAATTTATTCAGACTTTTTTGAAATTCACATACTTAACTTTTTCATGGGTGCCTAAGTATCATGTAAAAAATAAAATAAAAAATCCTGAAATCTCTGGTTTCCTGAAAATTTACCCTGACGAGCGTGGGGCTTAGGAGATAGCTCGAGATGTGAGTTTTTTCTACTTTGGGGATATGTTTTGATATTAAATAAAAATTAAATTAATTAAACCGTGTTTATAATCATTAGTAATTTATAAAAAATATTAATAATGAGTTATTAAAGATTAGATATAACGTTTTTAACAAAAACATCAACATTCTTATTAGAAAGCTTAGAATATTTCTTCCTTACTTAGGTTAGTATTTTTTTTTGGTATAAAACTTTAAAATAAACATAAAAATTACCTTAAAGTACTTAAACCTACTTTGGAATCATATGAGATATTATTATTTAGTAATAGTGAGCATGTTTCACATAATTAACATTAAAAAAAAGATTGCACTAGCCAGTCCTCTTGATTACCTTAAAGTACTTAAACCTACTTTGGAATCACATGAGATATTATTATTTAGTAATAGTGAGCATGTTTCACATAATTAACATTAAAAAAAAGATTGCACTAGCCAGTCCTCTTGATGTTTTCCTGCCTGATCTATCTCTAGTTGATCCTCTGCGTCTGGATGGTGTTGGGGTAGGTGGTGGTGCCTCATCCACTTTGGAGGACTCTTCGCCAGAACCAGATCCACTCTCTTCTAGGTGATTTAAAACTCTCGCCACAATATCTTCCTCATCATCGGTAAATTCCTCAATTTCCGAGTCATTTCCTTCTGCTAATATTTGTGCGACTGGGTCATCTCTGAGGGGAATTCCTAAAAATTAGGAAAAAACCATTGTTAAACGGTCATACATACAGAAAATTATGTTTAGGTACAAAAAGTATGAATATCTATTTAGTACGTATCACCTAACCAACACGATCGTGCGTCCTTGATTTTGAGTCACAATATACGCCTAAGTCAGCGTGCTAGGTTCAAATTACATACATGTAGGTATAAAACAACACTTATTGAAGTAAATCACATAAACAAAACAATAAAACTTGCATTAATTTAATGAAAAACTAATTACTTACCCGGGCGAGTTTACGCGCCAAAAAACGTAGCCATCCTTCGCTGTGGTTATGGGCGACATACAGATTCAAACTTGTTCACAAGGGACACGTGCACGTTTTTTTCCAATAAAAAGATAGTCTCACGAACGATCGACACCGGTTGCGTCTCGAAAATCAAGTCTCACTAAATGAGTTATCTACAGAGCTGAAAACTACATAAACGTACCTAACTATAGACTCAAGAACCAACCTTCTAGCCCCTACCGTTATTTTTGTACGAATTTTTGAAGTTCACTTAACTAAATTATCAGTTTCGAGAAAATTGCAATTTAAGTTTGCCGTACAAAAAAGTTATGTTTTAGTGTGAAGTTATGTAACTGATGGTATACTATGATTGACTATGATTATTACTAATGGAAATTCTTACAATCCGTGCATAAACTTGTCTGTTGTTGGAACTAGACCCGCCAACATAATTAATAGTCAAACGAACTTACCTCAGGGTTCGTGAAGTTCGACTGTAATTATGTGAAGTTGTTGTCTCGTCCGAAGATGATGAAGATAACTCGTGTAGTCTCGGCAATGCACTCTCTGGCGTCACATAATTTTAAAGCTAAAAGCCAATAAATTTTTGAACGCAGCCGACCCACTAGCGCCCTCTATCTATGTACAGCTGTCATTCAAGTTTAAAGGTTTAATTTTACAACAATGGGAATAAATTAAATTAACTTTAATTGTAACGAAGAGTAAGGGGTTGGGTGGGACTCATCATCTTCGGACGAGACAACAACTTCACATAATTACAGTCGAACTTCACGAACCCTGAGGTAAGTTCGTTTGACTATTAATTATGTTCGTTGTTGTCTCGTCCTCGATGATGAAGATAACTCGTGTAGATGTTCAAAGTAAAGTTGTAAAATAAAAGAATTATATGAGATCAAAATAAAAATTGTTTATTATTGTCCTTATAATCTATAACATAACTTATTTAAAAATGCTTTCAGCAAATTATTTAAAATAGGTCTATTATAAAATTTACCAAAAACAGTGGACTCACCAGACCAACCAGCCGTTCGCCTTATGTTGTCAATGTTGACACCTCTACTGAATGCTGCCGATGTACTAGCGTGTCGTGTGCTATGGCTTGTAAATATTGAGATATCTATGCCACTCTCTTGCATACAGTTTTTAATCCAACGACTGATTGTGCTGGTGGAAACACTATTATATTGTTTTCTATAAGAAACAAATAATGAGCTTGTTTTCCTTATCTCCTTCGTAACGTCTAAGTAATCACATAATGCTTTAGCTGGACAGACATTAGGTCTATCGTTAAAAAACGGTAACGTTAAAAAGGGTTGGCACCTATTAGGGGCTGATGTCTTGACTATTTTGTCAATCCTAATTGTTATACAATCGTCCTTAATATCTATATTATTTATATTAATTAATGAAATAGTTTGTACTCTTTGGCCCGTGGCTAAGGTTAACAAAATAGCAGTCTTCTTAGTAACATTTTCTAAATTAGATTTATCTATATACTTTTCTTCAATATGAGTAAGCACCTTTGATACATCCCATGTATTATTAAATTTAGGAGCACTAGATCTCAATCGAAAAAAGCCTTTGAACAGTCTTTTCACTCTCTCATCTGTACCTAAATGAGATCCTATTATCAGTGACAGAGCAGATCTAAGGGAATTCAAGCTTCTATATGACAATCCTTCATTAAATTTTTTAGTAAGATATGAAATAACATCAGTTATGCTAGGATTAGTTAGTGAAATACCTTTCTTTTGAGAATATTTAGCCCATGCAACTATACATGGTTGATATTGTTTGAGCGTACTAGTTGAGATTGAAGCCAGCATTATTTCTGCAGCATCGACACTGATACCAGAATTTATGAAGACATTCCTGATAATATTCCTGCCATCAATCGTAGACTCTTGTGTAGGGGATGAGGTAGCCTGGAATTTTGGAGAATAAGCAAATCTTCAGATGGTCCAAAAATGATTGGTTCTCTTTTTAACAATCTATTATATAGTGGAAACCAAGGTTGAGCAGTCCAATAAGGTACAATGACTATTCCTACTGTTTTATCTGTAATTATCTTTTCTAGTGTCTTAAGGACCATGGAGAATGGTGGAAACGCATAAAAATACGTATCAGACCAACACAGAGTGAAAGCGTCTACAGCAAAAGCTTCAGGGTCTGGATGCCAGGACACAAAATTTGTACACTTTCTATTAATCCTGGTTGCAAAGAGGTCTATACTTGGTTTTCCAAAAACTGATACTATTTTTTGAAAATATGTTTCATTAAGTTCCCACTCTGTGTTACCCAATTCCTTTCGTGACTGAAAATCTGCAATTATATTATCTTTGGTATTTATATATGTGGCAAATATATATATGTTCCTATATTGGCACCATTCCCATATTTCTCTTGTAATTTTATGTAAATGTGGGTACTGAATCCCTCCTAAGCGATTGATATATGAGACGGCAGTAATATTATCAATTCTGAGAAGAATATTACAATTTCTTACATCAGAAGCGAAACACTTCAATGCAAAGGAAGCCAATAATTCTAGAGAATTTATATGAAGTTCCAATTCCTTATTGGTCCAGGCTCCCCCAGTCTGGCTCGTACCACATGAAGCACCCCAACCTGTTCTTGAAGCATCACTAAAAATTTCTAATTTATAATCATTTTTCCTAATGTTATTACTCGATTTAATAATATTATCAGACCACCACTTCAGATCTTGTTTACACTGTTTATTTAATGATATTTTAGTTTCATATTTGTTGTTATTGTATTTTAAAGATAAGTATTTAAGTCTCTCTAATTCTTTAGTATATAATATTCCATATTTAATGGCAGGGCAGACTGAAACTAGTTTACCTACAACATGGGCCAGAAATCTTATAGTGAAATGATCTTTTGAAATTAATTCTGAAATTAGGTTATAACAGTTTTGTCTCTTTATCTATATCTATTTATACTAATATTATAAAGAGGAAAGATTTGATTGTTTGTTTGTTTGTTTGTTTGTTTGCATTGAATAGGCTCCGAAACTACTGGACCGATTTGAAAAATTCTTTCACCATTAGAAAGCTACATTATCCCCGATGGACATAGGCTATATTATATTTTCAAAAAAATTAGGGATCCTTACTGAAACTCAAATAATGTAACCTAAGGTGTAAAAAAATTACCTAAAATATTCTTTACATAGCGTGCGCTGCGTAAACTATTGATGATAGAATAAAATAATGTACTACGACTTTGCAGAACATATAAATATTTACAAAAAATGTCGCGACAGCATATGTATAACTATTGTAGTTATGCCACAATATGTGTTCTTTTATTTAAAAAAATAATTGAAATGCCGCCCGCTATAAAATGCTCTTTATTTGTATCATGGTATTAATCCTTATCAAAATAAATAACTTCAAGACTGCTTTCATATCTTTATACAACTTTTTGAATTATGCAATTCGGACATTCCATTCAAAAGATATCATGAGTTTAAAAATGTAAGTATTAGAAAAAGTTTCGTGGTCGCCGCTCATCCTGCTCAGCTAGCTAGCTAGGCAACACCTTATGCGATGCAGGCGTCACTGGGGTACGGGCCGTACGGGCGGGGAGTCAATATCAAGAAATGAAAAAAAAAACTTCAGAAAGTTTAATAATATGTTATAAAATCAATCAATATCTACAGATGTGTATGCTGTATGACAG
This sequence comes from Aproaerema taeniolella, assembly GCA_949987775.1. Classification (NCBI taxonomy): domain Eukaryota; kingdom Metazoa; phylum Arthropoda; class Insecta; order Lepidoptera; family Gelechiidae; genus Aproaerema; species Aproaerema taeniolella. The sequence continues at coordinate 16,734,631 of OX465244.1, read as the reverse complement.
CAATGCAGACTGCTTTTCCAGTCTCGGTGGACATTCCCTCTACTGGTAATTTAGGTCCGTATTACCTAAATTACCAAGCTTGATATATACTTAAGTATTGATTGTCTCTTTCTTTAACTATCAAAATGACAAAGACGACTGCTGCTTAAGTATAGATCAGTCTGAGTCGCGTTCTATAATACGGACCTTAGATGCACATTGCATATGTGCTCAGAGCATTTCAAGCAATTAGAATACTCTCTTCGTATAAGATAAATAATTCAATAAGGCTACCTATATGCTATTTTAGGTTTCAAACATTTATTTATTCATAACTTAATTGAAAGATTTAAATTTAATATCTTAGGTAATAACCACAGCCAAATACAGATTACTCTGGATTAGCAAATATTCGTCTGTTTAAAGTTGTTTTTATCTATGTAACAAACATGATTATTCTATTCAGCTTACGTCTTTAGTAAGTAATTCAAATCAAAAAGTTGTATTTTTACAGCACCATTGTATTCTATGTATACCTTTCTGCAGCTTTTTATGTAATACCTATCAATGTCAAGTGTATAAGATCTCAACTTTTATTTGTTTCGTTAGGAATCATCAAAATGACGATGAACTTTACAGCACTAAGAAAGGATTTTTTTAAATTCTACCCCTAAGGGGGTGAAATGGGGGTTCAAAGTTTGAATGGAGAAAACATTTTTTTTGCACATTTTGATTCAAAACTTCGTCAAGATATACCCGAAGCAAATAAACGGACACGTGTTTCGCTATTTTTCAAAAATCATCCCCTAAAGGGTCAAGAATGAAACGGGTGACTAAAAGAGTTCTTTTCGCGAGCGAAGCCGCGGGGAAAAGCTAGTATCTGATATTTTGATTGACATTTCTTCTGTGTTAAACAAAAAACCTAGAAAGCTACATGTTTGTTTAGGTACAAAATCACATTTTTCTTTATTTATAATAAATCCCAACTCAGACAATAGCTCCAAGGTTACATTCATGTTATTTTTACATTCTGTGTAATCCTTTCCAATACAAAGAAAGTCATCGAGATACAGAACTGATATATAACCTCTTTCTCGCAAGTAAGATGTAACTGGTTTCATAATTTTAGTAAATGTCAAGGGGGCTGTACACAGTCCAAAGGGTAAAACATTAAATTAATAAAATTTTCCTTCAAAATAGAACCTAAGATATTTTCTACTACTTTTATGTAACATTATCATGTAGTATGCGTCCTTGAGGTCCAAGGACACAAGATAGTCATCTTTTTGTATGAGTTTACAAACAGTACGGTAATCTTCTAATTTGAAATGTTCAGTGTAGACAAAAGTATTTAATTTCTTGAGATTTAAAATAAACCTATAAGAACCATTAGGTTTTTTGATAATAAAAATAGGAGAACAAAACTGATTATCGATAGGCGTGCACAACTCTATAGCTGTCAGTTTTAGTAATTTTTGAATTTCTATTCTTATCTGAATTTGTTCAGCATTTGAAAAGTTATTATTCAAAGGAATGGATCCTTGTTGCGGTGTTTTCATGAATGGGATTTGGTATCCCTGAACCCATTTCAGTATGGTAGGATCATGAGTGATTTGTTTCCACTTTTTAATATAAAAACTAATTCTTCCTACCTGAACATTTATTTCCTCCCCCTCCTGGAAGTGGTTTCTTTCTTCGGGAACTGTTGTTGACGATATGATGGCCCTGACCTCTGCGATCTCTGTTGAGCTCCTCCCCGAGGAGGGCCCCGCCAGTTTAAAGTCTTATTCCCCACAACATTTTTAACACCTTGTTTCACTTGCTTCTTGGGTTTATCGTCTACTTTTAAGTCTTTCCCAGACTTTTGTACTGCTTTTGCAGTTTTTATTTTTTCCGACAGGTTTTCACCGAAAAGAAACTCTGCTGGAGTCGTTTCGGAGAGGTAATCCTTAAGGTCTTTGTTTATAACAGAGAGAATCAGGTTCCTACGACCCTTCGAATCACAGTATAGCGAGTCACATAATAGTCGTCTTGCTTCATTCAACTTTTTTATATTTTTTTGTTTATTTTCTTGGATGTTACTAAGTAACGCTATTTGTAGTGCCTCACCAACGCAGGCTAATGTTGTCGATAGTTGTTTTTGTCGGCTTTCAATCATAACATCTCTTTTTCTCTGATTCTCACTCAAGGCTGCAGCCACCTCTTTGTTTAGTTTTGGTGTTATCATATTATCTACATTTTCAAATGGAGGATTTTCTTTCGTGATTTCTTCTTTCTCTTCCTTCTTTAGACCTTTTTTCAGAATATCTGTCCATCGTTCTGCAATCTCTTTGTGTAAATTATCTTTTTTGGGTGCTGGGGCTGGAGCCGCCCCAAGAATTTCGAGTACCTCTCCCTCTAAGGTCGGTTCGTTCTTTGTATCTTCATTTTCTGTGTTTTCTTTTTCTTCTTCTATGGTTTCTTCAATCTCTATAATATTCTCTTCTGACATTGAACCAGATTCTATTTCAGGGTCTAGTTGTTCGTTTTCCTCAACTGCTGTAAGGTGTGAGAGAATGAAAACAAGACTTAATTATGACAAGAAAAAAAATCTTTGTTTAATTAAGTAATATAATAACTACTAATCGGCCACGTACATTCCCGCAGAATGTCCCTCAAGCCTAGTTATTATCGGCCACGTACATTCCCGCAGAATGTCCCTCGGCCTATTTGTTTTGTCACAAGTGACAATTAGATAACATAACCACGTGAGTTCCCGCAGAACACCCCTTTAAGGTTATGAAAAAAATTACCACTTGCGACCCCGCAGGTCGCCCCTAGGTAATTTGAAAAAACATCCTCAAGGGTTGGGAAGGGACTCTAGGAAGGTTGTTCATATATTGTACTTATTGTTTTTATGTGAAAGGAGATAAGAATTTCTGAAAATTACCTTCTTCAGAATCCGAGTCATTTTGTAATATTTTCTTTTCTAACTTTTTTATTTTCTTCAATAGGTGTTCCGTTGATCTTTTTCGTTTATTAGGCATCTTGTTTTTAACAAAAAACACAATTTTAGTAAAAATAATGAAAAAACGCATGCGACGCCTTTCTGACATAAAAACCGAATGTCAGCTGTACATAGATAGAGGGCGCTAGTGGGTGGGTTGTACATAGATAGAGGGCGCTAGTGGTGACGACTGTAAAGATTGTTGTTTTGTTTCTGGATCAAAATGGTGAACCCATGTTTCATCTATAGTGACAAATCGAGCCAAAAAATTGTTAGGATCCACATGAAATCTGTCCAACCAGCGCCTTGAAAGATTGAGTCTGGTTTTCTTCCGATCTTCTGTTAACATTCTGGGTACCCAACGCGCCGAGGCTTTTCTCATACTCAGATAATCTTTTAATTTTGATTGGACACTGCCATATGAAATGCCAGTTTCCTGAACTAAATAACGCACTGTAACACGACGATCGTCTAGAACAATATTTTCGACTTTTTCAATGTTTTCCTGCGTAACTGACGTCGATGGCCGGCCCGAGCGGTGCTCATCTTCTGTCGATGTTCTTCCAGTCTTGAATTGAAGTGACCATCTTGCCACAGTAGAATATAGTGGAGCAGACTCACCTTAAGTCTCCACCAAATCACGATGGATCTCTTGCGTCGTTAACTTTTTTAAACTGAGGTATTTAATAACGGCTCGCACTTAGTTTTTCTCCATAATGATATTTTACGTCGGAATTCGTCAAACAACTAGACACGATTTCTATGTTTCTTAAAATTAAGACTTAATTTTTTGTATCTAACCTCGTAATTAAATGATCTTTAATTATTGGTATGAATGAGTAGATTATGAATTGTACAAGTGGGTCATTATCACTACTTTTTGATCACTCCTCGTATATCACTTTATGGCACAAAAAAAGTAAGAATCGGGGCCTATCGAAATCTCACTAACCATAAAGTATTAAAGCGCTCGGTCAACTCCAATCGAAAGACCTATTCCCATACTGTCATGAAACATTGTAATAACATCAACACTTAACCAGAAACGAAATAAACGAAGAATAATTCCCGCGCGGAAAAATGTGTAGCCTAACGAGTTATGTTTTATGAGGTCACGATTTCGGGGCTCAAGCCAAAAGTAAAGGTACTAGTAAAATATCAGCGCTACAGCCTACTACTGTAGTATAAACGCTGAGTCAACGCTTGTTAAATGATATTCAATTAATTTTTTTTTTATAATGTTTACTAATAAGATAGATTAAGTTTATGCCGTTTAAATAAAGTTTTTTTCTTTCTTTATCTTACAGGGAAGGGTAATCACTTATTGTTCGACTTGCATACTTTTTACTATTTTATACAACTGGCACAGAGAATGATGTCCAATATGGTTGTCCAATATATGTATGTCTAACTAACCTTTTGTTTTACTCTTGTCACCTTTTAGAATTTAATGTTAATGTTGATTTTATTTTACTACCTATTTTAACCGGAATTTTGTATTTTTAATGGATTTTAATTAAATGTAATGTATTTTATTTTCGATGAATTTTGAGGAATTTTTATGTAATTAATTATTATTTATTTTGATTTGTAAAGTGTATTTTGTAAAGGAATTTTGTATTTTTAATGGATTTTAATTAAATGTAATGTATTTTATTTTCGATGAATTTTGAGGAATTTTTATGTAATTAATTATTATTTATTTTGATTTGTAAAGTGTATTTTGTGAAGTGTATTTTATGTGATATGGACAGATGTAGTCTGAAATAAAATGATTTTATTGTATTTATTTATTCTATTAATAGTAATAATATGCAGTATTCCGCCTAGGTATATCTTAGTATTTATTACAGTAACCTCATTGTGAACGAAAATGGTCTCTCGGACGGACATAAAGCGCTAGCAGTTATAGTAAAGACCGAAATTAATACCGAAAAAAAATGGAGGGACGCTGCTATATTTACAGAGAAACGATGTTTTAATCTCAGAAATAAAAGCAAATTTCGTAAAAAAATTTTTGAAATACAATGGGATAGACTAGGAATAAATTCATTTTTTAAAAACACTAAGTAATATATTTTTAAAGTGTTTCAAAAAGACTAAAAGGAAAATTAACCTAAACATGTATAAAAAAATAAAATGGGTAACAAAAGGCATTCGCACCTCCAGTAAGATGAAGCGAGTCCTATGCACCTTACAGAAAAAATATTGCGAACAGACCATTATGAACTATAAGGCTAATTACATTAAGATATATAGAAAAGTCTTAAAACATGCAAGATCTTTAGCGGTTCAGTGTGAGATAAATAGAGCGGGCAATTCGACTAAAGGAATTTGGGGAAAAGTAAATAAATATACGAATAAGAAAATTATGACTAAGGATGAGAAAATAAGTCTTAAAGTAGATAATAAAATAGTGAACAATCCTAAAGAGGTATCTGAGATTTTGTGCAAACAGTTTTTTAATACGGGTAATGTTTCTCTAGTGCAATCAAATATTGCAATGGACATTCTTAACAGTAGTAGAACTATGAGAGTTAATAACAATATGATCTGTAAACAAACTATCAAGAAATTACAAAAATAGTAATGGATATGAGAACAAAACATTCATGTGGCTATGATGAACTTCTTATTGCCTTAGTGAAAGAAAATATTGACGTCTTTTCAATGCCTGTAACCCTTTTTTTCACCAAATGCATGGAGGAATGCTTGTTTCCTGAGCAACTGAAATTGGCAAAGGTTGTCCCAGTCCATAAAAAAGGTAGCAAAACTGATCCCAAAAATTACAGACCAATATCATTGTTGCCCACTTTATCAAAAATATTTGAAAAGATCCTCAAAAACCGATTGATAACTCACTTTAATTGCAATTCAGTGTTTCATCCCAAGCAGTTTGGCTATAGAAAGGGTGTAGGTACTGCGGGTGCTATTGACAACATAATAGATGATGTGCTCCAAAGTTTAAACAATAAAAAGAAAACAGCTGGGTTGTTTCTGGATTTGAACACAGCTTTTGATAGTGTCAATCACGAGATACCTATTGATAAAAAAATTAGAGCATTATGGAGTGAGAGATAATTGCCTTAAACTTTTCATTTCTTACTTATACAATCGAAGACAGTTTGTAGAGATTAAAGGTGAAGATGACAAAGGAAATAATATACTGCATACTTCTAAACATGTGACAGTCACGAAAGGTGTTCCACAAGGATCAGTGTTGGGACCAATATTTTTTGTAGTTTTTATTAATGACCTATTGAATTATATGTACACCAATATAAATGACATAAAATTGACAATTTTTGCTGACGACACTAATGCTATAATTTCTAGGAATGACATAAAGGATTTAAATTTTAATATTGATGAAACTTTGAAGGCTTTCGAAACTTGGTAAGGCTAATAATTTAGTAATAAATACACAGAAAACGAAAATATTACTGTTTAAGACAACAACGAGAAAGAAAGATGTACTAATACCAAATTTAAACGGCGTGAGATTAAATAGTGTGGAGGAAGTTAATTCATATTAACTCCCTAATTAATTGGAAATCTGAAATCTAAGCGATTTCTGATTCCGTCAGTTCCTCTTGTTATGCTCTGTTTAAGCTTAGGGATGTGTTGACTCTGCAACAATTAAAAATGGTCTACTGTGCTCTAATTGAATCTAAATTCCGGTATAGTATAGTGTTATGGGGTAATAGCTATAAATACAATATGGAAAGTGGTTTTGTAGCCCAAAAACGTGCTATTCGGACGATCGTACGAATTCCACCATGGGAGTCTTGCAGGGATCATTTCAAGAGATTAGGAATTCTTACCCTGCCCTCCCTTTACATTTTGGTTCTATTAACGGCGCTAGTCAAACGAAGACATTTATTCGAATCCGAAAATGAAATGATTGGTAGAGAATTGACAAGATGCAAAAATTTGAAACCAATAATCAATCCAAATTTTAATATAGTCAAACATAGTCCTCGATATCAAGCAGTAGCATTGTTTAATAGATTGCCAGTCGAATTAAAAATAATAAGAAAACTAAGTGTATTTAAACAAAAACTAAAAGCTCTATTGTTGGAAAGGTGTTGCTACTCGGTTGAAGAATTTTAAATGTTTGTAATAGCTGTATTGAGTTGTGTGGATTTGTTCTATGTTAAGTTTATTCATATTATTTGTGTGTTCTTTTTTTATGTTCAATATTTCGAATACAATGTGACAATTGTTTTATGAATAAATAATAATAATAATTTTATACTGCCAAAAAGCTTGTGCGAATCATTTCATTTAACTAGGAGACGTATTTTTGAAACAATAGAATTTCAATTCGCATACGAATTGACAAGATTTGTATGCGATTCCCATGAGAATCTTGTCAATTCGCATGCGAATTGGAATTCTATCGTTTCAAAAATACGTCTCCTGGTCCTGTTCAAACCGGCGCCGACGTCAAAAAAAAATTCCTCTCTATTTACCATATTCCGCTATGAATTCACCTATTTGCTGTTTTACCCGTAACCATTACTTACTCAAAGTGATCACACTACGCTTGACCAATAAATTTGACTCAGCACAGCCGGTTGAACAAGCAGGGTTTAGAGGTGGTTTCTCAACGATTGATCACATCCACACAGTCAGACAGGTAATAGAGAAGAGCCTGGAGCCTCTCTAGTGATGGCCTTCATAGATTACGAAAAGGCATTTGATACGGTTGAACATTGGGCTGTTATTCAATCCCTACAAAGGCATCTCGTCGACTCAAGATATATGGAAGCCATCAAATCGATCTACCGTTATGCCACTCTACAGGTTAAGATGCATGAGCTCACAAAGCCCGTTAACGTTAAAAGGGGAGTTAGGCAGGGAGATACAATTTCCCCTAAACTATTTACCGCATGCTTAGAGGACATTTTCAAGCTTCTTGACTGGACCGATAAGGGAATCAACATCAACAGGGAACGCCTTACTCACCTTCGTTTTGCTGACGATATCATAGTGTTCGCTGAAAGCCTGTCAGATCTCGAAACTATGGTTTCAGAACTGTATGATGTGTCAATAACTGTGGGTCTAAAAATGAATTCTTCAAAAACTAAAATAATGGCCAATTTCAGCTGCGCCGACCACATTATTGTACACGGCCAAACCATAGGGAAAGTGGAGGAGTATGTCTACCTAGGACAATCAATAAGGTTGGACAGAAGCTGCCAAGATAGCGAAATCAACCGCCGCGTACGATTGGGCTGGGAAGCATTTGGCAAGTTGTCGGATGTGTTCAAGGGAGACATACCACTTAACCTCAAGCGCAGAGCTTTCAACCAGTGTGTCCTCCCTGTACTGGTTTACGGAGCCGAGACATGGACTCTCACCAAGCATACCATCAATAGGCTACAAGTCACCCAGAGAGCTATGGAGCGAGCTATGCTTGGAATTTCCCTGCGAGACCGTATCAGGAATACGGAAATTCGCAGAAGAACCAAACTTCCTGACATAGCAGCAGTGGTAGCTCAAAGAAAATGGAAGTGGGCAGGTCACATATGTCGGAGATATGACCATAGATGGGGTAAAAAAGTGCTAGAGTGGAGACCTCGAACTGGGCGTAGAAGCGTGGGCAGACAACCAATGAGATGGGCTGACGATCTTGCCAGGATTGCAGGGAAGAACTGGATGCGAAAGACTCAAGATCGAAGAGAGTGGAGTACAATGGAAGAGACCTACACTCAGCATTGGGTGGCCATAGGTTGAAGAAGAAGAAGAAGATTACTTACTCGTGAACACAGCTTTAAAAAATTATTTCACCCTTTTTAAAGGCGGGTCAATTTTTTGTTAAAAATGTTTTATTTTATTCTTTTTAAAGGTTATCATTTATCATTCATATAACTCCCTCGTAGATCCATACTAATATTATAAATGCGAAAGTAACTCTGTCTGTCTGTCTGTCCGTCTTTCACGCCTAAACTACTGAACCGATTTTGATGAAATTTGGTACAGAGATAGATTAGGGTCTGGGAAAGGACATAGGCCACATTTTATCCCACAGTCGGGCACGATATAACCTATAGTCCACGCGGGCGGAGCACCGGGCGGAAAGCTAGTTTATTATAAAGCACTAAATCACTCGAAATTAAAGAGCGATATAGTGATCAATTACTTTCACCCCTCGGAAAGATATGAGGTGGTGATATTCATAACCATTCGCAAGATGGCAAGAAAGATACGGGGTAGTACAATTCTCAAACCGATCGCCAGATGGCATGAAATGTATGGGGGGTGGTGGGTGATATTATCAACCGATTACCAGACAGCAGGAAAGATGTGTGGTGGTGATATACGCTACCGGTCACTAAACGGTAGATCCCCACAAAGGAGCCCCAAAAAACAACTTAAAAGTCTCAGGGAACTACTTCGTTTTTGCTTCGTTTACATTGATGACCTATTATCATCCACATATATGACCGTTAATTTCAGTTTTTTTTATTTATGACCTAAACTACTGAAGCGATTTCGATAAAATTTTATGGGACCAATCTGGAAGTAGATGCTTCCGAACTAAAAAAAAATTTTTGAAATCGGTTTACAAATGACGGAGTTTTGAGGTAACAAACATAAAAAAAAAATCACCCGAATTGATTTTTTTTTATAACCTCCTCCTTTTTTTTTGAAGTCTGTTAAAAATAAAAAGAACCTCCTAGATTTATTGAAAATCCTGAACCAGTATCACTTACTGAACATTTTTTTTGGGGGGTGGGGGGATTTCCTAAACGTAGACACCACTTGGGCGCACCCCCCGAGCGCTACCCGCACCCCTCGTGTGCCTGGTGTAGGAGTAATGTCTACGTTTAGGCAAAAAATGAACTATTCCCATTGAAAAAATATATTTAAAAAAAACCATCGAAAATAAAATACATTAAGTACTTTTAATTAAAATCCATTAAAAATACAAAATTCCGATTAAAATAGGTAGTAAAATAAAATCAACATTAACATTAAATTCTAGTCACAATAAAAATAAAAGTAAAAAGAACCTTCTAGCTTTATTGAAAATCCTGAACCAGTATCACTTTTTTTATACAGAGTGTAACTTGCATACAGAGTGTAACTTGTGTACAGGGTGTAATTTGTAAAACTTTTATACATGCTGTAATTTTTTCACTAAGGATACAGTATGTATAAATTACGGGGAGGTATTCGACTTGCATACTTTTTACTAATTTATACAACTGGCACAGAGAATGATGTCTTCAAATGGTTGTCCAATATATGTATGTCTAACTAACCTTTTGTTTTACTCTTGTCACCTTTTACTTATAATAAACATTAAACACTAAGATATACCTAGGCGGAATACTTTATATTATTTTATTACTAGTTCTATTAATAATAATAGTTATACTATCAATTTATTTTTCAGATAACCTACAAAGCATAGCTCCACTGTTAGAGAAGTTGAATGAGGCAGCGCAGAGACACGAAGTGAGCGGCTGGGAGTCCGGAGGCCTGGCGCTCTATCAATACATACACGTTGTCCAGGAGGTAAGACTCGTAGCCCAGGGGCGCTCGCTGATCTCAACCGATCACTGAGATTAAACAACGTACACATAGGCAGGGAACCTAATGGGTCACCAAAGTGGCAATTTATCACGAGCGTTTCCGTGCTTCGGAGGACACTATTAAGCTGTCGGTCCCGGCTGTTGTCGAATGACTACAGTCGTTAAAGCCAGGTCAGGGACCATTTGGCGGTTTGAAAACTCTGACAACAGGTACACGACAAGAAAAAGAAGGAGGTTAGGCTGTAGTTCAGTTTATAAGCGATGGCGATCCGCTTTCACGATGTAGTGAACAAGTAAAAGTCACTTTTTTTTAAAGTTTATTGCCAAGTATTCTTCATCCACACTTATATGGTGTAATATCGTGCTCTTCACACCCATGAGATATTGCTTCTTAGCAATGGAGCCGCCTTTTGTAACACTAACTTTATTAATGTCCATAACGTAACTTTTACTCGGTATCATATTCTGTGATGTTGGTGTGCAATAAAGTAGAGGTTTATTGTATTGTATTCTAGATCCATAGATAGATATAATTTTTATTTCCAATACAGTACACACTTACAAAAAAGACAGCACAGAAAGAGACAATCACGAAAGCAACGATAGAGTTTAACAATACAACAAACAAGGAAATAAAGAACAAATAAAAGACAAATAGCCAAGAAAGTAACAGATAAGATAAGAACAGAGACAGAACATAACAATATAGAGAAATATAATATACATAATAATCATGGCAAAGTAAGTGTGTGCCGCAGAAAACCAGGTTGCAGCTCAGTATAAAGTTTTACCGTAAGTGGCAAAACACTGATTTTCCAGTTGCCACCCACGAGGTAGTACCGGGCGCGAGTGCAGCAATACGATCGCAAACCAGAAGTGTGAATGTGTATGAGAGTGATGTATGATTGTTTGTAGGTGTAAAATAACAAAAAATAAGCACGTAAACTGATACCTACGCCAGTAAAACTACGGTTTGGCAAAACATTAATTCGCAATAGGCTGTATTTTTGTATATTAGCATTTCATCCTATTTAAAATGACTATATTTACGAATCCAACTAAAAAAATATATCGAAATACCTCAAAAAAGAAAAATGCGAATAAAGACCTAGAATTTTCAGCAAAAATAGTAATAACTAAGTGAACAGTTTTCATGATAGAGGTACCTGTAACAAATATAAAAGTAACAGAATCCAACCAAAAAACATCACCCTTATTTTTTTTGTCAAAAAATTTAAATTTAATTGATTAGGATTAATAGTTTATGCGAAAAAAGTAATAATTTAGCTGAACTGGTTAATAACCGATTTGGATACAGTTTATGATTGCATACGTATGAAAATTCAAATAAATTTAATAATAATAATAATAATAAACGTTACACACTCAAAGGCCCACTCTAAGGTTTTCCCTTGTGTCGTGGGTCCCTTGGAAAACACATAAAGATAAACACAAACACCCATGACCCGAGCACAAACATCTGCTTTTTACACAAATCGAACCCAGGACCCGCCGATCAAGAGGCAGCGTCACTACCACTCGACCAAACCGGCCGTCGGGTTTGTTTAACTTTTGTACATTTTTATAAAATATAGCTATTACCGCTTGGCAAAAATGTAATAGGTATAAAAAATGGCAGACTTTACCAACAATGCTGAATGAAAGGCAATAATACCAAAATTCAACACTTTTCGTGAAAAAATTCAAGTTCCAAACTGAGTGTAGTGTAGCAGTGTTACGGTCTAAAATAGATTGATGGCGCGTGGCGTAGCCCAGCCTGGTAGCCGCGATGACTTGAAATTTTACAGATGTATGTAAAAAAATAAAATAAAAATACCGATGACAATACAATAATTTGGTTCCATCGAGCTGATCTGATGATGACACGAGGAGACAGATGGTGGAATTCTTCAATGGTTACTATTAAACCCTTTGAGTTTAGGCTCATTTGATTTGTTTTTTGTTTATTATATTACTTTACCCTTATATTAAGGTTAAGGTTGCCAAAATTGTCAAATGTAACAAAACAGATTTTACGTTTTCGTTACACAAAACATTTAACCCAAAAGTGACACATTGTTTGGGTAAAACGTGTTTCATTGATAATCATTAATTGTACCGACTGCAGTGATCGTTAAGGGGAAGTTAGTAATAAGTAAAACAGCATTTTTTTAGGGTTAACAACGGTGAGTAGAAGTTACTTAGAATGTTTTTGGGCGTGCTGCTGGTGCATTTTATTTTTATTTGCGGTCCCTTTCCATTTTCTCGCTAGTTATTCTTTTTCTTTTCTTCGTTATAAATTTCTACTTTACGTCTATGTCAAAGGAAATGTATGAAATCAGTCATTGTACTCGTATACAATTCCTAAAATCGCCCGGAAATGTGTGAAATGTTTGATTTTGTCTGTTTATAAGTCATTCGACTTCTTTGTTCCATTGCGATAGGCGAAACTGCGACAAGATCGCTCTGCCTATCGCTTTTCCTCTTCAATTCGTTCGGGGGAAGGGCAATACGTCTGGAACGGTGCACCCTGGGCATCAGATAATAACTTTCCTACGGAATTCTTATAATCTAGGGCAAATAACCTGACACTAGCGCGGAACGGGACCGCTTTGGTTAGACCGTTCCGCGCAGAGGGCTCTCCACGCAACTCTCTGATGAGCAGAGAGTGACGTGGACGAGCGAGGGGGAGGCGAGCGGCACGAAAGTGCTGCTCGATGAGGGTGGCGTGCGTGCCAAGCGCAATTGGTACGCGCGAGGGGAGAGATATCTCGCTGTTGATCGGAGCTTACTCCATGGTTGACGGCGAGACATCTCCGAAGAGTGTCTTCCCCTGTGGTATGGTACAAACTAATTGGAGTTTTAGTTGGTTAAGTCCGTCCCACCGCCCCTGTGGCGAAGAGGTAAACGTGGGCATTTCCCCAAGTAAAAAAAAGGAGAACTGCGACCCCCAACGCACGAGCTGAGCGAGCGAAGCAAGCGTGCCGCGGTAGCGGCCGGCAAAGTGCCAGAAACGACTGTGGTTACGTTAAGCGGTTGTCACATTGCCGCTCAGCTGAAGTACTTCATGATGTGGTAAATAAACAGGGAAACATTTCATGAAATGTGACCATTTCAGTGAACAAATCTTTAATACGGTCAAGACAAATCCATGTCGCTTATTCAGGCTAGGTTAGGTTGTTTTAATCATTTTATTTACAAAACATTAGTTATAGTATACATTTCCTAGGGCAATTTCGGAATTTTGTGTGTGTAATTAAAAATATTTGAAACAATATTTTATACATTTCCTAGATAGCCTCGGATTTTTATACATTTCCTAGGAATTGTATACAATTCCTAGATTTCACACATTTCCGGTCACATCTATACTAGCAGCGTTGTTTTGATATGAAATGTTTGTGTGTGCAAAGTCTTACTGATAAGTTTAAAAATTAAAAACATACAATTAGATAAAAAACACTTGAAGCATCTACTCGTCCCATACCTAGTTAAGTACCTATCTAAATAGTAAGAACCGCTACAATTTGTTTTGGTCTAATCGGAAATGTGGAGAATTGGGAATTTAAGTGGAGGTCGAAGGGCCTCTAACTCGATTAGACGACTACCATCGAGGCAGTGGCCGGGCCGGGACCTAACTAGCTAATAACTATCCCTAAAATTCAATTGAATCAGAGATCATATTATAAGGTATTGTTTAAGTTATCTTAAGTCAAAAGTTTGCCCTAAAATGCCGCTAGATGTCTCATAGGCACAAGGTGCACAAATACTAGATCGCGGTATTAAGATTTTTGCGACCATGTATGTAAGAGTAAAAATTCATAATTAAATCGTTCAATGAAAAGCTCAAGAAGTTTAAAAGTGCCTGGAAGAAGTGAGTAACACCAAAAAGCCTGGAAGGAAGAGGCTTCTTGTCGGTTTTTTTATAGTATTTTGCGGTAGATATATCTCGTAAATTTGAATGGAAATCTTATTCGTAACCCCTTAGCCACAACATAGCCGCTCGAGCGACCTGCGCCTTGCGTCTGCGGTGGCATCAAAAATAAATGTATGAGGCTCCTACCTAGCATGCTACGACATTGGCGCGGAGCGTCTTGCGGAGTGGCGCGGCGTGAGGCGCGGAAATGTTCGAGCGGCGGCGACTGGCTTCGAGCGGAAGCGCGTGCGAGTGAAAGCTATAGCTATTTGCTATAAAGCAACTACTAATAATGTCCGACCGAAAGTTCGGTTTCGGCCGAGTTTTGGCCAAAAATCAAGTTTCGGTGGCAAATTCGGATTCGGCCGAAACTTTTGCCGAAACCGAAACTGACTTCGGAAGTTGTCGTACACGCTTGCCTAACTTCATTTCTCGCTGGCAACGCTTTGGCGGACACTGGCGGGTCTGTACGGGAATTGTCGTGCGCCGTTCGGATAACTGTGTAGCAACACAACTTAGTCAGTGCGTTATCGCCCGACGCAAACATTATTTAGGGGTTATGTTTTGATGGAAAAATGCACCAAATTTCAGTATTTTAAGGAATTTTATACTTGACTACATAAGTTTCGGTTTCGGCCGAAACTGAAGCCACGGCCATTTTCGGTTTCGATTTCGGCCGGAAAACCATTATCGGTTGGACTCTAATTACTAGCAACCGATTATAGCAAATAACCGAGCTATAGCTTAAAATTTGCTTTTTGGTTGCATTTGTGTTACACTTAAGTTAATTTTGTGTTATGTAACACAATAGTCCTATAAAACCGCATTCATAATGATCATAAGAATGAATTGATAAAAGTAGGTACCTAATATTAATTTGCGTGTGAGCTTAAATATGTTAAATGCCTGCAGCACCCACAAAATTAAAAACTACGAAAGAATGATAAGGAGAAAATTGAAAAAGGATCGCAAAAAAAAAGAAAATGCGCCGTCAACATCTCAGCAGCACGCCCAGAAACGTTCTAAGCAACTTCTACTCACCGTTGTTAACCCTAAAAAATACTGTTTTATTTATTACTAACTTCCCCCTTAACGATCACTGCAGTCGGTACAATTTTATAATGCTTATATTTATGTAATTATTTTAACTATCAATATGAAACACGCTTTACCCAAAAAATGTTTGTTACTTTTGGGTTACATTTGTTTAACGGTAACACAAAATCTGTTGTGTTACATTTGACAATTTTGGCGGCCTTACCCTTATATTAATAAACAACTTCCACTTTAACTGTCACTTTCTGATTTATATTAATAAACAACTTTCACTTTATCCGCCCGCGTGGACTACTGGTTTTATCGTACCCAACTGTGAGGTAAAATGTAGCCTATGTCCTTTCCCAGGTTATAATCTATCTCTGTACCAAATTTCATCAAAATCGGTTCAGTAGTTTAGGCGTGAAATACTGACAAACACTGAGTTACTTTCGCATGATATTAGTAAGGAAGTAAGGATCTAACACACGAACAACCGACATTTAGTACTTTAAGTAAACAATACGTGGCGAATAAATCAATATGTTCTAAATTACGGAAGCATCCATAAAATTGACAGGATGGCGCGCCCGCTGCCCGCGCACCCTTCCGCCACCTGCGCAACTCTTACAATTTATATTTTTGGAAATAAAATGGTAAATGTAAAAATTTTTAGTTGGATTTTAAAATTATCGTATTATTTAAAACAAATTACAAAGTCTACCCAAAATTATCGCTATTTCTATTTTGTCCGCAAAATTACTACAGAAATAGCAAAAATCATTTTTTTTTACGTTTCTAGTTGGATTTTCAAAATAGTTGAGTTATCAACATCGTTCAAGCTATACTATAAAAAAATTGCCTATTACATTTTTTATTGCAACAATTACTTATTATTTTAATATCACAACATTGAAGTTAATAAAAATAGCATAATTAATCATTAATATTGTTGGATTTCGATTTACTTTCAAACAACTGGATGATATCAGATTAATAGTGCAGAAAGTTATTTATTAACATTTTTGTACAAATTTACAAAAAATATCAAAACTTTACTCATAAAAATAAATTTATGTTGTATCTTTTTTACTTGGATTCTTACGTTAAATGATAGCCGGGAATATAATCTATCAATAAAAAAAGAATTACTGCTATTGCAATTTATTTCACTTTCGCCATACCTACTAGCCGACTGTAGATTTCTTGCACTATGAATAAATACACGAGAAACACAGCAAATAAATTAAAAAAAAATTTAATTTCCGCCATAAATTTCTGCCATCTAGACAACGAAGCACTTAGAAGCCTCTAATTCTTACTTCCTATACCCTGTTTTTTATTCTCAGAGACTAAATTGACAATACCTGGGTTGCCAGTTTTTTGCAAATCTTAAATAGTGCTGTGCCACTAACGGTAACCGATGTTATCAAAATTAAGTGCCGGTTTTATATTACTTAAAGAGAAGAGAGGAAATACTTACTTTAAACGTAACGTAATGTCCCTAATCGATATAAGTAGTGTTTATTATGCTCATGCACCGCTATATCGATAAAATAAATGCCGGCCGGGCATTTCGCCAGTTTTTTTATCCCTTAGAAGTATAGGAAAACATAATAAAACGCAGTACATTTTTAATTTAATTTAATCATATCTAAAAAAGTAGACTAGAATAGAAAAATCTTTATTTTATAGGACATTCAGGATGTCACATAAAACAAGTCAAGATTACAAAAAAATACATACAAACATACATTAAACGATTTAAATACATACATACGCATTCGTACCTCTGATCCTACTGACTCTACGCCTATTCGCAAAGGTGCAGTCTTCCTCAGAGAAGAACAGGCAAGAAACTCTGAGGTTGCTCTTTTAATTCGCATTACAAATTTTCTTATTTACTAATTTTAACTAAATCTGAAATAACTCTAGAGCTGAGCAGTTCATTCCCATGGCAGCCTGTCTGATAGATAATCAGACATTTTGTAATAGCCCTTTTTGCTAAGTTTTTGTTTAATCACTGTCTTAAATTTATCCAAAGGTAAATTTTGAATACACATGGGAATCTTATTATAGAACCGTATACATTGACCCATAAAAGAGTTCGTGACCTTGTGGAGACGACTGTCTAGTACATCCAGTTTATGCTTGGTCCTAGTATTTACATTGTGCCTATCGCTATTTTTCTTAAACAAATGTACTGAAAGACCATCAAGGTCCGCAGCCTTTTAATGAATAGTTCTACCAATAATTAATTAGAATCGGATAATGATTCCGAACTTGAATTTGAATATTCCGAATCATCAGAATCGCTACCTACGTCTATAATAAATCTGTCGGTAATGTCGTCGACTATATGGCCCAGTTGACACATTTTGTCTTCTGTTTTAATCACATGGGCGATACAGTTTTTCCACCGCTGCGGAGTCACCTGACGAAGTCCTTCTTCAAAAAGTCGCCGCACGTCAATCATTTTAAATGTTTTATTATTTTTTGCGACGTGCCCCTTTACCTGAGCCCAGACCATCTCTATTGGGTTCAACTCGCAATGGTAAGGGGGCAGTCGCAATATAGTGATACCCCGTTCAGCAGCCATTTCGTCAACGACATACTTTTCGTAGTTTTTCTTGTTGTTTCTGGCAATTTGCATTAATTCTGATCTTAACATTGTATTTTCATAGGCAATATTTTTTGATTGTAGCCACTCTTGTAATTGCGCTTTACGCCATTTAGAAGTAGGTAACGACTCCAGTCTCCTGGTGTGATACGGAGCGTTATCTATAACAAGGACTGAGTTGTCTTTCAGCTTTGGCAGAATATTTTTAGCCAGTTTTCATATTGTTTTGCATTCATCTCTTTATGATAATCATCTAAACCCTTTTTTGCCTCGAACACCAGGAGACCATCATCCACAAAACATAATAAATGATATTATGTATTATAAATATTTTTGCAATTGGGGTTGTAAAATTGTTGGAATGGTATACAAATCCAAAAAATCCAAAAAATGTATGTATTTGCTTCGATATTTTCATAATTTCAACTTAAAACTGTGAAGGATTGTATTTATTTTTAATAAAATGTGATAACCTTTATTTGACCCTTGTGACGTCACACAAGGAAGTAATAACGAAACTTGTGCCAATACTTCATAAAAAAAAGTGTCAATCATATGCCAGAGTGCTCAGTGTTGCCAGATTCAGAGGTTTTCCCTAAAGCCTAGGAGTTTTTGCAGATAAGATTTTTCCAGGTTTTGATATCACGAAATTGATCTTCTTATTTTCCACTATTGTAAGAATACTGAAAAATAGCGAAACCCTTTTTAAATCTGTCAAGATATAATGAATTGAATTTTTAACCTATTAACGTGTTCTTTGTCTAATGTTTTATTTGAATGTTTATTTCCTAAAATTATTGTACATAAAAGTAGTCTTCGAGATCGCTTACTCAAACTAAAAGTTTTTATTGTTAATTTCAATAAAAACTTTCTTAGTTTTTGATTGTCAGTGTTGTGTAGGTAGCTTGTGTGTAATTCTTTTATATCTTTCTCAAATCTAATTTGTACGGGACATAACTAAAGTAGAAGTTTTTTAATAGGTCATACGGGGCTTTTAAAATGTTTGTAGCCCCGGAATGTAAAATAATCTAGCAACACTGATATCAGTGTCATTCACGAGTGTTGACAGTTTGTTTTTTTTTCTGGCTCACGGCAGTCAAAGTCCCAACTGTCATACTTCATTATGTGACGTCATCGCCAATTTATTTTTAAAAATCGTAGCATTTTAATGGGGCTATTAAATACAAAAATATTGAAAATGGTTTAATAGCCTTATCTATCGAAATAAATTATAAAATAAATATGTAAAAAAAATTTTACAACCCCAATTGTTGAAATTCAGAAAGTATACCCTGTAAAGTGTCTTATTTGAAAAAAAAATTTGGATTTTTAATTTTTTAAATTTTATTTGATTTGGTAGAGAAACAATATCAACGTGAATGATTATAAAAACGATAGTCCAGTGAAACAAGTACTGTCACGTTCATATATGGAGGCATAGTCAATATAAAACGCAGAAAACAAGTTGCTTGCGGCTGCTCGTGTACTCACACATGGACACAAATGACGTATACCGCATACCCCACTACGCTTGTTGCTCTGATAACAAGCATAATTTCACAATCTAAAGCATAAGCTTTGGTGGCGCAGGGGTAACACCATAATAAAACTGTAAGTGATCAAGTTGCAGAAAAAAATGTGATTTTGTTAGTAGGAAATAAAATTACCTAGTCAAATTTCATATTTGTTTCATTCAAATACTTTATCACTGATAAAATAATGTAACATTATTATTATTAATGTAATATTATGTGTGAAAATAGTTGGTAATGCTTTAATAAACAAAAACAAACTACAAAACGAAATTACTCGCCTGGGATTAGAACCGTAAACCTTTCTCCCTGCTAGGACAGTGTTTATCCGCTGGACCATACATAACGTTAGTAAGATCGACAAAATAAAGATACACTACGTCATGCTTACATTACCGATTGTTTGATATGACTCAACAGCAGCAGTGAGTGGAGGACAGTGCAATGTTGGGTGAATGCGTCCTACAAAAACTTCATCGAGGAGCCAAGAGATGTCGCTAAGCAAAACGATGTTCTTACAAGCTTGTGTGCGTGAGAAATCGTTTGAACTATGTTCAGAGGAACATAGTCCCTATTGCAACGCGCTAAGTGGTTTAACTATGACTCCATTAATGAACGCCACTGTACGTAGTCTTTAATACCTACCTTCATTAATCCACGTTTTTTGAGTCGGACATCGTGATGGTTTCACGGCTGTGCGCCTCGGGGCTTCTGTCCCGGGAGATGCAGCTGTGGCTCGCTGCATACGTCCGGATCAAGGACATCGAGCTCTCCGGAGCTTCCGAGGAGCCGCTCCATCCGAACTTCCTTCGCGAGCAGGATATCGACATCGCCCTTATCAATGAGACCCACCTGAGCTCCCAGGAGCCATTCAAAATCCTGAACTACCTGGCCTACCGTAAGCACAAAGTATCCCCCCTCGGCAAGGCTTACCGAGGGCTGTTGATATTAGTCCACCGCCGGGTAGTTCACCAGCCGGTCCCCCTCTCCCAGACCACGACACTGTACTCGCTGGGGATCGACGTGCACACAGGCGGCGGTGATCTCCGTTTGTACGCCGCCTACAAACCTTCGGTCGTCCCCCTGCAGCCCGGCGAGGTTCGTAGCCTCCTACCTCCCTCCCACCCCACACTGCTAGCAGGTGACTTGAATTCCAAACACACCGCCTGGAATTCAACCACCACCTGCCCCAATGGACGCCGACTTATGCAGGACGCCGTGGACCACCACTACCACTGCCTGGGACCTGACGAGCCGACCCGGTCAGTCAGCGGGAAAGGCGTCCTGGACATAGTGGTCTACCGCGGCCTGCATACCACACCATCTCTGTAGGTAATGCCTGACCTGCCATCAGATCACCGACCTGTCCTGTGCGTCCTGGACCTTCGTCCGACCCGCGCTGCCCCTCCTGCCCCGCGCATGCGCTCGGACTGGGAGAGGTTCACGGACGCACTGACAGAGTACACCCCAAGCCGTACAATTTCCACCCCGGCAGACGTCGATGCAGCCACGGAGGAGCTGACTGCGGCGATTCAGGGTGCACTTCAAACCGCCTCTCAGCCCACCCGCTCCGGATAGAGGATTAACCCTCTCCCGCAGCGGCTCAAGTCTTTGTTTGCTGAGAAGCGCACCCTGAGACGCGACTGGCAGCGCACTCGATGCCCAACCCTCAAAACCAAGCTCAATGCCTTGATGGAGAGGGTGAAAGCAGAGCTCACCGACGCCGCATCTAGATGGGAGCAACATCTACTGGAGGTAGAGGAAGGAGGCGTCCCATCCGTCCACCGGCTCTGCAGGCAGTTTTCTTCCGAACCCACTCCGGTAAGGCCACTGCTTGACAATAACGACCATCCCCAGTACAAGGTGACGGATAGGGCGGAGCTGTTCGCCGAATGCCTTGAGAAACAGTTTACACGGAACCCCTGCGGCGATCCCGCACACGAGGAGGAAGTACGCAACCACTTGCGTGAGTACTTGTCAAGGTCTGTAGCCACGGGAGAAGACCCGGTCGTGTTCTTGCCCGGTAAGGTACAACGCGCCCTTCTCAAGACGAAGCCGCGGAAAGCACCTGGCCCCGACCGCATCACAAACGTAGCGCTGCGCCACCTCCCGCCTAACACGGTGGCAGCAGTCGCGCGTTTGTATACCGGCATCCTTCGCACAGGTAGCTTTCCTACCCCTTGGAAGCTAGGCCGCGTCATAATGCTACCAAACCGGGTAAGGACCCGAAACGCCCCCAAAACTACAGGCCCATCACCCTCCTCGACACACTGTCCAAGGTGTTCGAGAGGCTGTTTCTCAATCATTTGGTTCCGCACATTACCCCCCGCCCGGAGCAGTACGGCTTCAGACAGGGCGACTTTACTACTCTACTGCTCACCCGTGTCCGCCACAACAAGCGGGAATTCACGGTCGTGGTGATGCTGGATATGGAGAAAGCGTTCGACAGCGTATGGCACGAGGGGCTGCTGTACAAGCTGTTGCGGTCGGACGCGCCACGCCGCATCATCCGGGGGTGATCTCCTCCTTTTTGAAGGACCGCAGAATTCAGGTGGCTGTCGAAGATGCGGTCTCCACCGAGCGCCCTGTCCGCGTGGGCGTCCCCCAAGGAAGCTGCCTCTCCCCGGCCTGCTACGCACTCTTCACGGACGAGATCCCCGTGGTAGGTGACGTCAGGCTCGCTCTCTTCGCAGACGACACGGCGTACCTTGCGTCGTCGTACGGTCTGGGCCACGCTGTGAAGAAGATGCAGCCCACTCTCGACTCCCTACCACAGTGGCTGACGCGATGGCGGATGTCCGTGAACGTCGCCAAAATACAGGTCATGGCCACCGGTCTGTGGAAATCCCCGCCGCCCCTACTTACCCTACAAGGACAGCCCGTTCCGTGGGCCGAGCACGTAAAGTACCTGGGGGTCATAATCGACCGCCGACTTACCATGCGCGCCCACGTCAACAACACCGTCGTCCAGGCCAAAGTCGCGAGCACTATGTTGCGCCCCGCCCCGTCTTCACCTCATAGCTTCCTCTTCGCACCAAGCTTATGGTGTACAAGATATACATCCGATCACGTCTCACATACGCGGCACCGGCGTAGTATGCATTGGTCTGCGAGTCGCAGAGACGCCGCCTCCGAGCACAGGAGAACCAATGCATAGGCAGGATTGTCAACGCCGGCCGCTACGTACGTAACGACGTGATCCGGCGCGACCTAAAAATCGACAGCCTGGACGAATTCATCGTCCGCCTGGCGAGGAGGATGTTCGATCGCGCGGTTAACTCCGCGTTCGAACATCTGCGCGACATCGCGCCCCTCCACGCCCGCCCCCCGGACCGACGCTGCAGAGCTCTCCCTCGAGAGCTCATCCCACCGGACGATGACCCCACTAACCAAGACGCCACGCTGCCACGCTCGACCTCCCCTAGGGTCGAGGGCGCGAGGCAGACGCACCACCAGAACAGACCAAGACACCACCCCGCTTGACCTCCCTGAGTGTTGAGGCCGCGGGGGAGCTCCGCTACTCCTTCTGACCCCTTAGTTTTCCCACGCAAGATACAATGTGGGCGGGGCAGAGCTGCACCGTTTGTCTTGGCCCTGTGGTAAGACTACGGCTCGGCTCTGTTCTGCTTCCACGGCTCGGCTCTGTTTGCTTCCCATGGCGGCGACCCAACCGCGAACGCGGGGGTGGGCCATGGGAAGCAGAATAGGTTCGTCATTTTGTCTTTTGTCGTGTCCCTCCCTCCCTCGATGGGAAAAAACAGGGATGCTTGGCTTCACAGCGGGCAAAGAGTTCTTTGCCCGCACCATCAATGGCAACCTTTCTTTCCCCCTCTCTTTTATTACCACCTTATGGTATCCCTAAACGAGAAGTTGCTTCCCCCTTAGTTCCCCCTCGACATTCCAACTCGGTCATGTAACTGTAGCGGGCCGACGGCTGCTAATAGTTGCATGACTGACGAATGGGTCACTCTCACACGTTACGCGTTGTGTTCCAACCACTAGGCCGTGTGAGAGGGCCCAGTGACAGACCTACTTGACAGACAGCGGATGGGCGGGAACTGTCGGCGTAGCATTATATGGTAGCGTCGCCTCTTCCCACCCGCCCGCGTCTCTTAAAATGCTCCCTACGACAGCTGAAGGTGCGCTCTTGCCTTCCCTGTCGGAGGGAGCAGAATAGTCCCCTCACCCTACACGCATGTAGGGTCAGAGGCAGTCCCAATGACCGGCCTATTTTGGTAGGCCGCGCTAGAATTTCACCGCCATGGGGTCCTCCCCGATGCGGTTTCCCCGTGCGCCCCTCCGGCACACGAGAAGACTTCCATTGATTGGAAGGAACCGGACACACTTCGACTGCTTCGTTTGCGTGTTGGATAGAACTACCCATATTGTTCGGTCTACCCTCACTGCAGTTTTTGTCGTCGAGAGGGAAGTACCCTCTCCGACAGATACATTTTAAACAGATCTTGGAGAAGACCTTTGGTGTTCTTTTCGTCGTGAAAATATCAAGTTTTATATGTGTATTGTTTATATACCACCTAAATCAAAAGATGATGTGTACATGCGTTGGTTTTTTACTGTAGAGTCCATGATTTTAAATTTGAAAGATAATCATGTAATAATTGCTGGTGATTTGAATTTATACAGGGTGAAAAACAACCTCCTAGCTATATTCAAAATCCTGAACCAGTGTCACTTGCAGAACACTTTGTTTTTTTTGGGGGTGGGATTTTTTTTCCTAAACGTAGACACCACTCGGGCGCACCCCCCGAGCGCTACCCGCACCCCTTGCGTACCTGGTGTAGGAGTAATGTCTACGTTTAGGCAAAAAATGAATTTTTCCCATTGAAAAATATTTAAAAAAAATTTTTTTTCATAAATATGTTCTTTGAGTGATACTGGTTCAGGAGTGAATATAGCTTTTTTCACCTAGTATACAGTAAAGCAGTCAAAATTAAAACGTTTTGTTCTTTTTGCTTCCCGAGAATATTGAAAGATACAATAATAATATTTATTATTACCTATTTATTAGTGGGCAGATCTAGTTAGGTAGTTAATTATATTCGTAAATGAGACCTGACCGGAGTTTCGCCGTTACAGATTTATTTTATGTATAATGTCAATGACCTTAGATATCGTTCAGTGTAAAAAGACCTGCCATAGTGATTGCCTACCAATACAAGCTTAGCATTATGTTGGTAATTATTTAAACACCTATGATTTAGTGCAGAGGTTCCCAAACTTATTCCGTAGACGAACGCCCACTTTGTAAATCAGTTATTTTGGGTGTCCGGCGTCAGTATTCGGATTTAAAACGAAATTGAAAGATATTAAAAAAAAAAAATATTTATAAAGACAAGAAATGCGGGTTTTATTTCTTAAACATTATTTGATGGAATCACTAGTATACTGGTAGGTCTTTTTATACTGAACTATATGTAAGATCATTGACATTAAACGTAAAATAAAATGTTGTCCATCACGTTGGACACACTCTTCAAATCTGGCCTCAGTATTCCGTGCCACTCGCTGAAGCAAAGGTGCTAGGATGGCATTAATCTCGCGAACGATATTTTCTTTAAGCGCTGTGATGGTCGTTGGGTTGGTTTTGTAAACTTTACTCTTGATGTACCCCCACACAAAAAAGTCAATGGGGGTCAGATCTGGTGACCTGGGAGGCCAAGGAATGTCGCCAAAACGGCTTATCAGTTTTCGAGGCAAGGAATCTCGATGAAGAGTCATGGTCTCTTGCAGTGTAAGGTGTGGCGCCAACTTGTTGAAACCATGTGTGCGCAGTAAAGACGAGATGTTCTCCCACTATTGGCAAAAAATATATATTTTTTTATTATAAGATGGGTTAACTCTTGACCTCAATCTTGACCATAAGGTCAAAGATGAGGTCGATGATGGAGCGAGTTAACCCAGAAAATGCCTATAAAGGCACTGGTACTCCTACGCACCGACGGAACGCAGCAAGCTGTTTGGCGTCGGACTTCGGTAGGAGGGTGGTCGCGAACCAGACGGCCCTTCACAGAGCCTACCACACCGCATGAGACCATAGGACGACACCTCAGATTCAGACAAAAAAGAAGTGTCGTTGCCTGGGATGGATCACTAGGAGGCAGGTCTCATTTGTGTTTCCTTAGTCGCCTCTTACGACACCCACGGAAAGAGATGGGGTGGTGTTATTCTCAACCGATCACCACACGATTTAAATAAAAACAAATAAATCTTACGAAAGTAGTTGAAGATTTATTAAAAGAAAATGAATTCACGGTGCTTCCGCTGCCTCCTTATCATCTACTCTTTATCGAGGTTACCTGATTGAAAACGTTTTGGGTGTTTTAAAAATAACGTTGCTAGCCGTAATATCATATAAAATGATACTTAAATTATGCCCATTTTAAATCAAGCTTTGATCGAATATACATGGAAAGATGTCTGGTCCAATACCTGTCAGCATGTGGAAAAAATTGAAGACGAATACATGAGACACTGTGATCTTGATTTCTGTTTTATAAATGTTGGTCATGGTCATACATCAGACTCCGAATCATATATTTCTGAAACGATTGATTGATGACAATTTAAAATATTGTGATTTCTAAAGAAGTTCTGTATAACTTTTCCACGTAGGTATTTCATTATTGACTATAATTACACCATATTATAAAAATACTAATATAATCGTATAGTAACTAACCGCACCTAAAAATGAAAAAAATAAAATAAAAATGAAGTAGAGCATCTTTTCCTTTGACTTTTACGCTCTCTACTGATTAGTCTAAATTGTAGTGTGCACGAGCACTTACATGTAATTAGTGTATACCGATGACACTCAAAAATTAGCGGAAGCACGCACACATATACTATAAACGATTAGGACCAATGGTAGGGCGAGTATTCGTGGATGGCACTATCTGTACTTCATATTTTAAAATTAACTGAAATTAAAATCCTTCTATTACACAACATCCATTTATGAGTTCATATTTATATCCTTTTTTTAATATTTGAACTTCAAATTTGAAGTTGCGAGTTCGCGAACATTTTTTGGTCTACCTAAACCAGCTTAGAGCTGGTTATTGACCTTTTCCCGTCCTGTTGCTCTGAGTAGAGACTAACACCAGGACCTTCTATTTGAAAGACCTTCCTTGGGTCAGTGCTTGGCCCAGGGGACTGGAAAGTTTACTGTAACCATTTTGAATTTATACCTACCGTAAAATCAGTGTTCTAAAATATCTTTTTTTTCCGAGGATTCTAGCCGAAGACAATCTAAACGTCTAATAAAGTGTGGTTGCACCTGTGTCGGCAGCGACTCTAATAGTTGCTTACTTGACGCTCTATTTTCTGCCACGCCTCGCTAGAGGCACTTTAAAGACAGTGACCGGATTTGGGGTCCTGTCAGGATTTTAATTAGAATTTAACCCACGGAGATCACCCGTCCGTGGCTTAATCAGTATCGTTGTCACACTTTATTATGAATTTACTTATATCTAGTACCACGAGCCATAGTGTGAATAGGTTAACCCATTGGTCCCAATAAATTCCTCAGTTTTTACCCTAGTTTATCTTTTCACCTTCCTTTTTAACCTAGGCCGTTGCGTTTGCCTAGGATTCTAACCCTAAGGACCTAGAAGAATCCTCGACGCAACGCCTAGAAACCCTAAACTTGCACCTAGGATTTAGTGACCTAAACTCCTAAAGCCTAGGTGTAATTCTACACTATCTTTACACTATTCCTTACTCTTAACTCGTGGTATCCACTTAGGACACTAAATCCTAGGTGTAATACTACAGTGCTCCACGGACAGTAAAAGAATGTTGTTAATAGTGTAAAGTTGCATTATTATTGCTCTCTCTGATAAGTAAAGTCTCGGTTAGAATATGTAGGGTGTCCGGTAGCAAAATTCGGATTTCAAATTCAAATTTCTCTAAAACCATTAGCAAAGAATAAATTATAGTACTAACGTACAGAAGTCTCACTTCCTAACAAAAGTCAACTTTAGGTACAAAAATTTTCCTACTATAAATTTTCCTACGAAGCAGAAGATAGGAGCAATAAAGTAAATTAGCTTCGTCATTGATGCGGATTTTGATCACGATGTCGCAATGGACATGTGAACAACGAGCGTTCGCAATTGAAGCGTCGAAATCGAAGCGTCAAAAGCGAATGATTCACTTGCTACCGCACGTAGAAATTTTTTCAAGATAATATATTCCAGGATTACGTGATGCTTCAAAATATCGTTCGCGAGGCCAGGTTTGAAGAGTGTGTTCAACGTGATGGACAACATTTGGAAGAAATAATTTTTAAGAAATACAACCCGCATTTCTTGTCTTTATAAATATTACTAAAAAAATTATCTTTCAATTTTTTTTAAACCGAATTCTGACGCCGGACACCCTGTAGGTTTAATTAAACTCCAGGCGAGACTTTTAAGTTATTGAGGTTATAAGGTGATAAAAAATGGGGGGCGCTACAAAATAATTGATTTTCAAAGTGGGCGTTAGACGAAATAAGTTTGGGAACCTGTGTTTTAGACCTACAGTCACCACATCAAAAAATGCACAATTACATATCCTGCAATTAGGAGATTCCATTCTTAACGCATTTTTTATTCCCGACGCGGACGGTACAGTCAAGAGCAGGTCTCGCTTTACACTACCAGTTTAAGCTGAGCTCCGATTTATACTGCGCGCCATACAATGCAAGGCCGGTCCAAAGTCCAAAGTGTCAATCTTGACGTGCTTTTTAGCGAAAGAACGAGTTTATTTGTTTGTATTGACAAATAAACTCGTTCTTTCGCTCGCCGCGCCCCGGATTTAGGTGACTAATGTCTTAAAAGAATAATGACGAGGTATAATAACGTCTACTTTCTTTAAATAAAAATGCCTACATAGAAAAATGACATAGTATAAGAATGTGGTGGTAGAAAAAAGACAACTCATAATAAAGTTGAAGTAGAAAAATGACGACTTTACAAAAATATTGATCTATGTCTAATCCCAAACCTAATAGACTAAGCTCCCGTTGCACGAAACCCTACCTCACGAGGTAACAGATCAGAAATGTAATGTAGTGATAGATACTACTTAGGAATACTGGATTTTATTAGGTTGCCATTGCTTATCCTGGAAGAAATTTAATTTTTTTCGTCGTCGTATCGCTATTTTGATCGAAAATTAATCATAAGGTGGCAGATCGAAACGACACATTTGGAGGTAACAACCCACATAGGTTGCCAGCCCAAACCCTGGCAGGTTTAAAGATCAGCCATGTTAAATGAGCCCTAAATAAGGGGTCAATTACCTCATCAGGTCTCACGATGAAACTGCTGCAGATCGATTGCCCTAGACGTGCCGATCATGAATTGTATAGGTTGCCTGCATTCAGCCACCTCGAACATTATATGTTAAAATCTTGGAATAACGAGAAATTATTGTACGTCTAGCGCAATCAATTTGCATCAGTTTCATCTGCTATTGAAGAATTTCTCGTTATTCCAAGATTTTAACATATACATATATAATGTTCGAGGTGGCTGAATGGAAAAACTGCCAGGCTGAATGCAGGCAACCTATACAATTCATGAACGGCACGTCTAGGGCAATCGATCTGCAGCAGTTTCATCTTGTCACCTGATGAGGTAATTTCCCCCTTTTTTGGGGCTCATTTAACATGGCTGAACTCAAAATCTGCCAGGGTTTGCTGGCAACCTATATTGGTTGTTATCTCCAAATGTATCTCTTTCGATGAGTAAACGTTTCGATCTGCCACCTTACTTAAATACATACGCTCATGCCCATAATCCCTAACGGGGCAGGCAGAGCATCAGTGGTTCTAGAAAGAAATATAATTTATTGACACTATATGCCACGTTTGACACAAATTGTGAAGGTTATCAGATGGAACAAGTTGCATAATGGTGAGAGGTGGTCAGTCTTTTGCCCATTATACAACAAAACCCTCGCATCCCTTTTACAGACTTACTGTATACCTGGGAAGAATAGGTAGCTGGCACATTCTAAGTTATTCTTTCACTCCCAGTCCAGCATTATAATTTATTTTGGATTTGATTTGTCAACTCCCTTGTCTCTGAAGCTATTTCCATAATTTTAATCTAATTAAAAACAGAATACGATTAAGGGCATTTTACTTAAAAAAAAAAACTAACCAAACAACATTACAATACAAACTTACTAAAGGAACAGTTTACAACAAAACAACTCTTACTATATATACAGTTTTTCAAAAGTCTAGTAATTAAACAACTCTTACTATAGGTACAGTTTTCTCTTAAGTCTATTAATTAAACAAAACAACTCTTTTTATAGGAACAGTTTCCTGTAAGTTTCACTTATTTGTTATACTTCAATCTAAAGTAAATAATATTTTTTATTAATTCCAGGGCAGATATTTCCCCACTCATCATTTGGGTCAAATATTTTCGGTACGTTTTGTCGAAGAGAATATCTGTGTTGCGTCTATTTTTTCTGGATAAAAAAAACAAATGGTGCTTTATTATATAATCAAAGTGCGTGGCTTCTTTTTTTAATTTAAAAATAAAATAAAGCAGTGCTGGTCGTTGCGGAATTTTAGATTTAAGACGCCTGTGCCACCCTTCCAGTAAATTTGTAATTCGGTGTTCATTTTTTGAGCAGCTTAATGTTTTCATATGGTATTTATTTAACCAGTATTTTTCAAAATATTGTTTAAATGTTTTGAATTCAACAGTGCGTGGGGCAGTTTTCAAGATCATCTTCCAACCTTCGTAGATATTTTCTGCCGGTAATAGTGGCAAATTTGCGATGAATCTGGTTATTTTCCGTCCGTCTTTTGTCTCGCTAAGTCCAACTTTTTAGCTTTTTGGGAAATTGCTTTTTGGAAGTGGAAAAAGCACCCATAAATTTCTGCTTCTGGGAAAACTTCTTGCACTGCATTTATGACTGATATCTCAAAGTCGCATTTAAATTGTTTGATATCTATATTTAATTTTGCTTTTAAAAGCTTGAAAAATCTGACATAGGTGCATTGTTTTTTGTCTGGTAGTAAGCCATAGGCGACCGGAACTACATTATTGGTCTCGAGATTTGAGCCTAAATCTAAATGTATCTTGTAAATCTGGTAATATGGTGTGGGGCACACCTTAAATGTCCCATCACCAAAGTATACATTTTCAATGTTAAATGTACTCAGGTACTCCTGAGCAATGGCTGACGAAAAAATTAAAATTTTGTCATCGTCACCATTATCTACCACCAAGAAATTCTGAGCCAAACCAGTGGGAACTTTTATGTCAGCTACATTTTTAAAATATATATTTTCGGATTTTAAGTAACGCTTTCTTATCTTGTAAAGGCCGTCTTTTACTTGACTGTAAATCGGGATCTCATTTAGGTATGATTCATCTTCTTCTTTTAAGCTTGCCATATGCTTTTCATAAGTACTTTGAACTGGTTCAAAATCTTCGCAGATTTCTTCCTTGCACTTGCGAAGTGCTAAAAATACTTTATTTTTCTTACTGCTGGATTCACAGGTATGATCGCTCCAACGAATGATGGTCTCCTGGCGTGCATCTAATGTAACTGTAGCTGTACACGACTTTCTATTAATGCAACGCCACAGCGTGGTTCCACTATCATTTTTTTTTTACTTAAATTGTACCTATACCCGTCTTGGATACAGGTAGGGTGGTTTTTTGGTTTTTAGAAATTTTTTTTTTTTTCTCCATTTTCACAACTCAACCTCACGTACGGTCAGTTGCAATAATCCATTTATAGCTTACGGCTTATAATAGCATGCACTCAAATATTGTTGAACTCGCACACATTAAAATTAAATATGATCTCATGTAAAAGTTAATCATATTATAATTGTTGAAAGTTCAAAACAGTTTGTCTACTCGCAACTGAGCAAAAATAACCATACTGTACTGATCCCCACCTGCATTAAATAGAGGTGGATACTCTATATTTACGGCTGTGATGTCTAGAGTCCTACGTTGTGAATTACTTTTAGGATTCTCGCAGGTACAAGCAATTTAAAAGTGGGTTTCAGACTTAGAGAGGAATTAAAAGCAAAATCAAGATTAAAACAAAGTTTAATGTGTTTCACATAGTCCAATAAATTACATTTTGACATATTGACACAAAAGGATTAATCTCTTGATTATTCCAATCGAAGCAGGAAGAAAGCCGAAGGCTGGGACAACGAGTAGAATACCTAGACAGAGAGATTAATATAAACCCAGGGCATCATTTGGGAGTTCCCCGTTCTGGGGCCCCCAACCACGCCCCGGAACCTGTCGTCGGCGCTCCAAATGACGAGATCCGTCGCCTTGGGGTGACCAACCCGGGGAGACTGTTCGAGTCGGGCATCTTATAGGAACTCCTAGAATCGTTATGTTCTCTGAGCGACAAATCCTCAACTAATACTAGGCCAAACATCGCGCTTCCCTATTTCTCCTGTGAGTGGATTAGACTCTGAACTATAAAGCCAAGTGTCAGAAAGGAAAACCGAATAGTCGCAATCTCTCCTCCCCGCGAAACCTAGGAGCCGTCGCCTGCAGCGCGTCCTTGTATTACCGCAGACTACAGACCCTACGACTGACTACCGAAGTAGTCAGCTGTGATCACGTATACGGGTAGGACAGTATTCCTTGGGGTGGTATTATAAAGCTAACCTCCCCAATTGGACTGAACAACCCCCGCACGCGGTGACCACGTGTCTGCTACTGACAAGCCCTCCCCTAGCGCCTCGGTGAACGAGATTGCGCAACCCCAAGGATAATTTAGCAAATGAGAAGACTGCTCAGCTACATGGTTCTGAGTAGGATGTATAGAGGTACTTTGTTCAGTGGTTGTGAGGGGCATCTCCTGGTTTCCATAGGTCAACTGTAAAGCAAGAGGGAGCCTACGAAAGCAAACTAAAATCTGACGTTTGCCGCCGATGGTCATCCGTCTTTTGTCGCTACTCGTGTATTGTGCTACACTAATAGCAGCGTCACAATTGCCCTTCGTGAGCCAGTAGAAGAATCGTAGAAGGAGAGATAGGTGCTATAATAATGTCGTTTCGGAAATTCAGGAAAACCTAGTCACTCAGGCCTCACCGAACATCGCGAATCACGAAATAACGATCCTAGTAGACAGAGGGAGAAGGATATAAAATAAAAACTTCAGGCGGATCCTAAACTAGCAACAAGTCCGTAACTCTTAAATCGTCTGATAAGACTTTAACGTTTTACCAAAATCAAGTCATAAATAAATAAAAAAAATTCAAATTAGAATCCGCCCGAAATTTAAAGAACATCCCTATAACTTAATCCCTAAATAAATAAAATCCCTAGTGATCTTAAAGTAGGTTCTACTCACCAGAGTCCAAAATCAAGAACACAACTTCACTCTGCGCCGGTAGAAAATTTACCCCTAAAATCTGATTGAGAATCTCTTAAGTCAACTTTGACCTGTTCCATATTCAAGTTCAAAATAAACTGACAACTTCAGTTTATTTCAGTTTGAATTATTCTTTTCACTTTAATGTTAAAATATTGTATAACTATTTAAATTATTAAATTATTTTTTATCAAAATTATTAATAGATTATTTTATTAAATATATTAATAAAATGGGCTTCCCTCTTATAGATTTTGTTTTCACTGACACTTCAAAATTTATTTATATGTCACTCGCGATTTTCTAATTGTAAATGAAATTTAGGGTTTTAAGCAAAATTTAAATCTGCTGCTTTCATTGTCCTGTTAATAAAGCTAATAAAATTACACACTCAAAGGCCCACACCAAGGTTCTCCCCCGTATCGTGGGTTCCCCGGAACAAACACAAAGACAGACACAAACACCCATGACCCGAGAACAAACATCCGCTCCTCACACAAATGCTTATCTCAACCGGGAATCGAACCCAAGACCCGCCGATCAAGATGCAACGCCACTACCATTCGACCAAGACGGCAGTTCTATTTAAGGGTTTTCTTTATACCGATGCCTTTCCTGCGCTTTTAAATATGAAACTAACCAACAACATTAAATAAAACTATCCACTTAGCTGTAAAACCGTCCCAGTAGTGTTTTGCTTTCAACTATATCTCGACCTCTATTTGGTCCTTGTTAATTTGCTCCTGCAAACTTATAATTCCGTCCAAGTCGTCTGTCATTAGGAAGGTAGCACTGGAAAGTAAAGGAAAACACCGACAAAACCTACCACCCATAAATATTCCCTTAATCTCCGAATCGGAAGTTGGCCTTTCTGGCTAATTGCATTCTCTATCCTCGCAAGATCCCCGGATAGCGTCCTCAATTAAGGGACCCGGTAGAACCTTACAAAAGATAACGAATACTATTATCAACTTGCTAAACCTAAAAAAAATATCTATTTCCCCAATTACTTCAAGTTATTTTGAGACTCATCACGATTTTTCTAATTTTTTCCAAAAAACAAACCCCCTATCTTTCACTTTTTTTCTGACAATCCCCCTTTGTCATTCCTTTTTCTTTTACCTTTTTATCAATGACAAAGCGAGACTTTTAATTCTAAAAAGATTCGATACTCTTACATTAAAACTATTTCTTGTAATAAGTATAATTAGGCGTTTAAGGACGCATACAGCACAATACTTATATGTATAACTCCATCTATTTAAGCCCGCATGCAACTGACTCTAAAGCGGTGTCTTATTTCATTTGCGTTTATTAATGACTGCGTAGCATAGTGCATACCAGTTAACCTGGGCCGACGGCCAATTTTCAGCTACCAGGTTCTGAAGGTACTTCCAAAAATTACTCACTAGTCTTGCAGTCTGGCTGCTGAAATCTTATATAATATAATTAATTAAATATAAAAATTAATGATCAACACCGCCAGACACTCTCCGTCAGCTGTAATTTCTGCCAGACGCTTTACAGTTCGCAAGTAAATTATGCGATTATACCTACAATCTGAGCCGTGATTTTTGTATATGATCTTCAGGGAACTATACAATACTTTCTATAGCACCCAGACTTCAAGACAAGTGAGAAATTTTTGGAAGTACCTTCAGAACCTGGTAGCTCAAAATTGGCCGTCGGCCCCGGCTAGCTGGTATTCATATGTTAATAGTACATATTAGCACTACTCTTTCCCATACTTTTGGTTAGTGAGAAAATAAGTAAGGTCTGGCGGCCCTGGGATCATGGTCTATAACCATAACGCGCCACGAGAGCTGATGACGCGAGAAATGAAAACACGTTGAAAACATTCTTTATATGACTTAGGGGAACCCCTGTTGCTTAGTTTCTATTATTGTTAATGTGTACGTGAGTTATAGCTATAGCCGGCAGACGACATCTTGTGGATATTCTATATGGACTTTTGCAACTTACCGTACCTCAAAACAAAAGACAGATGACATTGTCATTTACATTAAAACACTGTGTTGACATCTACTTCACCTGAAGTGGATAGGTAGTTATACAATAGTGCCTATCTATCTAATGAAATCTCTTTTAAAGCAGTTTTACACTATCTAGAGTTTCGAGTTTAATTGGTCGTTTTTAAAAGTCGTCATTTTTATCCTTTGTCATTTTTCTATGTAGTCTTTTAATTTAAGGTGTACTATAATATAAGTCGTCATTATTATACCTCGTCATTATTCTTTTAAGACATTAGTCACCTAAATCTTCCACACGCGGAAGATTTAATTTTAAAATTACAATACCTCTACTTAAAAATAATATTTAAAAAGAATTACATTCAATAATTATATTTTAGTATTTTAAAACGCTTACCCGCGTGAGGAATATTGACAAATAATTTTTAGGGAAAGAAAAAAATATTCTAGCCGAAGACAATCTAAACGTCTAATAAAGTGCGGTTGCACCTGTGTCGGCAGCGACTCTAATAGTTGCTTACTTGACGCTCTATTTTCTACCACGCCTCGCTAGAGGCGCTTTAAAGACAGTGACCGGATTTGGGGTCCTGTCAGGATTTTAATTAGAATTTAACCCACGGAGATCACCCGTCCGTGGCTTAATCAGTATCGTTGTCACACTTTATTATGAATTTACTTATATCTAGTACCACGAGCCATAGTGTGAATAGGTTAACCCATTGGTCCCAATAAATTCCTCAGTTTTTACCCTAGTTTATCTTTTCTTTTCACCTTCCTTTTTAACCTAGGTCGTTGCGTTTGCCTAGGATTCTAACCCTAAGGACCTAGAATCCTCGACGCAACGCCTAGAAACCCTAAACTTGCACCTAGGATTTAGTGACCTAAACTCCTAAAGCCTAGGTGTAATCCTACACTACCCTTACACTATTCCTTACTCTTAACTCGTGGTATCCACTTAGGACACTAAATCCTAGGTGTAATACTACAGTTGTTCTTATTTTTGGTATTTTTGGTGCATGCCGCGATGTAACGAGATTACAAATGTTTCTTTAAAAGATGTTGAAAATCACGACAGTGTGATAGTTGTCACTTTATGTGACACTAAAACCAAGTTAGATCGCACGATCAGTTAAAATACGAGACGAATCAGTTAAAATCGTTCAAAAATACATGGCTCTTCGACCCACGGATACGAAATCAGACCGATTTTTCCTAAATTATAAAAATAACAAATGCACAAAACAAGTTATTGGAAGACATAAAATCTCTGGAATTACAAATGAAATAGCTACATATTTAAACTTGCCGAATCCAGAAAATTATACTGGACATTGCTTTTGACGTTCCTCAGCGACTCTTCTTGCCGATACGGGTGCGAACTTAATTACTCTCAAAAGACATGGCGGATGGAAATCTGATCGGGTTGCTGAAAGTCATATTGAAGAATCTATACAAAATAAAAGTAATTTTACACGTCAAATAAACGACAGCATTTTGTGTCCTACCGTCCGCTTCCAGAGAAACCAACATTGAAACCACTGAACATCAACCTACACCACAGCAATCTTCAACCACACTAGAATTATCGCAAATTATCTCAAATACTGAACATAAACCTCCACCACAGCAACCTTCTACTACACTAGAATTATCGCAAACAAATACAAACCCCGGAAAAACCACCTTAAATTTTGAGAATTGTACTTTTAATACCTGTGTTTTCAAATAAAATTTAATTGTTTATTATAAAATAGTTAGTTTCAATTTCCTTGCATTATTTGAAAAAAGCACTATACAATCCTCGACCGCAATTAATCATTGAAGGACTCACGTATGTGTGCCTCGGCTGCGCCTCGGCCCACATCTCACGTTCGTCCTTCAATGCTCTTCTTTCGGGCCGCTGAAGTAATGTACTATTACCAGATCATCGGTTCACCTTATAGGAGGCCTTTCTACGCTGTGCGTTCCGGTACGTGGTCGCCACTCGAGGACTCTTCTGCCCCAGCGGCCATCAGTCCCACGAGCAATGTGCCCTGCCCACTGCCACTTTTTTTTTGTATTTTTTTTTGTATTGTTACTTTATTATCTAGCCGGTATTTACCTAGACCGTCTCGGCATCTTTTATCCCGAGATTCTAAGAAATTCCTTTTTTTGTTCGTTGTGACTACTTTGCACAATGCTCGTGTTTACCTCAACTACTAACTGTCGCTAGGCTGTTTAAAGCGAAATAATATCGATTCTTGCTTCTCTCCATTTAACGGCCAATCTCGACGTCGAAATATGCTCAGTTCCTTAAGAGAGGCTAAATAGAGTGTATATTGTCTGTGTGAATAGATCCGTGGTCTAGTGGGCAGCGCGGAGGGCGGGCCGATGACGGAGGACGTGTCCGGGCGTGTGCACTCGTTGCGCGGGCGCGTGTGGGCGTGCGGGCGCGCGCTGGGCCGGCTGGCGGGTGGCGGCGCGCGGGCGCGGGCCGCGCGGGCCGAGTGCGGTGCGCGCCTGTTGCAGCTGGCCCTGGCGGCCGGGGAGCAGCCGCACCATCTCGCCACGCTGCTGCAT
The DNA here is from genome assembly GCA_949987775.1 of Aproaerema taeniolella. Lineage (NCBI taxonomy): Eukaryota > Metazoa > Arthropoda > Insecta > Lepidoptera > Gelechiidae > Aproaerema > Aproaerema taeniolella. The sequence continues at coordinate 16,697,074 of OX465244.1, read as the reverse complement.
GCGCTGCGACTGCCGCCCGACTGTGCAACGCAGGTCTCGCACAAGGTACGCAGGTCATGCACAAAGTACGCAGATTACGAAGGTCTCATACAGTACGTATGTCACGCACGAGGTATGCAACTATGCAGGTCATGTACGAGGTATGCTAGTCTCGAGTTATGCATGTCACACAAAAGATATACCACACAGGTCATAAACAATTTAATACACAATTTATTACGCAACTCATACAAAAGGAACCACGCAGGTCAACACACAAGGTACAGATAGTAGCACGTCGGGTTACCTATTAGCACTACGAAAGCCGTCCCTATTACGAGCAAGATAAGGTTGACGTCAAGGTCAACACATGCTTGCGGCGACGCATAGATACTATGGCGCACACATACAAGCCGCGCGCGGTGCGTTTGTATGAAGATAACCTGCTTTCCGTTTTTGTACTTTAGTCCTACCGTTCGCTCACACGGACCTGACCGAATCTTATGAAGTCCACGCCCTATTTACTCGGGGCTTTTTCAAGTGCGCATAAACACTAAAAATTTTCCAGTGCAGCTTCTTTTTACCGACTACAAAAAAGGAGGAGGTACACTCAAGAGCACGTCAAGCTTGACACTTTGGACTTACGACCGGCCCTGCATTGTATGACGCATAGTATAAATCAGAGCTCAGCTTAAACTGGTAGTGTAAAGCGTGACCTGCTCTTGACTGTACTATGTTCGACTGTATGTTTTTTATTTATTTATGTTCACCGATTTCTCCGCCTATTATGGACCGATTTTCAAAATTCTTTTTTTTGTTCGAAAGAGTATATTCCAGAGGTGGTCCCATATTTTTATCGCAAATGATTACGCGCTTTTAAAAATACAAAAACAAAAAATATTACAAACCAGAACATCATCTAAATAAATGAGTGACATTTGCGAACTGTTGGGATTGAAGTCGGTGACTCATACGTTTTTATAACGTGGAAAATTATTCTTATTTATATTCTTATCTTGTAGGTATAGTCAAAGGTGTGGCGAACTTGACTATAATGGTGTCAGAGTTTTCAAATTGCACAATGGCCTCTGACTTGGTTTTAACGACTGTAGTCATCGACAGCAGCCGGGGCCGGCAGTTTAACGTGCCCTCCGAATCACGGAAACGCTCATGATAAATTGCCACTTTGGTAACCCATCAGGTTTCCTACCTGTGTTTTCGTTGCTTAACCTCACTAATCAGTTGAGATTAGCGAGCGCCACTGGGCTACGAGCGCTATGCAGCATAATACCTACACAACGACCATTCATTTATACGTTCACTTTCTTTAACAGATAACAACAGACCTAGCAGATCAAGCATCAGAAGTGTGTATTGAATCAGAAAAAAGCTCGGCGAGCTCGCACCACCGATCAACGCAATCGAGCTAAAAAGAGACAGACGTATATTATGAAATCATGTTTCTTCGCAGAAGACTTTTAGGATTAAACATAATAATTGCGTTAAAATAATCAAAAATCAGGATATAATACACACGGCGCGTCACAGTCCTCACATAACCTAAAAAATGCTTTGCTATAGCTATAGAGTGGTTATTCAGTTTTGGATATAGATACACAGGGCTTAAGGTGCAGTTTCATGGACTGATTAACCACCTCTTGGGTGGTTAATCAGTCCATGAAACTGCACAACTTCCCCAAGGAACATAGGTCAAAATACGAAAAAAAATGTTTTGATCTCCCATACAAAATGCGCTATATGTTGATGATGTTTGTATGGGAACTCAAATTTTTTTTGTTCCTTGGGGAAGTTGTTCAGTTTCACCCCGAATTTTTTTTGAGAGTTTTGGTAGTCGTTCAGTTTCATGTGGATACTCAAGTTTCGTTACGTAATTTAAAGTTGCCCCATAGATTGATTTAATGCTTATACGAAGTACGATTCTATCGGGTGTAGGACGGCTTAGCAAGAACTTAAACAGTGGATTCTACCCATAACGACAATTTAGGAGTTTTCGTTATTTACCTACTTTGGCGCCACGCAATGTATCTCGAAACCGCGTCGATGTTAGAATGTTGTACAGAGGCTAGCGCATCAGGTTACTCTTATTTTTATTGCAAAACGGCTCGTATCACAACAGCCTGGAGTGCACGCGTGTGATAACCTGAATTGCGGCCGTCCCTACATTGCGGGTTTTCGTGGTTAACGCTGTCATCATTGTTTTTTAAAATTGGAATAAATAATTTCATTTTAAAGCAGAAAATTATTAAAAGACAAAAAACTGGAAAATCATTCAGGATGAAAATCTTAATTCAGGGTTTTAGTTTTTCCTAATCTGTCCCATCTTTTTCTTCATCAGCCCATATACGTCCCCACTGCTGGGGCACGGGCCTCCCTCCATAACATGAGGGGTAAATGCTATACTGACCACGCTCGGCAGAAGGGTTGGCGAGGGTTTTGATACAATGAGCTATGTATGACATTTTAAAAATATTTTTAATTTCGTTTAATTTACTATTTAACATAAAGGAATAAGGTCCCGTTTCTTAAAAAAAATATATTAAAAATTCTATCTTTTGAAATAAACATATAATAATTAAAAGATTCTCAGTACGGTAAACTAATCCTAAGAACGGCATTATATGCAATCGTATTCCTTTGCCAAGCTGTCATGTCAATTAAGAAAAAAAACAACCTGTATGATTTTGTATTTGGTTGTTTATTTCCGAGTTTGGTTGGTTGTTACTTCAGGTAAGTTGGTAGAATCAACTCTAACGAACTCAGTGGTATCCATAGTGTCGGAATCCAGAGTATTGCGAAAGTTCGAAAGTCCAGGAAGCATAGTCAAGTCGTAAGTAAATATCAATCCAAATAATCAAAACCACGAAACAGAAGGTAACGGTAGATTCCAGGTAGCAAAGCGAAGTCGTCAGTAAATATCCAAATAATCAAAACCACGAAACAGAAACAAACTCAACAAACAACAACTCAAAAACACAAAGGTTATGTTTATGTGTCAACCAACTGTCAAACGTCTTTTTTTTACTTTGGCAAAGGAATTAAACCGTATGGAATGCTGTAGTAAGCAACAAATCGTAACGAAAATTTAAAAAATTCATAATTTTTTTATTTATGATCAAAATTATTTGATATCTTTTTTATTTGATTATGGGACCTTAATCCTGCTTAAAATAAAAAAAAAACAAATAATTTTAAAAATATTGCACACAGCCCATTGCAGAGTTTTCCTTCTCTGTGTGCAGATGAACTTGCTTGCATATTTACCTTAGTCGCCTTATACGACACCTCGGTAAGAAAGAGGGTGGTCCTATTCTACTCTGCCGGAGACTCACTCGGCTTAATCTGTCCTTTACAGCCTGTATAAGGTGAATCTGAACATTTTCCACATGTATATTGTAAAGAGGAAAGATTTGTATTTTTGTACGTTTGTAACGAATAAACTCAGAATCTACTCAACCGATTTAAAAAATAATAATACTAATAGAAAGCTCTCTTCACAGAGAATTCCTACGGGAATTTAAAAAAAATATAAAATGAATGTGAGTGTTTTTGCCCTTTACTTCGTAACGGCGCATTCGATCGACATGGCTTTTTTTAAATTAAGAATGGGTTCGCTCTTGATCACAATCTAGTTCAGGGCAAAGATGCGGTCGAGGATGTAGCGAGCTCACCCAGAAGAATCCTATTCACTCGTACTTTAAAGATATTCGGGTTGTATGAGCTCGGAAATACAGACGCCGGCAGAGAACTCCATTCCTTGGCAAAGATGATGAAAAGCGCTCCGAGGGATCTCGACAAGATAAGGGTGATACCCCGCAGTGCATCTAGACGTCCGATGGAAGAAAGGGGCAGGTGGAATGAGCTCATGCAGCTCCTGAGCACACTCCCCGAACACACTTTTTATACAGAGGCATATTCGGAGGCTCATAGAAAAGAGGGCATAAGCTGTTTTTCCTTCCGAACGTATACGCAATCCGATTTGTATACCAGAGTACCTACACTTAGACGAAGCGGTACATTTTTTATTATTATTATTTTTAATAAATGCTACATACGCCTTTGAATGTGTAGCGTTTATTAAAAAAAAAAGAAGCGATGCATTGATCCCGTTACATATTATAAAATTAAGTCGAGGGGATTCGTCTATTTGTCTGATCGCGGTAATTTACCAAACGGATGTTCATAAAGTTTTCACCAATAGACGGAGTGATTCACGAGGCAAGTTTACGTGTATAATTCATTGGACAAAATCAAGCCAACTGGCAACTTTTGTCAAAAACGCGGCCTAATGCTACCAAATTATAAAGTTGTGTACGCAATAAAGTAACTCATTAAACAATACAGGGTGTAAGTGACATCTCAGCAAAACCGAAACCCTGAACTCAGACCGTCATTCTGAATGATTTTCCAGTTGAATTTTCCCCAGGAAAATTGTAAATTTTCAGCTTTAAAATGAAATTACTAGTTGTAATAGACTCAATTTTCCAATAAAAGAATGATAACACATTGTAAGGCACGAAAACCAGCATTGTACATTGTATTCTGACAGCAGCGTGGCGCTGTTTTGCAGTACATTGCGTAGCGCCAAATTAGGTATTGTTACTTGTAGTCGATCGTAGTTATTGGTAGATTTCACTATTTAAGTATTTGATAAGCTGTTCCTTACATGCTGTGTTTTGATAAAAATATGATGGTTATGTTCATAGCTTGTAAATTATTATTGTAGTTTCTTCTCGTTTTCTCATTAACGAACGGGGTTGATGTCTCGCTTTGCCTTCCTGAGTTATCTTTGGTTTTTGTCCAAGGATTCGGGCTGGCAATGGGGAAGGTGACATTTTTTATATTCTCGCAGTCATTTGTATAGCGAAAGATATACATTCACTCAGTCTTTTAGTCTCAGTCGGTATTGGATTTGATGATTTTGATTATTGGGCCTGCAGGCACATTACACTGTCATATTTTGAAAGTTTTTCGCCAACCGCCATTTTGTCGATCGGTCAATATCAAAATGGCGTCCGGTAGATTGGAGGTCAAAATACGCCTGCCGGGAGAAGAAACATACCTGTCATTAGCCTTAATATTTTGGTTAAGACTTAAAATATAAGTAAAAATGTAATTTCGAATAAAATTAAGGTAGGAAAAAAGAGAAGTTGTGATAATCTCTGTTTTTGAAACAAAACAAAAATGTAATCTTATGTAAAAGGTATAAGCTCCGAATAAACTCGGGTCTGAGTAAATTTTTTTGACATTTACATTTAATTATGATTTGATATCACCAGCAATGCTTGAGCTTGCGATGGCATTACATACTAGTCGGATGGAGTAACCTTAACGAAAATGAAGTGCGAGCAAACGACTCAATATCTACATGTTTTGTTTTCATATAATGGGGGTGTAGTGAGTAACAGAGATAGATGCAAGACAAGAGACGATTGGCAGCTGGCACGCAGTTTTGTTAGGGTTAGACCAACCCTTGTAGTATGTAGTACTCCAGCCATAGTAGTATGAAATACTGCAAGGATAACAGGGTGACTGGAAATTCAACCTATTCCTTAAAAGCAATGTTAATTTCTTAATGTTTTAAAGCAATGAATAAATTCTTTGTATGTCTGTCTGTCTAAAAGGGGATATACTACAGGTTATTTGTAACAAATTAAACCCTACCAACCAGGGGTCGGAAGCCAACAAAAATTTTCCTATACTTTTTTTACTTGTTCTCGAAAAATTAAAGTATTATAAAAACTGCTTACTTTAGTTTACTCCACTGACACTTTTCAGAAAGCTGGTAAGCTACTAATTAATTCAAAAATAAAAAATTAAATTTTTCTTGTAAATCTTCCGAAAAACGACATGAATTACTCGGAAAAAGATACTTGGCATAGGTACTTACTTTGGCGCAACGACCCAAAGTGGATCTAAACCTCTGACATTAAAGTGCGCCATTCCATTCTGTCTTGTGCCAATTTTGACCAGTCGGGCACTTGGCATACAAATTCTTAAAAAGACTAGACGATTTAATTTGTTGCAAAATATTAATCTGTAGTATATCCCGTTCAAGGCATAGGTTAAATTTCCTGTCACCCTGTACGAAATGAAATATTATTGAACAAAATTAAGAGGATCGTCTCAGTGTTTTTTTCCCATACAAACGGCGTCAATGGATTCCATCCCCTAAACGTCAACGGATCCCTGTGAAATTTTAGTATGGTATCAAAAATACCAGAAACTAGGTCCGTACGTTTTGATTTTTGTGATATTTTTAGTAAACGAAAAGATATTTGAGACTAAAAGTCAGCATTTTTCGCCAAAAAAATTTTCAACATTTAAAAGGTGACTGTTGAAAAACTCGGAACAATTTTGGAAAAAACAAAACGTATGAACCTTGTTTATACGCTTACGAATCGATAGAGACCAAAAACGTACGATTTCATAAAGTTTTTGGGGTAGGAATTCATTGACGCCTAAACTCATAATTTTTGAAATAAAACTCGGCATTTCGCCGGAAAACTGCAATTGTCCCTTTCGCACAAGTCTGAGGCGGGTGGTCGATATTGAGACAGCATGAAAAACAACTGAGACGCTAGTCGAAACTGAGACGCTCCTCTTAAGCTAATAGTTAAATTATCAATGATAGTTGTTATGAATGATTAGGAATGCAAAACCCGAATGATATCGGAGCTTGAACTTTGACAAGAAATATCTGTAATTTATCATTGACATTTCCGTATATAATTTGGTTTTTATAGCTTTAAGTAGAAATCACTAATGCGAGACACGGAATAAACGTATAAGAGCACGATGGATAAACTCTAAAACGTAGACACTTCTATTCATTGTCAGATTTCATCGTGTCCCGTTGAATCATTCTATGGGTGTAAACCTCACATCTTGAGCATTGGGTGACGTAGTGGGGGAAAGTTCGCGCATGGACACTTTCGTACAAAAGAAAGGGATTTATTTCAGCTTAATCTATACTTAATACATTTATACACCACCTGCATCTGGAGCACGTATTAAGTATACGTCAAGTATTCTCTATTTAAAGTAAGCCATTAAAGCTCAAGGGAAATAAAGTTGTATGGAACTTCCCTTGGGTAATTATGACATTTAAATACTTATGGAACGCCAAAATGTTAACAAAAACTTCTTATTAATGAAAAATAATTTCGAAAAAAAACAAAGATTTTAACTATAAAATTTGAGACATCAAAGAGACTTTACTTTTATTAAAAATATTTAGCATAAAAACTTTACTGTATGTCTTAGCTATTGATTTTCCTTTGCCTACGGGACTAAATATTATAAGAAAACGTCGTCGGTGATTTTCGATTTGTGATTTTTACCGCGAATTTTTTTTTTTGTTATAAGTTTTTTAAATAAATCTGAGAAAAATGTCCAGTAATTCCAGCGACTCTGATATAGAAACGAAGGCTCAAAACATTATTGATGGGATGAATTTATAATTTCTTTTTTATTTAACCTCTCACTAGGTGTATAAAGTAGAGTAAGCTCCTCGGGGATAAAAGTGTCTTAGTCTTGGGCAGACTTCAATTCTTCGCTTCATTCAGGATTCTTACTATAATTCCCTTACTACAAAATCCTTCATTTCGCTCAATTCGTGACATAATACTCTGTTTTATCCCATAGTTGCTTAATCTACAATTATAATTCTATTTTCATCTATAAATTAAAAAGTTAATTTATGTATTACAAAACACAGTTTTTTCGTCGTTGCTCAAAAAAATTATCACAAAAAACAATAAGCAAGCGTATTAGGAAGGCAACGGAACGTGTCACAGTGCGAGAGGCAGGGGTAGACCGATCTACCAATAGCCCGGTTGATACAAAACCCGCCGCGTCGCGCCCCGCACCACGCCACCAAAGAGACCCTAAATTCTATTCTGCGCACTCAAGGTAATTGTTCAAGTTGTTTGCCGGTATAGTTATCTGTACAATGTGTAAAGTTAAAACAGTCTATTAAGGCGACTACGGCACCTAAATTACGATTTCATGATGCGTAGATAAGCATGACGCACTGCATTAAATCGAAGAAAAAAAATACTACGGTAATATTCAGGACATAAACCAGATAAGTAGTTTGCTGAATAGAAAAAGCGCACAAAGTCACCTCTAAATACCCAATATTGTGTATCTTTTAATCTGTAAAAACGATGGTAACCCTTAACTACCTACCTTCTCTTTTGTAACTTAACCACCTACTACCCGTCTCAGAGACGTGTATGTCAATTTACCCTCATATGTAAAATATGATTATGTCTAGGGGTTATACCTAGATGATAAAAAATAGTTGAATTATGCTTTAAATTAAACCATTAATTAAAGTAGAAACAGTCAATGAAAACATCCATTATTTTTCCATATACTAAATAAACCTAAGAGACTCACATTTTTTAGTACAAAAATTAGTCATTCGGTAATGAGAAACAAGAAAATACTAAAGCTAGGTCAATGCTTCCTTTTTCATGAATTTTTAAATATTAAATAATCAACAAATGTAGGAAAATTTTGATTAAAATGCTAGTAATTTTTGAAGTAAAATTGCAGACACTAAACTACTACATTTTTTCATAGAAATTAAACTCTAACTCCTGTTCGTCGACAAATCTTTGGACTTCCCTGCACTCATCGTTAGGCAGATCCTCTTCCTCTTCACTCGACAATTCATTTATTAAATACTTCTCAATAAAATTTACTGATTAAAGCCATAAATTACTGAAAAAATAAAAAAAAACAAATATTTAATTTGTCACGTAACCACCTACCATCCGTCTCAGTGACACTCGGCGATAGTTTTTTACTCACCACAGGTAAGCAAGTGCACGTGTGAAGTCGACAAGCGCTCGCGCGGCACTTATAAGTGCGGGGAGAAGGTACTAGAAGGCAGGGAATTGTACAGTGCAAGGCCACAAAAATATTCGCGATCGTAAAGTAGCTTCCGTCTACCAGACGTGGTAGGTGGTAGGTGGTTAAGGGGTAAAATGCACACAGGAACTTGAATTTGCTATCAAAATGTTCGTGGTTGAACACTCTCGATAAGTAGTTAAAGCATTTTTCGATGTAAGCTGTTACCTTTCCATAAATCACATTTTTCTAACTTTCGAACATATTTTTACCCACGCACACTTTCATAGTCCATGTTTGCGTGCGTGAACTTCGTGTATCGACACTGTCCGCATTGCCGGCCCAGGCCTGTTGAGAGACCGGCCCAGGCCTATTGAGAGACGGAGATGGCACTATTCCTATGTGTGTCGCCTTTTGCTCAACAACGAACATCGCCTTAAGGCGACTACAGCACCCGATAAAGGCAGCGCACATAGGAATAGTGTCATCTCCGTCTCTCAACAGGCCTAGGCCGGCAGTGCGAACAGTGTCGATACACGAAGTTTAAGCGAAAAAAGCGTGCGATGAAAGCGTGCGTGCGTAAAAACATGTTCGAAAGTTAGAAAAATGAGATTTATGGAAAGGTAATAGCTTAAATCGAAAAATGCGTTAACTTGTTCAACCACGAACATTTTGATAGCAAATTCAAGTTCCTGTGTGCATTTTACTATCGTTTTTACAGCTTAAAAGATACACAATATTGGGTATTTCTATCGAACCAAAAGTGCTGAATCATGTTTTCAGCAAAGTCAGTTTGGTCGAGTGGAAAAGTTGCCAGATTGTAAGCAACAGGTCGAGGGTTCGAAACCACATACATACATACAGACGCTCATAATTCCTAAACCACTTAAATGCCACGTTTGACAAAACTTATACCTAGCAGTTGAAGTTGAAATTGTAGTTTATAAGTAAGTAGAAGGTAAATAATGTAAAGAAATAATTTTTTAATGAAAAAACTCGCGAATTTCAATCCCTGTCTCGCATCAGTACAAAGAAACATTTTAGTTAAACTATTTGGTATTACTTAATTAAAATCTGTGGTTTTGTAAAAAAAACTGTTTTTTAATACTAAATCCTGAATTGTGGTTGCCGTTACTATTTTCATATCGTACTTAGTTGTTTTTTGTGGTTCCTTTTTGCTAAATAAAAAGGGATTTTTAGGTGATATTTAGTTTTCAGTTAAGTTTTAAGTGTAACGGAGATTAAATGGCAGAAGCTCCAATGTAATGACTTGACCTGCCTAATCCTGAATCATGGTTACGGGACTTAACACTAGGGTGAACAAGTTTGATACCCCTTTAAATTCTGAAGGTAGGTATATTTAAACAAAGTCTCGATTTGGACAGCTAAATTTTGATCGCAATTTCCCAGAAAATGGCTAGTTTTTTATTAATTTCTTCTTACATGTACAGTCTGATCTCCCTCTAAATGATATGCATCGAAGTTTCTTGTGATTGAAATTAGAACAAACTTGATTTGGATATCTAATTTCACACGATGACTTATTAATGATGAACTTTCCCCATTATGCTGGCTAGCGTAGGTATTCTTGAGTCATTCGATTTGTTTTCGACAGGACTATTTATTACAATGCTTCTATTTTCAATTTTTTTAAGTGAAAACTTCTTAGCGGCGCTGGGCACTTTAAAGTATGGGTAAAATATGTTAAACTCGCGTCACGGACACGTGACTGTCACGTGACCCTGATCAAAAATGCGTAGGATAGGGTTGCCATCTTTTTTGAAGTGAAAACTTCTTTAGCGGCGTTGTGCACTTTGAAGTATGGGTGGAAACCCGGACGGATGGCAGCCCTATGGTAAAATAGAGTCTGGCCAAACTAACTTTGCCAATTAATTACGTGGCAACCCCTCCGAATTGTACTGTTAGCAACAGTCATTTCTGTCATTTTGATAGGATGCCTCATGACAGCTTATGTCAGTTAATGTATGATATTTATTGATCGATTGAATGCAATAAAAAAAACATGTTGAAGCCATATAAAAGTGATGTTGGGGAGCTATTGTACCGAATGATAGATTCCTACGGGCGCATTCAACAGCAAAGGCAATCAGTAGTTTTGAAAAACAACAATGTTTACATGAAATCGAATAGCTAGCAGGTTGTGTGGCTCAGGCCAGCAGACGCACGGAACTTAAATAATGAATTTAGGTATTCTATGTATGCCAATGTAGGTATAATGCCTTTCTAGTGCCTATTGATACCAAAAGAACCATATCTAGTGCCATTATAGTTTAAGAAATATAGGTCGTTGTTTGAGGATCTGCTGAGCTGATATCAGCCCATAACGTTTTTTACAAGCTTGTATTTTATTTTGCAAATAAAATACAATTTATTTTGCAAATAAAAAAAGACATTGAATACATATTGTCATAATGCCAGTATAACCCATCATAACTCGTACCTTGATTTATTTCTTCACTTTGACTACTTGTAACATCACAATTTAAGTATAGTTCTTAACAATTCTAACTTCTTATTCAACTGTTCGCTTCTAACGCTAGCTAAAAACTGACTGCCCGGGCTCGACCAACGGCCGTAATCCCCTCTCCCTTACTCAAAAATGGCGTGCTTGGCACGTGGTTGGTTGGCGTTTCACCAATCACGAGCCAAGAACTGTGCCTTTGTTCGGACAATTATGTCTCGAAATATCTTTGAAAATATAGAATCACGACATTTGGCCATCCGACACAGTGCAACCCCTCGGTGCACTGACAGTTCCAATCAGTCAGTTCCATGGACTTAGTACTTTCTCTTTTAAAGGACCGATTACTTAGAAAAATCGTATTAAGGAATATGAAACTTAAATCCATAGCAATAAGGCACATTTTCGACTGCTTCTCCGACAGCCTCTATTGAAGCCGAAAGGGACACCGATAAGCGAGGCCGATTGTCTCTTTCTTTTTTCTTGCCAATTTAAAAAAACTTAATTAATCAAAAAAGTCTGGCTTTGACAATGAAGTTAATAACGAAGAAATACGTTGCATTTGAAATGAATTTCAGTTCAAATTGATGTAAATTAATTGTAATCATAATAAACGACGGCCGGTTTGGTCGAGTGGTAGTGACGCTGCCTCTTGATCGGCGGGTCCTGGGTTCGATTCCCAGTCGGGCAAATATTTGTGTAAAAAGCAGATGTTTGTTCTCAGGTCATGGGTGTTTGTGTCTGTCTTTGTGTGTTCCAAGGGACCCACGACACAAGGGAAAACCTTAATGTGGGCCTTTGAGTGTGAAGCGTTTTATTTATTTATTTATTACCAAAAGAAAACGTAATTTTTTTTCAAACCGTTTATTTCTACTGGCACCCCGTAAAGTGTCATCGTAATGTCATGGTGGCATGCTTTAAATCGTCTAAAAATAATTCGTAACGGTAAGGATTATACCAGTTTTTTAAATTAAAATACTGACAAAATGGTAAAAAGATGTTGTGTTCACACTTGTTCAAGTGAATCGTATGGTGGCTGTAACATATCTTTTCACAAGTAAGCTAAAATAATTTCTTATAAATCTATTACTATGTTATCCATGATTTCTTGTGTTTGGCGGAGAAAGGTTCTCATCAATGCTGTGCTATTTTATTGCAGAGTGCCTAAAGATTCAGAACAAAGACAAAAATGGCTCAACAGCGTTGAAATTAGACAAAAGATAACAAAAAATTCCGTTGTATGCAGCCGGTACTTTGTGCCAACTTGCTTTTATTCTGGAAATTCCCGCCAGTTACTCAAAGTGAACGCAATTCCTACTATTCCTCCAACGGAAAAAACTATTTACTATTGCGAAATTGTATTTTTTTGTATTCGCACACCAACACACCATAAATACACGTTACAGGTCTACAAAGATCTTTTGGCCCGCGGTTTCCATGATGACGCCTTTATTTACAAGTTCTTCTAGCTACAACTGTCACCCGTCGGCCACAAGATCTTTGTAGACCTATAAAATACTACTTAACAGTTATAGTTTTAAATGCAAAGTCCCCACCGAGTGGCACGAGCCTCCCTCAAACAGTGAAGGGGGATTCAGGCCATAGTCCACCATACTGGCCTAAAATGCGGGTTGGTGGACCATGCGTCTTTAGGAAATAACCTTTAGAGGTACGGGTTTCCTCACGATGTTTCCCTTCACCTAGTTATATAATATTATAACACTAAAGTGAATAGAATAGCAGAATTCAAGCTGAATTAAACTGAAGTTGTCAGTTTTATTTTGAACTTGAATATGGAACAGGCCAAAGTTGACTTAAGAGATTCTCAATCAAATGTGAGGGGTAAACTTTCTACCTGTACCTAGTGAAGTTGTTGTCTTGACTTTGGACTCTGGTGAGTAGAACCTTCTTTAAGATCACTAGGGATTTTATTTATTTTTGGATTAAGTTATAGGGATGTTCTTTAAATTTCGGGCGGATTCTAAATTATTATTATTTTTATTTTGACCTATTTACGACTTGAATTTGGTAAAGCTCTATGCCTTTATTTTATTCTTTCTTATCAGACGATTTAAGGGTTACGTACTTGCTGCTAGTTTAGGATCCGCCTGAAGGTTTTATTTTATTTCCTTTTCCCTCTGTCTACTAGGATCGTTATTTCGTGATTCGCGATGTTCGGCGAGGCCTGAGTGACTAGGTTTTCTTGAATTTTCGAGACGACGTTATATTATAGCACCTATCTCTCCTCCTACGATTCTTCCGCGTCGAAACTGCGTCGATTCGCGCAATAAAACTGGGAGGGCCCCAGGTCTCCAGCAGGGCCCAATCAAAAAAGTGGCCCATACAAACGTTGTTCCTAGAAGGGTCCTCTATCCATTTCCGGCAAAAAAATGGGGGGTCATCTTGACTCCTCAACTCCTCGAAATTTTTCTAAGTCCCGCCGAACGGCAGTTATTTTTCTAAGGGGGCAAGGGCCCCGTGGAGCCCTAAGGAGGCCCCGGAGCGCAAAGTGATGTATGGGGCGGTTGATCAGCATCGCAGACTGATTCGCGCAATAAAACCGGAGCGGCCCCATGTGTTCAGCAGGGTGGGGGGCCCTGGGCCCCCCCGTTGGGGCCCAATCAAAAAGTAGCCCATACAAACATTGTTCCTAGAAGGGTCTTCTATCCATTTCCAGGAAGAAAATGGGGGTCATCTTGACTCCGCAACTCCTCGAAATTTTTTTAAGTCCCGCCGAACGGCAGTTATTTCTCTAAGGGGGCAAAGGCCCCGTGGGGCCCTAAGGAGGCCCCGGAGCGCAAAGTGATGTATGGGGCGGTTGATCAGCATCGTAAACCGCGTCGATTCATGCAATAAAACTGGGAGGGCCCCAGGTCTCCAGCAGGGTGGGGGGCCCTGGGCCCCCAGTTGGGGCCCAATCAAAAAGTGGCCCATACAAACGTTGTTCCTAGAAGGGTCCTCTATCCATTTCCGGCAAGAAAATGGGGGGTCATCTTGACACCGCACGTTTGTATGGGCCACCGAACGGCAGTTATTTCTCTAAGGAGGCAAGGGCCCCGTGGAGCCCTAAGGAGGCCCCGGAGCGCAAAGTGATGTATGGGGCGGTTGATCAGCATCGCAGACTGCGTCGATTCGCGCAATAAAACCGGAGCGGCCCCATGTGTTCAGCAGGGTGGGGGGCACTGGGCCCCCCCGTTGGGGCCCAATCAAAAAGTGGCCCATACAAACGTTGTTCCTAGAAGGGCCCTTTATCCATTTCCGCCAAGAAAATGGGGGGTCGTCTTGACACCGCACCTCCTCGAAATTTTTTTTAAGTCCCGCCGAACGGCAGTTATTTCTCTAAGGGGGCAAGGGCCCCGTGGGCCCTAAGGAGGCCCCGGAGCGCAAAGTGATGTATGGGGCGGTTGATCAGCATCGTAAACCGCGTCGATTCGCGCAATAAAACTGGGAGGGCCCCAGGTCTCCAGCAGGGTGGGGGGCCCTGGGCCCCCAGTTGGGGCCCAATCAAAAAGTGGCCCATACAAACGTTGTTCCTAGAAGGGTCCTCTATCCATTTCCGGCAAGAAAATGGGGGGTCATCTTGACACCGCACGTTTGTATGGGCCACCGAACGGCAGTTATTTCTCTAAGGAGGCAAGGGCCCCGTGGAGCCCTAAGGAGGCCCCGGAGCGCAAAGTGATGTATGGGGCGGTTGATCAGCATCGCAGACTGCGTCGATTCGCGCAATAAAACCGGAGCGGCCCCATGTGTTCAGCAGGGTGGGGGGCACTGGGCCCCCCCGTTGGGGCCCAATCAAAAAGTGGCCCATACAAACGTTGTTCCTAGAAGGGCCCTTTATCCATTTCCGCCAAGAAAATGGGGGGTCATCTTGACTCCGCAACTTCTCGAAATTTTTTTAAGTGCCGCCGAACGGCAGTTATTCCTCTAAGGGGGCAAGGGCCCCGTGGAGCCCTAAGGAGGCCCCGGAGCGCAAAGTGATGTATGGGGCGGTTGATCAGCATCGTAGACTGCGTCGATTCGCGCAATAAAACCGGAGGGGCCCCATGTGTTCAGCAGGGTGGGGTTGCCCTGGGCCCCCCCGTTAGGGCCCAATCAAAAAGTGGCCCATACAAACGTTGTTCCTAGAAGGGTCCTCTATCCATTTCCGGCAAGAAATGGGCGGTCTTCTTGACACCGCACGTTTGTATGGGCCACCGAACGGCAGTTATTTCTCTAAGGAGGCAAGGGCCCCCTGGGGCCCTAAGGAGGCCCCGGAGCGCAAAGTGATGTATGGGGCGGTTGATCAGCATCGTAAACTGCGTCGATTCGCGCAATAAAACTGGGAGGGCCCTAGGTCTCCAGCAGGGCCCAATCAAAAAGTGGCCCATACAAACGTTGTTCCTAGAAGGGTCCTCTATCCATTTCCGGCAAAAAAATGGGGGGTCATCTTGAGTCCGCAACTCCTCGAAATTTTTTTAAGTCCCGCCGAACGGCAGTTATTTTTCTAAGGGGGCAAGGGCCCCGTGGAGCCCTAAGGAGGCCCCGGAGCGCAAAGTGATGTATGGGGCGGTTGATCAGCATCGCAGACTGCGTCGATTCGCGCAATAAAACCGGAGCGGCCCCATGTGTTCAGCAGGGTGGGGGGCACTAGGCCCCCCCGTTGGGGCCCAATCAAAAAGTGGCCCATACAAACGTTGTTCCTAGAAGGGCCCTTTATCCATGTCCGCCAAGAAAATGGGGGGGTCGTCTGGATACCGCACCTCCTCGAAATTTTTTTAAGTCCCGCCGAACGGCAGTTATTTCTCTAAGGGGGCAAGGGCCCCGTGGGGCCCTAAGGAGGCCCCGGAGCGCAAAGTGATGTATGGGGCGGTTGATCAGCATCGTAAACCGCGTCGATTCACGCAATAAAACTGGGAGGACCCCAGGTCTCCAGCAGGGTGGGGGGCCCTGGGCCCCCAGTTGGGGCCCAATCAAAAAGTGGCCCATACAAACGTTGTTCCTAGAAGGGTCCTCTATCCATTTCCGGCAAGAAAATGGGGGGTCATCTTGACTCCGCAACTTCTCGAAATTTTTTTAAGTGCCGCCGAACGGCAGTTATTCCTCTAAGGGGGCAAGGGCCCCGTGGAGCCCTAAGGAGGCCCCGGAGCGCAAAGTGATGTATGGGGCGGTTGATCAGCATCGTAGACTGCGTCGATTCGCGCAATAAAACCGGAGGGGCCCCATGTGTTCAGCAGGGTGGGGGGGCCCTGGGCCCCCCCGTTAGGGCCCAATCAAAAAGTGGCCCATACAAACGTTTTTCCTAGAAGGGTCCTTTATCCATTTCCGCCAAGAAAATGGGGGGTCGTCTTGACACCGCACCTCCTCGAAATTTTTTTAAGTCCCGCCGAACGGCAGTTATTTCTTTAAGGGGGCAAGGGCCCCGTGGGGCCCTAAGGAGGCCCCGGAGCGCAAAGTGATGTATGGGGCGGTTGATCAGCATCGTAAACCGCGTCGATTCACGCAATAAAACTGGGAGGGCCCCAGATCTCCAGCAGGGTGGGGGCCCTGGGCCCCCAGTTGGGGCCCAATCAAAAAGTGGCCCATACAAACGTTGTTCCTAGAAGGGTCCTCTATCCATTTCCGGCAAGAAAATGGGGGGTTATCTTGACTCCGCAACTCCTCGAAATTTTTTTAAGTCCCGCCGAACGGCAGTTATTCCTCTAAGGGGGCAAGGGCTCCGTGGAGCCCTAAGGAGGCCCCGGAGCGCAAAGTGGCGGTTGATCAGCATCGTAGACTACGTCGATTCGCGCAATAAAACCGGAGGGGCCCCATGTGTTCAGCAGGGTGGGGGGCCCTGGGCCCCCCCGTTAGTGCCCAATCAAAAAGTGGCCCATACAAACGTTGTTCCTAGAAGGGTCCTTTATCCATTTCCGGCAAGAAAATGGGGGGTCGTCTTGACACCGCACCTCCTCGAAATTTTTTTAAGTCCCGCCGAACGGCAGTTATTTCTCTAAGGGGGCAAGGGCCCCGTGGGGCCCTAAGGAGGCCCCGGAGCGCAAAGTGATGTATGGGGCGGTTGATCAGCATCGTAAACCGCGTCGATTCGCGCAATAAAACTGGGAGGGCCCCAGGTCTCCAGCAGGGTGGGGGGCCCTGGGCCCCCAGTTGGGGCCCAATCAAAAAGTGGCCCATACAAACGTTGTTCCTAGAAGGGTCCTCTATCCATTTCCGGCAAGAAAATGGGGGGTCGTCTTGACACCGCAACCCCTCGAAATTTTTTTAAGTCTTTGGGGCCCCCACTTATCATAAGGGGTCAAAAAAAAATTGTTTGGGGACTTAGAATATTTTGGGATAGCCCCTTTTCCGACACATCAACCCGGCCGGAACACTTAGAAAATTTTTAAAAATTATTTTTTGTATGGCTGCCCCTTTTGCGACACTCTAACCTATAACTATTTAAACTAATAAATTATTTTTATCAAAATTATTAATTGATTATTTAATTAAATATATTGATAAAATAATTCTGAATTTGTAAAATAAAAGAAAAAAAAAACAAAAAAAAAACGAGCCAGTTACTGAGTTACTGTCCCTTCTCAAATCCAATACTTTCCACCTTTTTTCAAATGAAATTCCCCAATTCAAATTCAAAAGTCAATTTTAATAATTCAAATTCAAGTGACAATTTAATAATTCCAATTCAAGTGTCAATTTAAATTTAAAAAAAGCATTTCAAAATTACAATTCGAATTCAAACAAAATGACGATTAGGATTACATCTCAGTTCGTCCCTTCCATCACAAACTGACTCAACTAGCAAACAGTAAATTGTTCAGGGCAACCCTTTTTCGGTTTTGGGTTTCAAACTGCACTCCATAACTTTTGATTAGCGCGTGCTATCAGGAAACTATATTTATGTAATTATGTAAAGGGGGACACTTGTGTCAAACACAAGTGTCCCCCCCCTATACCTGCTAAACGGTTGTTTCTAAAAATGTGGAAAAATTCACGTTGGTAGAATATACAACGAAATTTAAAGGAAAACTATCACACATAAGTTGGTCCTTCAAGTTTGCGAGTAATAGTCGACCAAGTGCCAAACACTGTTGGGATTAATAAGAATATATTTGAACCATGCTGCTACGGAACCCTACAATGCGCGTGGCTCGACACGCTCTTGGCCGGTTTTTTTTAATAAATTAACAGCTTTTTTTGTGATAACTAGAACATAAAGACCAAAATTTATTAAACGAAAATGAAAGTATAATACTTATAACCTATTCAGCATTTCCATTTCAATAATTTAATTGAAACAAGTACCAATTTAAGTTCCTTTAGCTTTTTTAGAGAAATAGAAATATTGAATTTAGTTTAATTATAATTTGAAGGTAGTTCAATAATAACTCAGTATAGGTACCTAATAACTTTTATTGGTAATCCCTATCCCTAAAATCACAATTACAAAAACTTCTTGTAACAACTATACAAATCAGAAACAAAACTTCTTTCTTCTTACAAACAAAAACAATTGTTTATAAAATAAACCTTAACTTCTTATCTGATGATTCATTATTTTCTGATAGTGACATCCATAGATAAGCGAAAAATCCTAAGTCTACGGGGACAGCTTACCTTTTATTAATTAAAAACTACTGAGTACTATGTAACAGTCTCAACATTATCTTTTTTGGGTTGGTGGGATCTACCTCCTAGCGGTCAACCCGGGCAACGTCACCTTGGACTTCATTCAAGGTGGCGGCCGAAGATCCCCGAAGCGGTGTGGTAGGCCTATAGCAGTTGCAACGGGCCGCCTGGCTCGCGACTACCCTTCCGCCGGAGTCCAGCGCCAAGCAGACAAGCCTGTCTTGCCTGTGTTCCGCTGGTGCGTGGAAGTGCCAGTGCCTTTGAGGAAGTAAGGACGAAGTCAGTTGGGTTGCTTAACGCCGGTCTTGACTGATGAAAGACACTGTCCCGGGCAGCTCATCTTGGAGGGTAGCGGGATCCTAAGCACGGTCTCTCGCCGTAGGCCGACCGCAGGTAGTAGGGGGCCCAAGTAGTGCGCTAGCCACGCGCAAAAGGCTGCCCCACACACTTTGCGAAAAATCCCGCTATGCTCCACCGTGCCAGTTGGCGACTGAAAGGGAGGACCCGGTGGCCATGTCGGGGGGGTTAGGGCGTCCCCGCGCGCTCCAAATGAGTTTCCCACAGGCCAGTTGTTTTTCATTAATCTTGTCTTTTGTGGCTGTATGAGCAGTACCTCGATTTCCAATTACTTCCTCACAAACACTCAAAATCAAAAAATGAAAAGCACAAAAAAGAAAATAATGGTTAAAAAACGGCTGCACTTCCTCCCACGAAAAGTACACCTCACTAACATCCGAGGTTTGCACTCAAATCTCGAACAGCAGTGCGATTCTCTAAGCGCAAACATCGTTAAAGCCTTGATCGCAGCGGCTGTTACAGCGGTGAATACACGTTTCGTATTCTACTTCATAACATTTTCAACGCTGCCGACACTAGCGCCGCACGGCTGCAGACGGCGTGATATGGAATCACTTATTTGACATTTCTTAAAGGAAATCGGTATTCTCTAAGCAAAACAGCCTCCACTTCAGCCACAGCCTCGGCGTACGCCTACGATTTTTAATGTCAAACTCAAAAGCTTCTATTTCGTGGCTGTTGGCAAGGCTTTTTAATTTATTTTAGTGGAATTCGAAGTGCTAATATCGGATTAAATTATAAATATGTAAGTACACACCTTTTTATTTATATTGTGAACCTAAAACTTGGTAAATTACTTATAAAGTTGTGGCCTATAAACAGAGGTTATGTTAATATTTTTATTTAATTAATGTGTTAAATTTAAAACTTATTTTATTTCAGATCAATGATTGTGGCCTTATTATATTACATGGAGATGCTACATTCAGTGAGACCACACACGACAGTTTTGTTTTTAATAACACAGCCATAAAACTTCACCTAGAACAATTAAACAGCAGAGGAGAGAGCATGTTTGTTAGGTTTGGAAGATATTTAACAATGTTAATCTCGAGCCTAGTTCACCAGAGGATTACTACAATTCACTGCACGGCACAACAATAAAGTGTCGAAAGGACAATTGGAATTTTGAAGGGCAGTGCAGATGCCTTCTAGTCCACAGAGATGACCCAGATGTGGTGTCTAAAATAGCTGTTGCTTACTGTGTGTTGCATAATAGTAATCGTGCTAGATAACCAATCTTGGAATTACCCAATAACTTACAAGAAAAAGAAAATCCCATCCATCACATATTGGAACAAACCCATTATGCTTTAATTTGATTGTTTTTTCTGTTCTAGTTAATAATGTGTGTTTTTAGTTTAAAAAAAATGCTGGATTAGCATTAAATTTTTTTTGGGTCAGTGAAAATAAAAAAAGAACATCAAACTAAATTGCTTTTATTTTTTGCCTTAAAAATTAAGTACTTAATTACAATTATTTTCTCTTAATTAAATTATATTTATTTAATTTAGAACATATACCTACATACAGTCGTAATATTGCAAACATAATATTTTAAGAAATATAGATATTAAAAGACCTGAAGGTTCATAGTTTAACAGAAAAAAATATAGTATAAATTCCACAAAATCGAGCAGTCTCAAACATAATAGTAACAAACCTTAGTTTCTGAGAAATGTTATTACAATAATCTTGATTTTACGAGTTTTTTTAAAGTATTAATTGTAAATTGTAATCAATGTCACTTAATATTTTATTATATGTATAGGGACTCGTCTGAAAAAAGTGCAATATACTATAATTTTTACAAGAAAATTATTAATAATTATAATGCTCAAGTTCATGTATTGAATCTGGAACCACTGTACTAATAAACCAGCAGATTGTTGAATGGCTTCAACGTTGCCTACTGCGTTTGTGAAGTTCTCTAGCGCTTCCGCCATCATGCGGTGCGCATACGTTTCTTGCGACCGCGCAATGGCAAGCTCCGCATCGGCACGGCATTTTCAATGGCGCTCGCCATTTCGGAGCGGCCGGCGTTGCGATGGCGGAGACGGGTACGCGCGCCTCGAAGCACGCGGCGTCGCTGCGGGGACCCACCACTTGCTCTGTGACGGCAGTGAGCGGTGCCCGCGCTAGGTCGGTGTCTCCACTAATATGAGGCGCCGCGCACATCCACCGCCCTTTGCTAAATCCGTGCGAGCTGTAAATTCAACCGCATTTAGTTATAGTAAAACATTACTATTAGTAAAACCATTTATATAATTACGAGTATTAACTACTAGTTTTCCGTCCGCAGCTCCGCCCGCGTGGACTACAGGTTATATTGTGCCCAATTGTGGGATAAAATGTAGCCTATGTCCTTTCCCAGGCTTTAATCTATAACTGCACCAAATTTCATCAAAATCGGTTCAGTAGTTTAGGCGTGAAAGACGGAGAGACAGACAGAGTTGGGTTAGGCCGGACCGCCCCCATTCCGTATCGCCCCTGTCCGGACCGCCCTCAGTCGTTTTTTGTCAGTTTGAGCAAGTACAGTTAGCACCATTTTGTATGTAGCATCAGATTTATTATAAAATATTATGTAAATGCCTTAAATAGTATATTGAGAACATATGAAATCTGAAATTGTATACAGTAATTAATTTAGGAGGATAAATTTCAGGATTATAATATTTGTTGATACTTAGATGTCATAACTATTAATTATTAAAAAAACAAAATACCCGACTGCACACTAAAAAATATTATTATGTCTTTATCCCGTGGGACTTTTAGGATAAAATGTATCCTATGACACTCCCGTAATCAAGACAAATCTAACGATACCTCATACATCAAAATCCATCAAGCCGTTTAGGCTACAGGAGGTCACAAAGGAAAAGACATACATACATACTTACATACACTCGAAAAACATTACCCTCCTTCTTTGGCAGTCGGGTAATAAAATATAGGTAAAAAACATTTCAATTATAATTATCTTGAAATAAAATAATGACTTAACACAAAAAAGCATATTTTTTGAGACTGATATGTTAATACAAAAAATTAACATATCAGTCTCAAAAAATATAAAAAATAAATCATTAAAAAAATCAACAAATGCAATACAAATAGTCATTGAAAAAAATGAAATATAATAAACATTTCAATCGTAATTATTTTGTAATTTAATAATAACTATCATGCAAAATCATCAATAAACATTAAAAAACAAAAAATACTTTTTATTTTTCTATTATTATAATCAATCTCAAAAATATATAGCACTAGCTTTCCGCCCGCGAGGACTACAGGTTATATCGTGCCCAACTGTGGGATAAAATGTAGCCTATGTCCTTTCCCAGCCTGGGAAAGGCTATCTCTGTACCAAATTTCATCAAAATCGGTTCAGTAGTTTAGGCGTGAAAGACTGACATACAGACAGACAGAGTTACTTTCGAATTTATAATATTAGTATAGATTATAATATATAACCATTTCAAAATCCAGTATAAATTTCACGGGATTGAAGTCCGGCAGAGCTTCTTTTATTTTTCGAAACTTTGTCTCGTATGTATTTTTCTCTTTATTAACGAGAAGTATGTAAAACATGGGCATAATATTTAGTGTCATTTCGTACCCAACATCGAAGTGTATGGTAACAACTTTTTCTAAGTGTTTTTGGCACTTTCAAAGTTTTGTTGCGGTAACTATATAAAGTGTTTTTAATGTCTTTGAATGCAGGAATTCTCACTAAAACCTCAGGAATTCTCACTAAAACCTTTTTCGTTTAGTTATTTAGTACGTATTTCAAACATTTTCTTTATTGAGTTAAAATTTGAAGTAACTTCTGTATTTATTTTGTCCATCACAGCGTGCAATTCATTTTAGGCAAAGTTTGGTTCGCAGTCACTGTACCTTCTGAAGTCGCACATGATCACTTTCAGTCACTAATTTTACAAATCCAGAATACTTTTTACGTCTTTTATTATGACACACCCACACACTGGAAAATTTGTTATTGCTTTTAAAACATATGAATGTCCAGCATGTAATAATTTTCGTCCTCCATTTTGATTTGTTATAAATTCATAATTACGATATAGCCCCTGACACATGGACTTTCACTCGACATAATGAGATATTATGACATACTAACTGACTAAACTTTCTTATTACTTGCATAACTGCGAAAATTGTAATATTCAATCGTGTGCGAAAGAGATGGACTGTCTTTTATTCAGGTAAAAGGTAAAAGGTAAAGAATGGATATGGCAAGCCTAACTGTGTCTAATTGTTTAGAAGAACCTTTTTATCTTCAGGTAAACATTATACAACAGTTAGAACGAGCTTCCTCTTTACTGCTACCATGGACTAGTTTTGGCAATCAATAATAAAATAATACTATAATTTTTAAGTTTAAATTTTCTTTACAAGTACTCATAATATAAAATATCTACATAAAGAAACAATTCTGTTTCTGACTGTACATTTATTCAAAACTTTTAAAAGACGACTGAGGGCGATCCGGACAGGGGCGGTACGGAATGGGGGCGGTCCGGCCTAACCCACAGAGTTACTTTCGCATTTATAATATTAGTAAGGATTAATTATTTTATTCAGTAATATCTTTTATGTCGTTAGTAAAGAATTTAACATGTAGGTAAGTACATAACTACTGGGAATGGATTAATAGAAAGGTGCCTATCACCAGTAGCAAAGGTTAGGCCACCAGCGATAATTATAATTCGTTGTTCTAGCTCTGTGAGCTCCACCACCTCAGCATCGTCCTCTGCCATGTTGGCCTTCCTTTTAACTGTAGCCTTTTTATCTTTCCAATACTACACACAACAAAAAAAGATATTACTTCACTGAACTAGATACAAACGTCTTAACACAAAATTAAAAGTTATATACCTACTTAAATATGTGCTATGTGCATTACATACCTTTGCCCACTGCTTCCAATCTTTAACACACCCGTTGCCATCACTATTCAATACTAGAGCGACTTATTCCTATCCATTTCGCATCCGGGTCCTAGCATTGGTTGTACAGGCATGCCCAGTGGCAAGATATGATCTCGTCTCCATCAGCCCAATAATTTTTTTGACTTGAGCTCTTGAGCTGTGGATGGTCCTGCATTACGAGCCACTGAAAATAAAGTTGATATTTATAAATTAGTACCACCCAAAAACCTATTAAGTAATTGACTTGATAAATTGAATATACTCACTGATTTTATTGACGAAAACATAAATAATTAGTAAGAAATACTTACTTCTTATTAGATTCAAAATACACTTCGCGAAGTGTTCACTGTGTGGTAGTCACAAAGGGTATAGACGTAAAATGATGATGGAAGATTGTAGAATGCGTAAAAATTTCAAGTGGCTGGCGTGGGTTGAACCACGTCCCATACTTAATGAGCATTCTTGGAACGGAGAAATTTTTTTCATCATTATTAAGTATTTGTTTACCAACAACTGTGTAACTTCGACCGCAAACGCAAGCACAAAGTTAGGTTAGGTTTTTTTTTAATCTGTATCGTTGTGCCTTTATTTTAAAGTAGTAAATTATTGATATTATACATTCAAGCAATTACTACATATCTCTTAATATAAAATGTGTACTTAATGTATTTTTTAATACGAGGAAATAGCCAAAATCTACTAGTCGAGAAATTATAGACTGTAAAAATAAGATTCGTCCCCGCTCTAGCACAGCCTTGCCAACAGCCGTGAGTTCCCGCAGCCGAGAGATCGACGACGAGCAAGTAGAGCTTAGAGAATACCTAACATAACGTCGGTGCGCGCAGCGAACGATGTTACGGCTGCGACAGCCGTGATCACAGCGATGAACGCAGCTTTAAAGTGTTGCTTAGAGAATTGCATAGCAGGTCCACCACCACCTTGAGACCAATAAGCCGCACCTATTCTTTCTCACGGAGACGCAGATAGCAACACCGTCGGACGTGGCGTACCTCAACTACCCAGGGTACTTCCTTGAACATAACTTCAGGAGGAACGCTAGGGTCTGTGTGTACGTCCGTGATGACGTTTGCTGTAAGCGTCTCCGTTGCTTTGAGAAGTCCGGGTTCTCAACTCTCTGGCTCTTGGTTGATACAGGAATTGACAAAACAGTCTATGCCTGTGTCTACCGTTCACATAGTGGAGACCAGGAGACATCAAAACTTTTCGACCACTTGCTTGAGACAGCAGACACAGCCCAACGACGGTACCCTACGTCTGAACTCGTTTTTCTGGGGGATTTTAATGCCCACCACGGTGATTGGTTGTTCCCGTTTCAGAAAACTGACTTTCACTTTTGCACTTTCGCTGGATCTCACTCAGTTGGTGAACGAGGCGACGCGGGTACCGGACGTTGATTGTCATACGCCCAATTGCCTCGATCTTCTGCTGACAACTGATCCAGACAGACATTCAGTGGCGGTTTCAGCCCCACTGGGAACATCTGACCACTGTCTGGTGAAATCCGTATCGATCTGCTCTCCTCCAGACATGAGTCTGAAAGGCACTAGGAGAGTTTGGCGATACGAGTCAGCAGATTGGGATGAGATGAGGCACTTCTTTGCATCTTATCCTTGGAGACAAATGTTCTCTTCGGATGACCCCTCTATTTCGGCTGATGCGATTGCGGATGTGATACGGCAGGGAATGGAATACTTTATTCCATTCTCCGACATTCCGCTCGATCACAAAGCCCAGCCTTGGTTTAATGTAGAATGCGCACGAAGCAGCATACCAGGCATGGGTCCAAGCCCGCGATCGCGGAATCCGGGCTAGGAGGGTTCGTTCTAAGAAGAGGGCATTCAACTCTGGAGCCACTGTCGAAACCAATTTCTGCCGTCCAATGCTGCCTCCTATGCAGAAACCTGATGGATCGCTAGCTCACTCTGCGAAAGAGAAAGGAGATCTCTTGGCATCTCTTTTTGCAACAGTTCTCGTCTGGACACTGGCTCTCATCAACCACCATCAATACCTCACTTTGACTTCTCAATGCCGGAAGTCACCATACACAACAAAGAGGTTCGCAGAGCTCTTCAGAGTCTAGACGTGAATAAAGCGAGCGGTCCTGATGGGATACCTGCTAAAGTCCTGAGGTACTGTGGTCCTGAGTTGTCTCCTGTACTGACACGCCTGTACCGTCACTCCCTTAAGACTAAAACCGTACCTAAGTCCTGGAAGCTTGCTAACGTGCAACCAGTACCCAAAAAGGGTAGCCGTGCCGACCCCTGTAACTATCGACCTATCGCTATCACCTCCATACTTTGCAAAGTTACGGAAAGGGTACTAAACAGCAAGCTGCTGACATACCTGGAAGACAACGACTTGCTCAGTGACCGTCAATATGGGTTTCGCCGGGGAAGGTCTACTGGGGATCTTCTAGTGTGTGTCACGCACTGCTGGGGCGAAGCCATCGAGAAATCACGAGAAATCCTTATCACTTAGCAAATAACAACTGTTTTTGCAAAGTAAATTACTTTTATAAATAGTCATAACTGCTTAAAACTGAAATAATATTATACCACTAAATTGTTGTAAATCTGATCGTGAATAGTATTCTTAACTTTTTGTCATAGGCAATTTTTTTTTCTTAAGACAATGTATCTGTCAATTCATTTTTTGTCTTTGGTTCACTTCCGCTCTAACCTTAGTTCATCAATGTCTGCGTCTCAGATTTTCTAACAATTAGCTCAACAAATCTTAATATTTTCAATGTGTTAATAATTGTGGAATATAAAATAAAACTCCCAGCAATGCGTTATTAAGAATCCAAGTTTTATTTCTGCTCAACCCACACCGGAACGCTGCTCGTTCTTCCCTGCGACGTGTAGGACTGCGCCCCTGCCATTCAACTTTTGCAATATAAATGACTTATGTTACATACGTCTCTGGAAAAAGAAAATAAAAATATTTTTTATCATTACTAATAGTCGTATGATACTTACTTCATATAGTGAAAATAAAAAAAATATGTTTCTGTAGATGCGACATTTCTAAATATCGTTTATCTCAAGAACGGTAATACTTAGAGATGTGATACTTCGTGACATTATAAAGCATTTAAAATCATGTATGGAAGTGGTCTTAGTTCAGTTACGACCTTTATGTTAGTTGAGGCAGTTTGTGATGGGAGGGACGAGTTGACATCCGTCGGAGGTAACATGCCCTCTTCTCGCCAAGAGACCTCGGTCCCTCTTCTAGGTCTGGGCTTGATGGATATCCTAAATTCCCCTCTCCCGATCAAAATGCCGTACCACAAACCCAACTCTTTAATGTACACTCAACGTTCACCACTATTGAATAATTAACTTAATAACACTGACACTCTTCACGCAAAACTATTTATTCTAAATAACTGTTGAATAAATCTCTCTTTCATCTAGACCTTAAAGGGCTCCCCTCTCCCCCGAATTCTATCACTCCATGATTTTTTGTAACTATCACTAAAATTGAGTCAAATTATCACTCGCGATTTTCTTTTTTGTAAACGAGATTTTCCAGCACTTTATAACAACACTGTTTGGTTCTCTTCAATTCACACTAACATTATATTTAATATGAGAGGGCTTCCCTCTTCTAGATTTTGTTTTCACTGACACTTCACAATTTATTTATATGTCACTCGCGATTTTCTGATTGTAAATGGAATTTAGGGTTTTAAGCAAAATTTCGAGACAGGATAAATCTGCTCGCTTTCATTGTCCTGTTGATTCTATTTAAGGGTTTTCTTTACAACGATGTCCTCCCCGCGCCTTTTGAATACGAAACTGACTAACTACATTAGATATAAAACTGTACACTTAGCTGTAAAACCGTCCCAATAGTACTTCCCTTTCAAATATATCTTGATTACTTGGGTATTTACACTCGGGTCAGGGTAATTTGCTCCTCCAAACTTATAGTTCCCTCCAAGCCCTCTTCATTAAGAAAGTAGTTCTGAAAAATCAAAGCAACAACGAGACTACCACTCTCACTGATTCCCTTCCCCCCCCTGGATCGGAAGTTGGCCTTTCTGGCTAGTTGCATTCTCTATCCTCGCAAGATCCCCGGAAATCGTCCTCAATTAAGGGACCCGGTAGAACCTTGCAAAAGATAACGAGTACAATCTTCAACATTCCAAAACTAAAAATTTTATTTACACCCAATTACTTCAAATATTTTTATCAAACCCATTTTTATTCTTTTTTTCACAAAAAAATCAATAATCAATCTGCTTGGAAATATTAATAACTCAGGTCCATTACAAATCAGATAATTTAAAAATGAAAACTCTTACGAAGCAAATGGGTCATGTGCGATGAACATAAAGGTCTTGCACGTTATAAGAACTTATTCGTATATTATTGCGTTTATAATTATAATTTTACTTTTACACTATTATTATTAGGAACATTGTTCAGTAACGCTGGATCTTAACGAGTCCTAGGATCGGCATTGCAAAGAAAACACCACAGGTTTCATAATTATTAATTGACAATAGTAGTTCAACAACTAGAAGAAACTTGCTGAGCTTTAATATTTAATATGATCTAATTTGGTTTCAATCTGATGGATTATGTCCACACTGTGTTGGACGCTGATGGCCTTTACATTTTCACCGAGCGAGTTGCGATCGTAGATGGCTCTCAGCCTTAACAAGGAAGTATTTCGAACTCGAAAGTTAGGGACTGGGCAGAATTCGAAACTGTTAGGAAGAAGACTACTCTGATTCAGAGTTGAATTGTTTAGAGATTTTTTTGAGGGTGCGCATTAAAATATTAAAAGAAAACAACAGGAAAATTCTTATAAAAAAATATAATTAAGACCATAACCCCTTGGAATTAACCTTAACTTACTTAGCACTAGGACTTGGACAATTGGAAAAATTATTAACATTACGTAATTATTAACATTACGTAAGGGTACCCTTAACTCTAACACTAGCACTGGACACTTGTAGGAGATTACTGGATCCTAGCAACTTCAATAGTCATGTAGTTTTCAGGAGTTGGATGATCTTCATTGTCGTCGATGATCTTGAACCATACGGCAGTAACCTGGTAATTTTGAGAAACCGCTGAGATACTGAGAGAAAAAAGACTATTTCTTCTTTGTGCAGTGACAAGTGCGATGACCGCTGACAAAAATAAACGCGTCTTTCTGCGAACGCAATCAAATATGAATGCATATGCTGACGTCAATCAGTTTTTACGTTCCAAAGACTTATAGACCATTGCCAAAGTGCTCTAGTGACTCAGTAAACGAATTGATGCTAAATAAATTCACAGCTAACGTTTGTTTACATAATAGATAAATATTCTTATCAACTAGTATATAAAAACAAATAACACTACACCTTGTCAAATTTGTTTCGTACTCTTGTTCTGCGGTTCATAGTCTTCATCCCCAGAATTAGATTCTGATTGCAAAGGGATTTTGCACTGAGCTCCATTTTTTTTAAGAAAATCATGTCTCTGTTTATAAACGCAATATGATATGGGGTCATGCATTCTTTGTTCATCGCTTCCCGGTTGATATTTGGCTGTTGACACAACCATTCTACCAGTTCATAATTCCTGATCTTCACTCCAATATGCAAAGGAGTGTCACCATCGTTTAGTTCTTTCACATTGATATCCGCTCTCCAAAGCACCAGAAGCTTCATCTTCTCCAAAGAGTCTAGAGGTTCCATAGCAACAATATGAACACATTGTTGCTGCTTTTTATTGTAATCCATCAAGTAGTGTCTGTTGTCATCATTTATTAGGTCATGAAGAGAAATTAGATTATCTGCATTTCTAGTACGACACAAATAATGTACAAGATTTTCTCCTTCTTCATTCTTGGACCCGCTCATAGTTATCCCTCGTCGATACATTGCGAGTTTATAATTCAACCGCTAGAACACGACTGAATCACTTATTTCGTGACTCGTTAAGTATGAGCGGATGCATGATAACAGATTCATGCAAATGTCAACGGTTATCGCTTAAAATGACTTTCCATTCCTCTGCATAATATCACTGATTACCCCAAAGTCAGCTCAATAATTTCTTCGTCACATACGAGGTTCGTCACATACGTGGTAGGCAGTTTCGATATAATATAAGATGTGACCAAACAAATTGCAATTCTGTCCAATAAACAAGACCATAATTCAGCTTGTTTTTGTGACATGTACAAGCAAAAACATTCTAATAATATTCGCATCTGACAGGTTTATATATTTAACGATGCATTATAATGTCAACACTCACTTTCATCCTATAAAAACATGTACGTAGCAGTCTTAGCTCATAAATCACTCTGTAAATGGGGAGGTGTAACGTTATTAATCGGTAATTGAAATCCGGGAGCAAATGATAACCGTTATATCTTAATGTAGACGTTGACCGAATTGTACTTGAGAAGATTGCATAAGATTAAACATTATGCATCTGCATTATGCAACGAAATTACCATACAAAGATACAAACATCTACTACCAAGGTTACGATTCTGAGTAGGTCATGCACCGCACGATTCATTCATAACTTTTTGTTTACATATGATAATAATATTTAGGGAGTACCAGCCGTGTCTGCTAAATTACTTATTCTATTTACCCAACGAGTCATCGGTGCAAAAACCTTGAACTGATCTCGGTCAACTAATACCGACGTAACATGTTTTACATGTAGATTGTATTGGTCGTTAGCTTCATTTTGGAATACGGTAATCTAATGCCGCTGGCATTAACCTCACGATATTGAAAGTCAAGTAAAGGTCCATGTGTTTTTTATGCACAAGTAACAGATACCCTTAATTGCGCGTTTGCTTGGTAGGTTAGTCACTTAAAGCAATTTCTGGTATGATGACCTGAGATCTTGGGTATTTGCTTTGTGATGAGGTAAACAAACGGAGCAAAGTACGGACTGATAAAAGATGTGGTTTTTTGTAGGTTTTTTGTTGGTTTTTTGTGGTTTTTTGTTGGGTTCAATACTAGGCCTAATAAATAAAAATTCTTGTTTGTACGTCAGATGTCGAAGTGGATGTCAATCAAATGGATCTTTTATTTATGAGATCTAACCATTGAGCTATTACTACTACGTATAGAGAAGACGCCGCTCACTAACTCTGTGTTCCGTTCAACTGCGGTCGGCCGGCCGCAGTTCACTCAGTCGCTTGCTCGCTCTTGAGCGTTTAAGTCTTGTATGTCTTAAAGCAACAACCCGTTATAACTCAATAAATATATTAAATATGCCTTCGTGTGTTTTACGATATTGCACTAATAATTCGAGTAACACGTCAAAATGCAAAGGAATAACTTTCCACCGGTTAGTAACTAAATAATCGTTTTTAAAACTTAATTCGAGCAAAATATTTTGTGGATGCCATTTTGCGTCATTTTTCATAGACTAAAAATATGAGAAGCGACATTGGGTGTGTAACAGTGTAGGTACATTACATAGTATAGCTGACGTTTATTTTTATAGTGGAAAATAATAATCTTACACATTTAGGAAAGAAGAAACTGTAGTTATTAATTGAAAATAGTTAAGGCACTGTTTGTAAGGAATGAAACTTCCCATGATCCTGACTGAACCAGTTAGTATAGGTATTTATGCCAAATATTGTTTGTTCCACAGAGTAAAGTCAGTTTATACCAAAAATAAATATTATAGTTAAAATTGTTAGTCAAATAATGTGCACTTAAGAGGTACCCAATGAAATAGGCAGAATATAAACAAAGTGTCGCCTTTATAACGGTGACGTCGCATCTATGAATCATTAGCCGCCCCCCGCGCGCCCCGCACTGCCGCGCATGTTGCAAAGATGTTGTTCGCGCTGACTTTTCTAGTACGCTAGTACATAATACTTCAATGGATCTAACCAATACTTTGGCTTAAGAAATGTACAGATACACCTGCGGGACCAAAAAATGTTAATACTGATTAAATATATGCAATCATAAATATTAGCATCATATGTAACACTCCCGCACGGAAAAATATGTATGCGAAAAATGCACATGAATGTTTTTTTTTAGGTAAAAAAAGTATAGTCCCTTACAATTCTGCTTAAGTCTGTTGTGAAAATGTATTACGGCCTCTTAACATATCACAAGTACATAAATTGATTATTTCACCTTTTACATTATTCATGACCTGAAGTAGATATCGTTCCCATATTGTATTTTATACTTTAAACTCGTAGAAGAAGGACGTTTATTTTCTCGTTTGTATTATGGAAGGAAAATTTGTTTCTATCGAGTACATCCAGCTCGCACCCGATGTTTTGGTACCGATATCTTGGCCAATTTACAGAATGGAAAGCTTTGTTTTGAAAGCTATAAGAAGGATAATAGAAACTAGCCAGCAAGATAATCCTGTCTTTCAAATAAACAAGATTTCAGCCCAGTTGATAAGGAACCACCTTGGCTATCCATTTTGTACTTGTCCCTGAAGCGTAAGTACCATTTCATAAGTACCATTTCAAAGTTATGGAAACCAAAAATTTTGCATATTTATAAACAGATCCTTTGATCTTAATCTGTACTAAATCCTTTGGTTTCGACTGCAGACAAATCGTTGAAGATGACGTCTTCGAACTAGTTTCCCATATCGACGAAAACAACAATGAGATTGAAATTATCAGCGGAAGCAATCTTGGATCCTCAGATACCTGCTGGGCCAAAATCAGGGAGCCTGTGTGTCTACTGCGATCTCGTCTAATCTAGTAATTATTCTAGTAATTATCTTATCTAATGTTTTAATTACAGATGACCCCAGCCAGTTACTGATCCCAAACTTTTCAATTTATACTGTGAATATTTTAGTATTTATAACATAGATAACACGTGGAAGATCGATGATAATATTTATTAGGTATTTTTGAATGCGGCAAATTAAAGCAGTTTTTTACACAAATTTTTTACAGTTTGTCCCTGTGTATCCAGAAATGCAAATTTTCTGATCAATCCTAAGGAACCTGCCGGTAAGTTTACCATAAACGTAAAAAACCACATCCATTTTCTGTAATTCAATGACCTGGTCATTTTCCTTTAACCGGTACGATATTTACCAACAAAGAATGTAAAAAGAATAAAAACTTTGTTCAGGTTATCAACTTCTTTAATGCATTCCTAAGTTATGCGACGTAAAAGCTTATTAGGGTTCACTAAGGAAAATATTTGCGATGTTACTTAACTGTTTAATGTCTTCTTTGTTTCAGGTAGAAGAAGTCTATTAAATGTTAATGTAGTTTATAATATGCAAATAAAAAGACTTTTTAACAGTAGTTTTGTACGAACAATTTGAATTGTTTCTTTGTATCTTCGTAAAAGCCGATCTTAACTCGTTATAACCTTCAATAACCTCCATAAATAATCACCACCCAAACACATGCATAATTATCAAGTTTTTGACACTGCAGTTACATTAAATCATAAAACCCACAACCCACGGCAGTATCTCTGTTTGGCGCTCAACGATTATTCCCCTGCATTTTATATTTAGCGGTGATATATTATTTACAAATATTCATTTTTTTGTGTCGTATCAGGCAAACAGAATAAATACCATCAGACTATCACTAAACGGGTCAGTTTTTATTCTGACACAATGGCTGACAATCGTCAGATCGAGAAATAGATTGAAGACTCTGAAATGAACCAGAGTAATGTAATAGAGTTAATGAGCTCTGAGTACGAAGCACCAGGAACCTCGGAACTGAAAATTAAGAAAACTAAAGCGACGTCTTATTGAGTTACTATCTGGTCAAAGTAAAAGTGCTCCAGTGACGTCGCAGATAGGAAACCAGATCCCAGAAGAAATCGATTCGGAATCTATGATAGCTTTGGCGCCATCTAGAGTCGCCACTCCTACGTCGAACCAGACCCAAGTGAATGGAAATCCAGCTCCTGAAAGTTACACAAACTTCTATCGGTTTCTAATGACAACGGTCACCCTGGACGACCTGAGCTTTAGAGAACCATTTATCTTAGCTGCAGACGCCAACCAACTGACAGAAGAAGATTTGATTCTTCACGGAGTCAGACTTTACTTCAACGCGCACCAGCTGAGTCCTCAAGAACTAGTGAACCTGCCGTTTATTCCTCGCCAAATGGTCACAGGACAAACGATGATGGATTTTCCGTTCTTGGATTCTCTGCTCGTTGTTCTCTGGAAGTTTGACATCGATGACGTCCACTGGATGCTAAATGTCCTGCCCTGGAGGTTAGTAGACCGCCACATCAGAACCAGTCGAAGTATTCTTCAGTGGATTGTTCAAATTGGCAACATTCACCAGTTCCTGGAGACCACCAGAGCTCCGCTGGGTATAACAGTGAAAATCTTGCGGTTTTTAGACAATTATTTCGAATAAGCTTCAATCTGTTTGCAAACAAAGTGACGTAGCTTCTTATCATTTGTTGTTATGTAGACAAGCTCTTGGCTCCGCTTAGTAATTTAAGAAGCTAGTGGGTGTTTAGCAAATTATTTATTCAAAAATATGGACTACTGTTTCTAAGTTTCGACATGAAATACTTTCCTTGTAATACTGTGGTCGGAACACTTCAATACGGCGTCTTAGAATACACGTTGCGCCATCTAGCGTTTTGAATAGGGACTAAGTTGGCAAGTATTAGCGTACGTCCATCGCGGGTTGATTGTTGTAAAGCTTTGACCCTTACACTACGGATTATTATACACACCCGCAATGTCGTATATACTTATACGAAAGGATCGCCACCATCGAAGAAATTGAATTGAACTGGCGAATACTCATAATTAGTTTTATAGTAGTAATGTTATGTGTTACTGGAATAAGCCGACTTGTAGGTAATGTGTTCATTATCAATAAACATTTGAATTTTTATTTGAATGTCTACTTTTGATTTCGTATAACAAGATGGCTGAGAAATGTAGGTATTTTGCTTAGTTTGCCAACAGGCATGAACTAACATGTAATAAATACGGTTGTGAGTGGTTTTAGTCTGTCCTGGCATTATAAAACTCGCAAAAAGAACCGAATAATTATGACATTGTAATACGCAAGCAGATGACTGTAATTCATTGA
The DNA here is from genome assembly GCA_949987775.1 of Aproaerema taeniolella. Lineage (NCBI taxonomy): Eukaryota > Metazoa > Arthropoda > Insecta > Lepidoptera > Gelechiidae > Aproaerema > Aproaerema taeniolella. Next base: position 16,661,725 of record OX465244.1, on the reverse strand, counting down.
ACAAGTAACACTTCCCAACTTCTTGTTAAAACTATCCATAACATTGAATCCTAACACTACAAATAACGAAGCTTCTATACAAGACCCCAAGGCGACAAAGATTAAAATTTAAAATAGTTTCAGTAAATTCTACGTAAACGGTACAGTAAATTACTTATATACCGATAACATTGAATTTGAAAGTGAAAATGACGTACTTAACTCTGTGATAGGTGCTAATTGATTTTATTGATGTATACTAATCGATATTATTCATGAAATTTTCTTTAGGGATCGGACTTCCTAGTTGATTTTAAGTATGAATGCAAAGTTTTTTTAAAATTATATCATACAGAACAGACATAACCAAATAACTCTTATTCTACTGACTGATAACCGGTCGATCGAAAAGTGGGATTATAGACATTTTAAATAAATTTGGAATCTATAGTGAAAACAATTACCCCGACGAAATGAGTAGATACTTAAGGGTTTTATTCCAACTTAATCTATTTGGCCATTTAATAAAAACAGTTTAACAAAATCATTAATCTCATATGAAAGTTGTAAATTTAGAATAGTTTAGAATGTATTATTGTAGGTCGCACATTGTAGTTCATAAGAATGGTATATCGGTTTAATCTGGATTATACTCTTGAACTAAAAGACTCATTAAAAATATACATTTTTGACTTTTTCTATCCTTGGTACATCTACTGCATGGGCTTTATTTATCTAAATATATAAAAGGAGAAACTGACTGACTGACATATCAACGCACAGCCTAAACGGCTAAACGTAGGCACTGGAAATTTGGAAGGGACGTAGCTTAGGTACCGTAGAGGTGCACTAAGAAAGGAATTCCCGAAATTCCCACGGGAACGGGAATTAGCGGGAAAATCCTTTTGTATGAAAAATCTAAAACGCTTAAGTTAGACGCTTGAACTTAAAGTAAACTTAAAGCTTAGTTGCAACAGGATATTTAAAAATTCTCACGGGAACGGGAGTTAGTGGGAAAAAACTTCACGCGGTTCCCGAAGTTCAAAAATAGTTCTAAATAAATCTTATGTTTTATTGTGTATTAAACAAGTTCAACGTGCTTCGCGGTGTAATGCAATTTGCTCGCAGCATGGATCTAATACATAAGGATAGAAATCTTCGAGCTCAAACGCGGGCCGAGGGAGAGATAGAGCAACGAGGCAGAACGTCTCATTCTAGTAGGGTGACAATGCGATTACTCGTATTATATTTTTTTTGGGAGGGCAAAGTATACGTAACAGACAAATACAGGCTTCCATTTAAGGATAGAAGTTTTCCTGTAATTTTATTTTTATATAACAAACCATCAGCAACATTTACGTTACTACATTTTTGTTATGAAACACCACATTTTATGATAATATACAAGGAGGACACAGAGTAGTGGACATCGGAAATGTGAAGTTAGGTTGCGAAAAAATAAAACAAAAACTCACCTTTTGTCTCATCTTGTAATCAAATCATTAAAACATGCTTTTAACTTAATTTCAAAACTTTTCCCATGAAAACATTTTCCCCAAGCAATCCATATTGGATTTTTGTAAAATTGGAGTTTTTTGCTTAGAATTCGTTTTTTCCTATTTTATCTAACGGACCTTAGGGAGAGCCCGTTTAGTTCCATAGGGAACTAATTTTGATCTTATGTTAATTTTTATTAGAAATTATTAAATAATAAATTTTGACAATTCCCCCTTTCACAGAATAGAATAGAATAGAATAGAAAAAAAACTTTATTTTAAAGGACATACAGGATGACAATTAAAACAAGTCAAGATTACATGAAATACATACAAACATAAACATTAAAGGATTTAAATACATACATACGCATTCGTTCTATTGACCCTACTGACTCTACGCCTATTCGCAAAGGTGCTCTTTTGAAATCGCATTAAAAAAATTCTTATTTTCTAATTTGAACTAGTTCTGAAATAACTCTAGAGCTGACCAGTCATTCCCATGGCTCCATGTCAGTTAGGTCATCAGAAATTTTGTAATAGCCCTTTTTGTAAAGTTTTTGTTTAATTACTGTCTTAAATTTCTCTAAAGGTAAACTTTGAATACCGTGACGCAACTTTGAAATTTCACTCTCAACGCGCCCAAAGAAGTTTCATTTCAAAAACTCAAAGTTTGAAAAGGATGATGATGCTAACTGTACTTGGACGGGGGCGGTTTGGAATGAGAGCGGAATAAATCAACCCTGGATAGTGAGCGGAGGGCCGTGGGTTCGATGCCAGGTTGAGGCCTGTATCACTATACATTCGTCTTTTAATTCGTATTTAATAGTTATCACTTGCTCAGCGGTGAAGGGTAACATCGTGAGGAAACCTGTACCTCTAAAGGTTATTTCCGAAAGACGCATGGTCCACCAACCCGCATTTTAGGCCAGTGTGGTGGACTATGGCCTGAATCCCCCTTCACTGTTCGAGGGAGGCTCGTGCCACTCGGTGGGGACTTTGCATTTAAAACTATAACTATTAAGTAGTATTTTATAGGTCTACAAAGATCTTGTGGCCGACGGGTGACAGTTGTAGCTAGAAGAACTTGTATTGTAAATAAAGGCGTCACCATGGAAACCGCGGGCCAAAAGATCTTTTCAACTTATTTGCTCATAAAGTGGGTCTTATGTCATTGTTTTAAGGTTTATAATGATATGTATTACCCAGCCCGTGAGTAATAAAAATAAAGCACAAGTACGTAATGGTTTTTTTTTCTAAATTTCAGCAAAGAGATCAGATCTTATTTTATATTTAAAATTAAGTGTAAATATTTAAACTCTTTGTAAATAAAAATATAATTCCACTAAATCATTTATATTTAACAGAAAATTATCATTTATTTATGCTAAAACGTGAAAATATATAAGGTCCTAATTTATTAGCGCCCCTCCCTTTAACACGTTATTGTATAGGTTAATAGTATTCCAAAAAACAACATAAAATTTAATTATCTTAAAATAAAATTTAGCAAAAAAAAATGAATTTTCCATTTAACGATAAAGGAATGGTTCTCTATCACTTGGAGCCGGCCAATTATGAATGAAAAATACGTCAAAGCGCGCCGTCGCGCGGCATTCGGTATAAACAAAGAGAGTCAAAGCATTCGGTCGCACGGCCCGCCAACCCACGGCCCACGGCGAGTATTTCCCCCGCGCCCGCGCCGCCGCTCGTCTCCGCCGGCGAACCGCTAGACTTGGGAAAAACAGTGACTTTTGTATCGCCGTGACTGTCGTTCCAGTTACTTAGAAATCACAGTGAAAAATCACCGTGACTTTGTCACATACGTTATTTTGCTCGATAGGAGCGACTAACCTGACCAAGGAGTATGTAATACTACAAAGTGACACGATCAACCGTCATGACTGGTATAAGTTACGCTATAGGTGTGGGCAGAGGTCGATTGACTAGAGTATGTTTTTTGTTAGTAACTTTGTTCAGATGTGAAAAAAAATTGTTTTATTTGTTGTTTGATTGAGAGGCAGGTAATTATTTGACAATGTTTTGTTCGGCAAGGTGTAAGACGGATTTAAACCTTCAACAAATGCCTTGAATCCGCGGTCTTCAACTATAGCTATAGATTTATAGCTAAGCTTTACTTTACATATCTTGCAATTGGCGACTTTACCCACACTGTCTACATAATCGAAACAATTCCACAAGTAACTACTTTTCATTTTACAAGAGTCCACCATTATGATTGAAAAAACACTGTTTATTTACACTTACCTACACTAAACACTTAATTTACATCAGTCCAAAATAAAATAAATTAAATCAGTCCAAAATAAAATAAATTAATATAAAAATAGCGTCTGAACCGCTTGTTTGCTACTTAGAAACAAAAAAAAACTTAAAAAACTAACGACTTACTTTCACAATTTTTTTACCTGATTACCCAATACAATAAACCATGCCAATCACATCCAAGGCCAAGGAACAATAAACAATAACTACCGGACCCCGCACCTCGCCGTGGCGCGCCGTTATCAGTCACCGACCGTTCGGACCGTTCCACTGCACGCCCCTCGCTGTTCCATCCACCCGCGCGCGCCCTGAGACGCTGTCACGCCCAGTCACGAAGCGGCTGGAACGACGTTATTTTGGAACGTTGATATTTCCAACCAAGTCACTGTGATATCCTTGGTAGGCTGATCACGGTGATTTTTTCACTGTGACGTTATTTATCACCCAAGTCTACAAACCGCGCGCCGCGCCGCGCGCCGCGCCGCGCGCGCCGCAATCCGACCCTCCGCGCCGCTCCGAGCAGTCTCGTGCGCGGCATTCGTTCGTTCCGGACAATAGCTCCTGTTACTAATCTTTACCGAGCTGTGTTACGATAGTTATAATCATGCCTTACGCGTGTTCCAATCAAAAATACATGCAAATGGTTATTTTCTACGAGAAGTCCAACTACAACCTGTCGGCAGCTGCAGAACTGTACGCAGAAAGACATGGACGGCGGGTTTATCCGCGTATCTACCGTCCTTGGAGCGGTGCAGCGCCATCGTGACTGGAGGACGTTTAGGCATTCTACCCTGGACGCTGGCCGGCCGCGACTCTGCCCGTTTGGAAGAAGGGATCACCTAACATGACCCAGCGACCTCATCGACTTTTTCCATGGTCACCTGGTGGCCAGCACAAGGAATGCATCCATCGTGTTCGGCGTACCTAAGCGACATTGGAAGCTTCTTCGTGAGGAGGGTACCTATTTACCCGTACCACTTCACTAGAGTCCAAGAGCTGGAAGAAACTGATTTTGAACCACGCTTTAGTAGCTGCGAGTAACTTGTGAAGATGCAAAAAGAAACATGGATAATGCACTTCTGGAACGAAGAGAACCCTCATGTCGTAAGACCTTCAAGCAGTGAATCGTAAATAGGTACCTACTTAGAATTGTTTTACATAAGGTGAATCGTCTAGGTACCTAGTAAGTGTAGTTGTTAGGTTTCTTTAAATCCAGCACCAAAACCTAAATAATTAATTATGCCAATTCATCGGTATAACTTACCAAGTGATAAACTGATGTGATTGATACCTAAGTGATATTGATAAATAAGTGTGAGTGAAATGTGATGACAAAAACCTACCTACCTAGATATTTTTGTAAGTACATCATTACTCCTAGTTGAGCAGGGCCCTAATCGCGCTAATTTTAACGACTTTACCAAGGAACAATTATTATTAAAATTTTCATTTTTGTTAACGATTTTGTTCAATTTTGTTATAATTTGTGTATAAAAGCAATCGTTATAACAAAAAAAAAACGGCCAAGAGCGTATCGGGACACGCGCATTGTAGGGTTTCGTAGCAGCATGGTTCAAATATGCAGCTGGCTTCTTAATTCTACGAGCATATTAACGGTTAAACCGCTAATAATGTCTAAAAACGAGGTCACAAAGAAAGAAGGTAAATAAAGGAGAATTTTAAATTCCAGCGCCACAAGGAAAATGAAAAAAAAATCATCTGTTTAAGAACCACCTGGCGTGGATGCAAACGGTTGTATAAAAATCGTTTACATTACGTATTCATTTAAAACTGGTATACTATCGTTACGGTCATAGTTAGAGATGAAAGAGACTAAAGTCTTTTAAGGCTTATTAAAAAGACTCGCCTCCATCTTACAGGACTTGACTCTAAAATTAAGATTGAAAGTTCGAGTTTTTATTAATAAGACTTAGTCGTTTTATTAAAAGACTAAAAACTGAAACGACTCGAGTTGTTTTCAAAAGACTGAAAGACTTAACCAACTCCAGTTGATTTTAAAAGACTTAAACGACTCGAGTTCGTTTATGTAAAAGGGTTCGCACCGCAGTTTGTGTGTGATATTCAATATATCTTTTGTAACCTATCAACCCTTTCACTTTCACGCCTAAACCATTAAATACAATTTGATAAAATTTAACAAGGGGATAAAATTAGATATTTACGTTCTATCAACACATACCTTTTCTTTATACAGTTAATTTTGCATCCACAGACTTGTCCGTGCCCTTGTCTTGTTACATTTAATATTATTATTACCTATTTAACCTTTTTAACACATTAACACTCCATATGTGTAAATGTATCGTGCAAAGCTGATTTGTTTAGTGTATCAACTTCCATTCTAGCAGCTGCGAAGCGTGGGCAATCTAGTAATATGTGCCACACAGACTCGCTTACGCCGGGATCAAACTCGCATCCGGGATTGTCCTTTAATTTGAACCGATGTAAGTACTCCGCGATCCCTCTGTGACCTGTCATACCTTACGACTGTCGCCTTCCCAGACAATGAGTCGCCAGTCTTTTAAGTAGTTTAGGTCAACTACAGCACCTAAATTACGATTTTATGATGCGTAGATAAGCATGACGCACTGCATTAAATCGAAGATAAAAAATACGGTAATATTCAGGACATAAACTAGATAAGTAGTTTGCTGAAAACATGATTCAGCACTTTTGGTTCGATAGAAAAAGCTCACAAAGTCATCTCTAAATACCAATATTGTGTATCTTTTAAGCTGTAAAAACGACAGTAAAATGCACACAGGAACTTGAATTTGCTATCAAAATGTTTGTAATTGAACACTCTTGATAAGTAGCTAACGCATTTTTCGATTTAAGCTGCTACCTTTTCATAAATCTCATTTTTCTAACTTTCGAACATGTTTTTACGCACGTACGCTTTCATAGACCGTAAACTTCGTATATGGACACTGTTCGCACTGCCGGCCCAGGCCTTGGCACTATTCCTATGTGTGCTGCTTTTATCGGGTGCTGTAGTCGCCTTAAGCTGTTTAAGTAACAGCTCAGCTTTCTACGTTAAAAGACCTCGACTGAAAAAGCTAGTCTTATAACTAAAGGTTGGGAACTAAAAGACTGAGTCAGTCGTGAGGCATCAAAACTAAGGCGAGTCTGTATTAAAAGCCTTAGAAGGCTGAGTTTCTTTCATCACTAGTCATAGTCAATGTTAAAATCTCCAAATAATATAGTATCAAAAAATGACATTCCATTCGATGGTATCGGCGAGAAAAGAAAAACCCTTTCACGTGTATGGGAAACATCCGATTTTTTTTTCCAAAATTTTATGTTTTAGATCTGTCGGCGCAATCAATATCTATGACCATGCCAAATTTCAGCTCTGTAGACCAAGGATCGAATATTAGTCAATGTATTCTTATTAATCCCAACAGTGTTTCGCACTTGGTCGACTATTACTCGCAAACTTGAAGGGCCAACTTATGTGTGATAGTTTTCCTTTTAATTTCGTAGTATATTCTACCAACGTGAATAGAAACAACCGTTTAGCAGCTAAACTTTAGCTGGTAGTGTCCCCCCCCGGACACGCAAACGGAGTACTGAATCGAAAAACTTTCTTAGTATACCCCTTCTATCTTTTAAAATGCTATCCTATGACATTCCATTCGATGGAATGCACTCGATTGGCGAGAAAAAAAAATTCATCGCCCTTTCACGTCTATGGGAGACACCCGAAAAAATTTTTTTTCTAAGATTTTACTCTACAGTTCTATTGGCGTGATTTATATGTATGATCATGCCTTTCAGCTCTGTAGTACCAAGGGTTTCTTAGGAAACCCGCGGACAGACGGACAGACGGCCATGGCGATACTCTAAGGATTCGTAGATTACTACGGAACCCTAAAAAAGAACGTTTCAATAGGAACGTATGTGTCAAAATAACGATATTATATTGACACATACGTCAAACAAAGAAGCAATTGTAGTAAACATTTTTGTTGCAAACAAAAAACTATGATAAATTAAAAAGCTGATTTTTTTTATTGAAAGGCCCAAACTGTGCCACCAATAACATTAGATCTGTAGCCCGGGGACATTCATATTACAAAAAAGTTACTGTTTGTCTTTGTGAAATTATTAAAGATTTCGCCATTTTATTATACTAAAAGTGAGGTCTTAATGACCGTAACCCGCCGTACCCATATGTAGTGAAACAGAGAGCAAGTTGAAGCTATTTTAGATGTAGATCTTAGAAACAAAATGAAATAGATTTAATTAAAATATTTAAAAACCCTGTATACTATTCCACCCGTTCCGAGTGAGTCGGTAAGACGAAGAATAATAGCTGCAGCACAACAAATTAACAATACTCTGACTCTGACTACTTATGTTGTGAAAAGTAAAATGAGTAAAAGTATGCCTATTTGTTGTAGAAACAGGGGTAGTCACTTTGAAAATGAACTCAAATAAATCATTTTTTTCGTGTATGCTATTTGTGTTTTTTGATATATTTTTTTCGACTTGCTCCTATTACATTGGTCCTCTTTATTTTATCAGCTTTCGAATAAGGCATAATAATCTCAAATCTCTGTGACGATTTGAGATTATTATGCCTTATTCGAAAGCTGATAAAATAAAGATGTTTTTGTGCTTGTATGTACGGAACATTGTCCAGTGAGTTTTTGTTTAAAACTCGCTTTTTTGTGTAATTTCCTCGATTTTATTGTTGAATTTTCAAACGTTTTTCTACATAGTGCTAAAGTTTATGTCAATCTAGTACAGGGGTTCCCAACGTTTTAACCTATGCGCCTCACCTAACGTTGAGCTAAAATCCTACGCCCCCTCTAGGGGCTGAAATTGGAAGTTTATATAAGAAAATTAAACAAACAATGATAAAGTGATAAAAATGAGGGTGTTTGTTTTTATTCATATGACAATAGAATTTTAATAAATGTACTGTACTGATCCCCACCTGCATTAAATAGAGGAGGATACTCTTTATTTACGGCTGTGATGTCTAGAGTCCTACGTTGTGAATTACTTTTAGGATTCTCGCAGGTACAAGCAATTTAAAAGTGGGTTTCAGACTTAGAGAGGAATTAAAAGCAAAATCAAGATTAAAACAAAGTTTAATGTGTTTCACATAGTCCAATAAATTACATTTTGACATATTGACACAAAAGGATTAATCTCTTGATTATTCCAATCGAAGCAGGATGGAAGCCGAAGGCTGGGACAACGAGTAGAATACCTAGACAGAGAGATTAATATAAACCCAAGGCATCATTTGGGAGTTCCCCGTTCTGGGGCCCCCAGCCACGCCCCGGAACCTGTCGACGGCGCTCCAAATGACGAGATCCGTCGCCTTGGGGTGACCAACCCGGGGAGACTGTTCGAGTCGGGCATCTTATAGGATCTCCTAGAATCGTTATGTTCTCTGAGCGACAAATCCTCAACTAATACTAGGCCAAACATCGCGCTTCCCTATTTCTCCTGTGAGTGGATTAGACTCCGAACTATAAAGCCAAGTGTCAGAAAGGAAAACCGAATAGTCGCAATCTCTCCTCCCCGCGAAACCTAGGAGCCGTCGCCTGCAGCGCGTCCTTGTATTACCGCAGACTACAGACCCTACGACTGACCACCGAAGTAGTCAGCTGTGATCACGTATACGGGTAGGACAGTATTCCTTGGGGTGGTATTATAAAGCTACCCCCCTCAATTGGACTGAACAACCCCCGCACGCGGTGACCACGTGTCTGTTACTGACAAGCCCTCCCCTAGCGCCTCGGTGAACGAGATTGCGCAACCCCAAGGATAATTTAGCAAATGAGAAGACTGCTCAGCTACATGGTTCTGAGTAAGATGTATAGTCTGTAGAGGTACTTTGTTCAGTGGTTGTGAGGGGCATCTCCTGGTTTCCATAGGTCAACTGTAAAGCAAGAGGGAGCCTACGAAAGCAAACTAAAATCTGACGTTTGCCGCCGATGGTCATCCGTCTTTTGTCGCTACTCGTGTATTGTGCTACACTAATAGCAGCGTCACAATTGCCCTTCGTGAGCCAGTAGAAGAATCGTAGAAGGAGAGATAGGTGCTATGATATAATGTCGTTTTCGGAAATTCAGGAAAACCTAGTCACTCAGGCCTCGCCGAACATCGCGAATCACGAAATAACAATCCTAGTAGACAGAGGGAGAAGGATATAAAATAAAACCTCTAGGCGGATCCTAAACTAGCAGCAAGTCCGTAGTTCTTAAATCGTTTAATAAGAAAGAATAAAATAAAAGCATAACGTTTTGTTAGAGTCAAGTCATAAATAAATAAAAGGAAAAAAATTCAATTTAGAATCCGCCCGAAATTTAAGAACATTCCTATAACTTAATCCCTAAATAAATAAAATCCCTAGTGATCTTAAAGTAGGTTCTACTCACCAGAGTCCAAAATCAAGAACCTTTACTCCTAAAATCTGATTGAGAATCCCTTAAGTCAACTTTGGCCTGTTCCAACATCCCTATAACTTAATCCCTAAATAAATAAAATCCCTAGTGATCTTAAAGTAGGTTCTACTCACCAGAGTCCAAAATCAAGAACATTTACTCCTAAAATCTGATTGAGAATCCCTTAAGTCAACTTTGGCCTGTTCCATACTCAAGTTCAAAATAAACTGACAACTTCAGTTTATTTCAGTTTGAATTATTCTTTTCACTTTAATGTTAAAATATTGTATAACTATTTAAATTATTAAATTATTTTCATCAAAATTATTAATAGATTATTTAATTAAATATATTAATAAAATGGGCCTCCCTCTTATAGATTTTGTTTTCACTGACACTTCAAAATTTGTTTATATGTCACTCGCGATTTTCTAATTGTAAATGAAATTTAGGGTTTTAAACAAAATTTAAATCTGCTGCTTTCATTGTCCTGTTAATAAAGCTAATAAAATTATACACTCAAAGGCCCACACTAAGGCTCTCCCCCGTATCGTGGGTTCCCCGGAACAAACACAAAGACAGACACAAACACCCATGACCCGAGAACAAATGTTCGCCCCGACTGGGGATCGAACCCAGGACCCGCCGATCAAGATGCAGCACCACTACCACTCGACCAAGACGACAGTTCTATTTAAGGGTTTTCTTTATACCGGTGTCTTTCCTACGCCTTTAAATATGAAACGAACCAACAACATTAAATAAATTTATCCACTTAGCTGTAAGACCATCCCAGTAGTATTTTCCTTTCAACCATATCCTGTCCTTTTTTGGTCCTTTTTAATTTGCTCCTGCAAACTTATAATTCCGTCAAATCGTCTGTCATTAGGAAGGTGACGCTGAAAAATAAGAACACGAGCAAGACTACCCCACCCTTATATATTCCCTTAATTTCCGAATCGGAAGTTGGACTTTCTAGCTAATTGCATTCTCTATCCTCGCAAGGTCCCCGGATTGCGTCCTCAATTAAGGGACCCGGTAGAACCTTGCAAAAGATAACGAATACAATTATCAACTTGCTAAACCTAAAAAAAATCTATTTTCCCAATTATTTCAAATTATTTTTAAAACTCATCACGATTTTTCTATTTTTTCCAAAAAAACAAACCTACTATCTTTCACCTTTTTTCTGACAATCCACATTCTCCGTTGTCACTTTTCTTTTACTTTTTCTTTCAAAGACAAAGCGAGTCATTTAATTCTAAAAAGATTCGATACTCTTACATTAAAACTATTTCTTTTAATAAGTATAATTAGGCGTTTAAGGACGCATACAGCACAATCTCCCCCTAACCTATTCGCTCTCGGACGACTTTAGTCCCGAGGAAGAAAGGTTACCCAAAACTATTGAGATCTTCTTACCTCTACCAGATCACCAATTTGAAACTCTATTAAAGTATGAAACTGATTAAACCGCATCAAATATATCGGCCATCACTAACTCCCCGGGTTCTTCAGTCAAAATCGACCCATATGCCCCCACTCCTCTAACATTATCATTTCTAGCCAACTGACAAACGTGACACCGCTGAACAAAGCCCCTCACATAACTATTCATCCTGATCCAGTAGCACTTATCTCGCTTTAAAGCATCCTGCTATCCGAGAAAGCACTTATCTCGTCAATCCAGATTTTATTCTCCAATTCCTCTCTACTCCCACCATTATATTGCCTGTTTGAAACCTGGAATCCTGGTCACGGCACCAAATTGTACTGATCCCCACCTGCATTAAATAGAGGAGGATACTCTTTATTTACGGCTGTGATGTCTAGAGTCCTACGTTGTGAATTACTTTTAGGATTCTCGCAGGTACAAGCAATTTAAAAGTGGGTTTCAGACTTAGAGAGGAATTAAAAGCAAAATCAAGATTAAAACAAAGTTTAATGTGTTTCACATAGTCCAATAAATTACATTTTGACATATTGACACAAAAGGATTAATCTCTTGATTATTCCAATCGAAGCAGGATGGAAGCCGAAGGCTGGGACAACGAGTAGAATACCTAGACAGAGAGATTAATATAAACCCAAGGCATCATTTGGGAGTTCCCCGTTCTGGGGCCCCCAGCCACGCCCCGGAACCTGTCGACGGCGCTCCAAATGACGAGATCCGTCGCCTTGGGGTGACCAACCCGGGGAGACTGTTCGAGTCGGGCATCTTATAGGATCTCCTAGAATCGTTATGTTCTCTGAGCGACAAATCCTCAACTAATACTAGGCCAAACATCGCGCTTCCCTATTTCTCCTGTGAGTGGATTAGACTCCGAACTATAAAGCCAAGTGTCAGAAAGGAAAACCGAATAGTCGCAATCTCTCCTCCCCGCGAAACCTAGGAGCCGTCGCCTGCAGCGCGTCCTTGTATTACCGCAGACTACAGACCCTACGACTGACCACCGAAGTAGTCAGCTGTGATCACGTATACGGGTAGGACAGTATTCCTTGGGGTGGTATTATAAAGCTACCCCCCTCAATTGGACTGAACAACCCCCGCACGCGGTGACCACGTGTCTGTTACTGACAAGCCCTCCCCTAGCGCCTCGGTGAACGAGATTGCGCAACCCCAAGGATAATTTAGCAAATGAGAAGACTGCTCAGCTACATGGTTCTGAGTAAGATGTATAGTCTGTAGAGGTACTTTGTTCAGTGGTTGTGAGGGGCATCTCCTGGTTTCCATAGGTCAACTGTAAAGCAAGAGGGAGCCTACGAAAGCAAACTAAAATCTGACGTTTGCCGCCGATGGTCATCCGTCTTTTGTCGCTACTCGTGTATTGTGCTACACTAATAGCAGCGTCACAATTGCCCTTCGTGAGCCAGTAGAAGAATCGTAGAAGGAGAGATAGGTGCTATGATATAATGTCGTTTTCGGAAATTCAGGAAAACCTAGTCACTCAGGCCTCGCCGAACATCGCGAATCACGAAATAACAATCCTAGTAGACAGAGGGAGAAGGATATAAAATAAAACCTCTAGGCGGATCCTAAACTAGCAGCAAGTCCGTAGTTCTTAAATCGTTTAATAAGAAAGAATAAAATAAAAGCATAACGTTTTGTTAGAGTCAAGTCATAAATAAATAAAAGGAAAAAAATTCAATTTAGAATCCGCCCGAAATTTAAGAACATTCCTATAACTTAATCCCTAAATAAATAAAATCCCTAGTGATCTTAAAGTAGGTTCTACTCACCAGAGTCCAAAATCAAGAACCTTTACTCCTAAAATCTGATTGAGAATCCCTTAAGTCAACTTTGGCCTGTTCCAACATCCCTATAACTTAATCCCTAAATAAATAAAATCCCTAGTGATCTTAAAGTAGGTTCTACTCACCAGAGTCCAAAATCAAGAACATTTACTCCTAAAATCTGATTGAGAATCCCTTAAGTCAACTTTGGCCTGTTCCATACTCAAGTTCAAAATAAACTGACAACTTCAGTTTATTTCAGTTTGAATTATTCTTTTCACTTTAATGTTAAAATATTGTATAACTATTTAAATTATTAAATTATTTTCATCAAAATTATTAATAGATTATTTAATTAAATATATTAATAAAATGGGCCTCCCTCTTATAGATTTTGTTTTCACTGACACTTCAAAATTTGTTTATATGTCACTCGCGATTTTCTAATTGTAAATGAAATTTAGGGTTTTAAACAAAATTTAAATCTGCTGCTTTCATTGTCCTGTTAATAAAGCTAATAAAATTATACACTCAAAGGCCCACACTAAGGCTCTCCCCCGTATCGTGGGTTCCCCGGAACAAACACAAAGACAGACACAAACACCCATGACCCGAGAACAAATGTTCGCCCCGACTGGGGATCGAACCCAGGACCCGCCGATCAAGATGCAGCACCACTACCACTCGACCAAGACGACAGTTCTATTTAAGGGTTTTCTTTATACCGGTGTCTTTCCTACGCCTTTAAATATGAAACGAACCAACAACATTAAATAAATTTATCCACTTAGCTGTAAGACCATCCCAGTAGTATTTTCCTTTCAACCATATCCTGTCCTTTTTTGGTCCTTTTTAATTTGCTCCTGCAAACTTATAATTCCGTCAAATCGTCTGTCATTAGGAAGGTGACGCTGAAAAATAAGAACACGAGCAAGACTACCCCACCCTTATATATTCCCTTAATTTCCGAATCGGAAGTTGGACTTTCTAGCTAATTGCATTCTCTATCCTCGCAAGGTCCCCGGATTGCGTCCTCAATTAAGGGACCCGGTAGAACCTTGCAAAAGATAACGAATACAATTATCAACTTGCTAAACCTAAAAAAAATCTATTTTCCCAATTATTTCAAATTATTTTTAAAACTCATCACGATTTTTCTATTTTTTCCAAAAAAACAAACCTACTATCTTTCACCTTTTTTCTGACAATCCACATTCTCCGTTGTCACTTTTCTTTTACTTTTTCTTTCAAAGACAAAGCGAGTCATTTAATTCTAAAAAGATTCGATACTCTTACATTAAAACTATTTCTTTTAATAAGTATAATTAGGCGTTTAAGGACGCATACAGCACAGTACCTTTTGTTTTTACGAGTATATGCAGCTAACCTGAACCGTTTCTTCTCTATTATTTTATGACTCGTAGCGTGGAGAACGGATACAACAAAAATTAACCTATTGAGTTTAGTAATTTTTTTTAATAGGCAGAAATCAGGGACCTCTGCGCCCCCCTTGAAACCGCTCGACGCCCCCCAAGGGGGGCGCGCCTCACTGGTTGGGAACACTGATCTATCAGATTTAATGAAATATCAGTTACACAAAACTAATCAAAAATTATCAAGATACCACCAAGTAATTTTTTTATTAATTTTTATGTACTTAAATCAGTTAGGTATTGATTTTTTTTAAATAACTAACTTCCAAATTTTTCTGAAATGGTTCACTTTCAAGACTTTCGCATATGGTAGTCCTTTAGAAAAACACTGCAAATTCCATCTTCTACAGCCCTTTCAAAGGAATACCTCTAATTTCAAGTCGCCCTGTATATAGTATATAAATATAGTAAATACTTTATCCAGCGAAAAATTCTTACCCTACCTTCTCTTTACATATTCACAACAACGGCGCTATTTGTCAGAAAACACATGTACTTATTCACATTGAAACGAGACAAACATGTAAAATACAATTATTTAAGATCAAAATACATAAATAATTTGCAACAAACACACTCAGTCACTCAACGATGGAGCTGTACAGATCGGGTCCTTACTACTCAGCCCTAAAAATATATAATAAAATCCCAGAAACCATTAAGAATGAATCTGACTATGAAATTTTCTCCAATAAGCTGAAATAGTGCTTAATTGAAAAATGTTATTCTAAAATTGACGAGTATCTAAAATGATTGAATTAAGTACCTCTCCAAAAAGAAACATTAAGAAATTTTGACTAATTAATTTTACTAATTATGACAAGGTACTTTTTTAATTGAAACTATCACATTGACTGTAATTAATTTATTTATTTAATTGTCATTAAGATAATTGTCATTGTCATTTAAAATATTAGAATGTAATTTAATTTGTCATTGAATTTCGTATTGAATATTATTACTATGATTATATTAACATACCTTGAATATATTAGAAACATTGACTTAGACTTAGAAAAAAAAACTGACATAGATGATTGTATATAAAAATAATAATAATGAGAAAATATTGTATTTTTTAAATGACTATAAGTTTGCTGTACCTTGTACAAGGTTTCAAATGATGAACTTGATAATTAGCTTAAGAACTTATTTTGTACCATTTGAAGGCAAATAAAGAAATATGAAATATAGTATATATAGTAAGGAAGTAAGGATAAACAACAACTATAAGGTAAACCGTGCTGACACATTCCTGCCCACACCTCTCTCGGCCCCCTTTACTGCGGGGGCTTAAAACAATTTACGCTTAAAAATTAACAACAACAAAAACAAACAAAACATAACAACAAATGAAAACTCTCAAACTGCAAAATTTACTGATCGCACTCGCACACTTGTGAGAGAAGAGTGACGTTTGACCTGTGCCGTGACATTTTATGTTTGCAACCTCTGGCTTCAATGTTTATGTTTGAAACTTCAAGAATGAAATCTTTTATAGGTTAAACTTTTCGAAATGAATATTTTATTTGTATTAATTTAAGTTTCGTAGTATAAATTGTAATTACAATGTAATATTATTAAAAATATGAATAAACAGTCACATTATTGGGCATTTAGAACCTAAAAATATAAATTAAAAATATAATATGCAATTATTAGATTTTTTTCGTTCGCCACACATTAACGTGACAGATGAAAGACTCAAATTTTACAAGATTCTAATGCTAAAAAAATGAAACGTATAGTTGTTTTTAAAAGTTTATTGCGGCGACCTCATTTGCTCGATTTCTAAAAAAGAGGAAGGAAAAGAAAGAAAAAAATGTTTGCTTTGTAGTGGGATTTATTTGATGGAGCAATGGAAGAGGATGCGGCAGCGGAGAGAGCCGCAACACGGCGGAATAATAACGCGGCCAGGGAAGGGCTGCCTGTGATTACTGAGGCGAAATTCAGGAAAATATATCACCTCTCACACCAGCAGTTCCTAGAACTGGCCGAGGAAATAAGGCCACGTATGTCTCCCGTCTATCGCTCGGATGCACTAGACATGGAGACTAAGGTGAGCGTTTGTGTTAAGTACCTTGGATTATCCTAACTAAGCACCTAAGTTCCTAAGTATGAATAAAAATTAACTTGCTCCTATCCTGATGGATCAAAGAAAACACTACTAAAATATACGTAGTTGCCCATTCAACATTTAAAAGAAATTTAAATATTTTATTTCATAAACACTTTAAAGGCAATTGTATTAATAGGAATAGGGAACTCCTAATAGGCAATTAATTTGCCTGATGTTGGTGAACCCGGCTCTTCCATAGCTCTTAAAAACAACAAAACGAAGAGAGTAAAAAGTGCAGTACACGTATTGATCTTAATTTACGCGTTGTTTTTTTTTCAAGAAGTAAAAATTTGAAGGTATATAAAATCATATAAATCATCATCAAAGCTCAGTCTCTTAAAGTGAGTCTTTTAGTAATAGAGATTCAAAGTGGCCTAAAAAGCATACTGTTATTCTGTTCGTGTTTACATGGGCGATGTGATGCTGATTTGAACATCAGACTTCTCACAGCCGCGGTCTTCCCATGATAGTAAGGTTTGGGAGAATAATTACCTGATATTTAATGTACAAAGGCCAGCGCATCGGGTTACTTCATTTTCATTGCAAAACCGCTCTTATCACAACAGCACAGAGTGCACTCATGTGGTAACCTGAGTTGAGGCCGTCCGTACAAAATTACATTATTATCTAATGTATTTTTATTCATAGGTGATGTGGGGGGGGGGGGGGTTCCCTTAAGAAAAAGCATGATGATTCTAATTTTTAATGCAGAGCCGGAATCCCCAGAAAGTTATTTCACGGATCTCCACGTTTCTGTACGTTCCTTGGTAGAGCGATGCATAGGGGTGCTGAAGGCTCGGTGCAGGTATTTATATAGTAATTAAATAAACTTGCATTTGATTAAGGGACTTACTAAACTACTTATTTTCAAAAATTATATATTTTTTAAGGTGTCTTTTGGCTGACAGAAAACTCCATTGTGCGCCAGCGACTGCAGCTCAAATCGTTAGTGTCTGTTGTGTTCTACACAACATTGCACACGCAGGGGGCATCGAATACGAGCCATTGTCGGCTCAAGAAATACACCGCGAGCGCGAGTTAACCGCAAGGGCGTCGTTCCCTCCACCTCGAGTATCCCGCTCCCTCCGTGCTGGGAAAACAATCGTTTGGAGTCCAGCAATTTACAAACACTTTGTTTTTTGAATAAAAACTTATCCGTAGTTGATGATTAAAAACATTTCCACATTTCTTTGAAAGTGGGTTTTATTGCCTTGGATTTATTATGTTTATCTATTCGTATTCGCAGAATATTAAAATCGTTATTTCTATTCGGATTCGTATTCGTAAAAGTAGTATTCATTGCATCACTAGTTGATAGCTCTGATCCAAAGGTTGCAAGTTTAATTCCCGACTCACAAACATATTTGAAAATCGTTTTTTCAAATATATATTTGTGAGGGGTTTAGGTAAAACCCACCTAGCATTCCATCTAGGACTTTAGTCCCATAGCAATTCGATAAAGTTATGTAGTCTATGTTGTCCAGGCATAATATAGTATACTTGGTGAAAGATTTTTTTCAAATCAGTCCAGTAGTTTCGGAGCCTATCTATTTAATGCAAGCAAACAATTAAATCTTTTCTCTTTATAATACGTATTACTGTAGATGTAGATATTAATAATAAAAACGCTACTCACTCAAATTATATTCCCTTGTGTTGTGGGTCCCTCAGAACATACACAAAGACAAATACAAATACCCGTGACCCGAAACATCTGCTTATTACATGATTGTTTGCTCCGACTGGGAATCGAACCTAGGACCCGTTGATAGAGGCAGCGCTACATACCAAGAGGCAACGCCACATAAGCCAGCGCCACATACCAACCAACCAAATCAGCCATTGTAATGTATGTATTTACAAAAAAAAGTAATGCACCAGTACCAATCCTTGCTTAGTTTCAGATTTTAGATGGCACCGTGTAATTTGTCCAGGATCATCTCATTACCCCCGACAAAAAAGAGGGGTGTTATGAGTTTCACGTTTGTATCTGTGAGTCTGTGTATCTGTGTGTCTATGTCTGTGGCATTGTAGCTCCTATACAAATGGACCAATTTCGAAGTTGTTTTGTTTGAAAGCTAACGTAATCGAGATGATTTTTAACCAACTTCAAAAAAAGGAGGTTCTCAGTTTGATCTGTATGTATGTATGTATGTTTGTTCGCGATAATCTCGCGTTTGGTTGAACCGATTTTGATGTGGTTTTCAGAAAAGTATTTGTTACATTCAGGAGAAGGTTTTAGTATATTAACCGACTTCAAAAAAAGGGTGTTCTCTGTTTAATCAGTGTGTATGTAAAATAAATAATACATTATAATGATTCGCTTAAACTTTTGCAAAGCTTACACTTCGTTTTATTAACCGACTTTAAAAAAGGAAAAGTTTATAATTTGCACTAAAAATGTCTTTGCACCGACTTCAAACAGATCAGTAGTTAGTGCAGCATTTCTGCTTGCGATCTTTTTTATGTTCTTTCCGGTCTAGTTTTCTTTTTAATTCAATATATTTCAAAATTTTAGAATTTGTTTGATTTTTGGATTTTGTTTGGAATTGAAATTGTCAGGCATTCGACAAAAAATTTTTGGTGAAACATGTCATATCTATTAGTGTAATTTGTCCGTTTTTCTTTATTTATATGGAATTATGTTACAATATACAATTATGATACAAGCAAAAGGACGTAACTGTTTGAAAAGTTTTTCTATTATCAAAATGTAAGTTTTTCACCTTTTCTTTTTTTTGTTCTCACACGCCTACTCTACCCTAGCTACGCTATACAGTACACTTTTACAACATCTTCTTCACGCTCAGACAAATACTCTATCAGGCTGTTCTTGCAACAGTTACGAGAATCCTGGGTCTTATGGTTTAAATCAAATCTGGTTATCATTTGACCTGGGGGGATTACTTCACGACCTGCAAGACCGTGCCGCTGTCGCTTTCTTAATTGTTTTTTGTTTTATTTTGTTTCAGATAACCTATAACCCACTGAAGCTCTGTCTACCCCATTGGGAATGTTGGACTTTTAAACCCCTACGACGTTCTGGTGTGACTTCGTGCCACATTTTAATTGTTTTTTTTTGTTGTTGTTGTTATGTGATGTTAAATGTAAAAATAATTTTACTTAACATGAAACTCGTTCTTATTTATTAAAATAAAGAAATATTTAACCCTTTCCCCCATTCCCGTAGTTAGTTGTTTAACGTAGTAAACAACGCGTTCAACTCGTTTCTTGTTCACCCTAGTAGGTATTTTACCCCTATTAGGTATTTTTTCCCTATTAGGTATTTTTTTCCCTAATTAGGTAGTATTATTTCCTCTTAGGGAATTTTCACGTAATACGTCTTATAATTAACGATCTGTTCACTTCACGGTATCGTTTTCTTTGCTTTATTTCTAACATCAGATACCATTTTGTTTAAAAAATGTCGCTGAATCAGGACACTGTCGTTGATGTTGAACCAGAAGAGGCCGCTTACGAGCAAGATATTGGGGAGACGCCTTATCGTGCTAGTCCTATTTTGCAGAGAATGAATCAACAGTCTGTTTCAGCTCATGAAGCTACGCGACTCAAACAGCTTTTCACCCGTGACGATAGTTTGTCAAAATGGAATATTTGTTTTGATGGACAAACCTGCGTGAAGGATTTCTTTCAGCTCATTGAAGAACGGATGTTCGCTTCTGACATTCCATCTTCGTATATTGTGCGTCGTTTCCACGAACTTGTTTCTGGTTCGGCTCTTTTATATTTCAGGACAATTAGAGTTCCTTCTTTGACGTATGATGAGTTAAAGTCCAATTATTATAAAACTTATTTAAAAACCGACTACGACTATCACCTTGAACAGCGTCTTCGTGATTTAAAACAAACGGCATCGCAATCAGCCAGGGATTTTATCATTATCGTTCATTACTTAAATTTAAAACTTACTGACCCAATCCCTGATTCTGCGCTGTTACCTATTATAAAACATAACCTTCATTCGAGATACAGGCCTTGTTTGTCTACAAACAGGATAGATAGTATTGACGCCTTGTTAGATGTTGTCTCAAACTTTGAGAGCTACGAGCCGCCTCAGCAAGCTTCGGATATCGTTCAGTCTCGTAAAGTGGTTGCGCCGATAGTTGATTCGACACGCTTTATTTGTATAAAGTGCAATCAAACAGGCCACGATTTCCGGGCTTGTCCTTCTATTCCTGGGGTTATTTGTTTCATTTGTAGGTGTCCCGATTTTACTACCAAGAACTGCCCCACGTGTAATGCCCGCGTCGCCGCGCAACCTTCTACTTCGAAAAACTAGTTAGTTATCAGGACTTTCATCAGCATAGTTTGGTAATTTGGTTCTAGATTTTTTTCTTTAAACGCTTTGTCGTTACATAAATTAATATCTATTTTTGGTTATGCCGCTTATATTACACTTTTTATCCCATTGCCGTTTATACACCCATATTTCACGGGTATAAACGTTAGTTTGCGGTTCCCAATGTTGCCCAGCGAGCAATCATTTTTTTTTCAGTTCCCATTAGCGACCATTATTTATCAGTATACCTTTGACATAATTCATAGAAAGGGTGTTCATAACGTTGTTCCTGATGCACTGTCACGTAACCCCATAAATGTGGGCATTATTTCCTATAATGGAGGTATTTTTAACACTTCAGATCCTTGGTATAAAAAGATTTATGATGGTGTTTCTAACAACCCTCAGATGTTTCCTGCGTATGTTATTAATGACGGAATACTTCTCCGTAGGATGTCTTCTGATTTTCCGTTGTCTGAAGACCCATGGCGGATAGTATTGCCTTCAGAACAGTATCAAAACGCAATTTCTGAGGTACATAACGAGTTACCTTCTATCCACCCAGGTGTTAATAAAACTTATTATAAATTAAAGTCCCTTTATTATTGGCCAAACATGTTTCATATTGTCTCAGAAGCGCTTAGAACTTGTGAGACTTGTAAAGCTTTTAAGATCTCAAATACTCAACCCAGAGGCCACATGTTATTTCCTAAAGAGGTTACAGCACCGATGCAATCGATCTCTCTCGACATTATTGGTCCGCTACCGCTGGCGTATTATGGTTATCGCTATATTTTAACTATAGTTGATGTATTCACTAAATACGTCTGGCTAAATCCTTTAAAAAGGGTAAATAGTCAAGCGACCGCTACCATACTTGAGAGGGAAATCTTTTTGTGTTATGGTGTTCCGCCTACGTTGTTATGTGATAATGCAACAGTTTTTCATAGTAACCAGTTTCGTACATTTTTGGCTTCCTATGGTATTTCTTCACCTTATTATACCCCTTATTGTTCCCCGCAGGCAAACCCTGTTGAACGCTATAACCAGTCGGTGGTCACTTGTCTTAGTATTTTAGTTGAAACTGACCAGCGAAGTTGGGCCAGGGTATTACCCAAAGTGAAACTATTTTTGAACTCACGTATAAATATGGCAACTGGATTTTCCCCCAATTTTCTGATGTTTGGAAGTGAAGTTCATTTAGATGTCAGTTCACGGCGTGTAGGCGAGACTCGAGGCGTTGATTTAGCTGAGAGTCGCGTTGAACGTGCGGCTGCGCTCTCTTCCCTTGATCAGGTTTTTGCTAAGGTTTCAGATAGTCCTTCGTTGGCGTTTTTACGGAATGCGAGTTATTATAATAAAAGTCGTAACCCCCTCATTTTAGATGTCGGTGATATTGTGTGGCGTAGTAACTTCTCACGTTCGTCTGGTGCTGACTATTTTTCGAGTAAATTTGCACCCAGATTCACTAAGTGTCGTGTAGTTCGAAGAGTTTCCCGTCAGGTCTATGAGTTACAGGATGTCAATTCTCCTTCTTCAGGTACTTATCATATTAAAGATATACTCAAATAACGTCTTTTTTTCGTCGTTGGTTAAAGTACTTTTTTCTTTTCCTTTTTGGTCGTCTTTGGGTCTATATCTTTTTGCCCTTAGACAAAGATGTTTTTTTTTTCATTGGTCGGGTGGGCTGTACAGCCATTGTTGCCTGTCATGTTTGATTTGTTCGATTTTTGTCTTTGAGGTCAGTGTTCTTTTCCAAAAACATTTTATCTTTTTTTTGCTTTGGCAATTTTTTTTTTTTTGATTTGTGGTCTTACATTTGTGGACGTCATAGTTGAACTATATTTATGGTATGGTTTTGCATCGCCATTATGGTGGCAACATAGACATAGAAGATGGCTACCATTATTTTTGACTATCAAGTCCGAGTTGACTGACAGTCTTTGAGTATGTAGTATTTTGCTGACAGTCCATTATTTTCTTTGAAGTCTAGGTCTGTGGCATAGACATAGAGAAAATAAGTTAAATACCACTAGACTGGCTGTTGTCAAATCAAAAACGAGACCATTTGATTTTCGCCATTTTAGCGCTGTAGGCGGCAGCGGCAGAAAACCGAACTCGACGTAGTGAGGCCAAAACTCGATTAGTCGATGTATTCCCAGCGGGGTAGGCAGGCAATCAGCTCAAGTTGTACTTTGCCTTAGTGCTTAGTACTTTGCCTTGGCAATCAGCTCAAGTTGTACTTTTAATAAGTGAGGACCAAAAGTCGATAAGCGTTGAGATTGTTTTTTTTTGAGATGTTGACCAAGGTCATAGATGAGGTTGACGATGGAGCGATTTGAGATGTTGTTGATTTGAGTATCAGTTGATAAAAATAATGTTCTAATAATAACTCAATAACCTGTCTAATACCCGCTTCTAAAGCAGAGCTTAGAATACATTTTTGCTATACAGGCTGCTTTCATATACCAGAAGCCAACTGTGCACTATTTACACTTTATGAAACACGTCAGTGAACGTTACAGAAAATAAAAATGTCCCATGAGTCTCATAACTCAAATAACTCATGACTCAAACTAAAGAAATAAGCTTTATCTTTTGCGTTAGTTTCAAAAAACAATAATATTTAAAGCTGTGTTACTTTATAAAAAGTTAAAGTATGTAATTTTTCAAAACTGGTACTCTTTTTTTCAGTTTTGAAATATTATTCAATAGTTCATAAAGCCTACTACTATCCCTTAGCGGGGATCGTGACATGTTTCTAGTAACCCTTATGTATAACCTTTACCTTGAACATTTTCTTCAAATATTGTAGGAACACTACCAAATTTTAACAATTTCCTTCTTCCTATGAAACAGTTAGGGTCAAAATGCTTCGAACATATTTCGTGGCTTTTCTTTGATGTCCAATTCTTCGAAACATTCATATTTTGAAGCCATTTTTTTTAAAAAACTTCGTCGGTTGGAAATCTGTTGTAAGAAATTTGGTTGGTTAGGTAAGATTAGTAAACTCTTAAATATTTATCTAAAATCATTCAAGAGCGTGTCGAGCGACGCGCAAATTAATCAAACATTACTTGTTATCTTGAAAAGCTTAGGTACTAAGGTGTGATTACAGTTTTGTAGTATCAAGGGTCTCTTAGAAAATTGCGAGTAGACGGATATGGCGAAACTATAACTTTGTAGTCTACTACATACCCCTAAAAAAGTAATCATGGGTACTCAACAAAATAAAAACGGTTTTGTTTGCCATTGTACGTAACATTAAGTAATATTTTACACTAATATACCTATAACATGTTTCTATCGACATTGTTTTTATCGACTGTCTTTGGAAGCACTAGTGAAATAAAGCAGGCGAATCAAGCGAAATTGAAAATGCGAAAATTTTATCTTTTATAGTCATTTTAACATTACTATATATATACTTAGAAAAAGAGGAATGTCTTCCCGACAATTTCTAATCATTTAAAGTAGAATTAAGACGTTTTAAAACAAAATTTTTCAATAAAACAGTTTGTAAAAAAACATACTTGTACATTGACCGATTATCTCCTTTTTTCTGTTTATATTTACAAAACCAAGCATATTCTCATGGTCACAAAATTGAATATTAATAAAACTTTATACAAAAATTCACTTAGTCTTTAAAATTTTAACAAAATTTTCATATATTTCAAATTGTTTACAATTTACTGCGTCAAGTTCCGTTCAAGTTGTCACTTTCAATGCGTCTTAAAAAGAAATGCTGTAATTTATAGAGGACTGCCAGTCCATACACTTTATGTCAGTGGTTCCAATTTTTCGTAGTTGCCGGTACCGGCAGCGGAGGCACTTCCTAAAAATAATTGTAATTTTTCTGGGTACTTTGTGAAAGATGAGTTACAAGCCTTACGTTTAGACAAATATGATAGATTATAAGCATAGACTTAGGATTATATACCAAACTTATTAAATAGATTTGTAGATTTCTTGAATAAATAATGAAAATAAAATTTACCTTATTTATACTATACCTAATCCCTAATTATTGTTGTTTGTTTATTGTGTTGAACATTTTTGATAGTTATTAAAGGCTTTTATGTTATTGGATTTTCACGTGTTCTATGTTATAATTTAATTAATACATTTTCTTGATTTATTATGTTAAATAAATTATTTTATTCAAACCCTCTGTATCCTGGATAAGTGTTGTAATAGCTTCTCAGTCAAAAATCCTAAGGGCTTAAGTCGTTATCGAACTGCTTAATATACACCTAGGTATATACTTAATGTTCTTAACTTAAGTCAAATATTTCTCAATTTACCCCAAAATAGCAGAAAAAGCACTTCAATTGTACCTATTTACCCTTCTCAAGTAAATATTTGTGTGAAAGGGGATTTTCTGCTGTAGTTGCAATAAAAAAAAGTATATAGGTAAATAAAGACATTGGTAGTAGAAATTAACGTTGTGTTGTGCGATTTCTATGGTTAAGCCAAGAATTGTAAACCTCGTCAAATCCATGCAAGCTCATCCATCACATTCCCAATAAGTAGGTTCTACTTAACAAATACCTTTTGTATGATTTTTGTAAAACTTTTATTAGCATTAAAAAAAATTATTTTGTTATTAAATACTTTTTTATTCTGACCTAATAATCTGGACTGGAGCATGGGGGACGCGGAATTTGTTTTATGGTCGAAAGGGGGCGCGTCTCAAATAAGTTAGGGAACCCCTGTTCTTACGAGTACTTAAGTCCTTGTTAAAGCTATGCCAATACCTACCCACAAATAGTGAAGAAATTTGATATTATATTGACTAGTTTCACTGTCTTATCTAAAATATGTGAGTTTATTTGGTAGGAAATAACTACTAAACTGATTTAAAAGTTCTTTCACCAAAAATAGCTCTTTTATCAGCGGGTGACATAAGCTACATAATTTTCCCGAATCCCCATGGGAACGAAGTCTTGGGCGGAAAGCTAGTTATTAATAGTACTTCACTATGATTTGGCATATTGCCTTTTAAATAGAAAACTCAAGATTTGGCTTTCTTTAGCCTTCATTTAAATTAAGACTTTGAGTAGAAGAAATCACTTAACACGTTCGCTGCGTTATGAGATCGAAAAGGCCGCAAGCGTGACTTCTCGCTGGTGCGGCAGTCAAAATCGCGCTCTTTCACTCTGTGCGGGAGGTGTCAATTTCAACATTTCTATGAGTAGAACAGAGACAAATATATATAATTGATTCTTTTATGAAGCTTAGGTATCCTAACGGCACAATAAATACGTTATGAGGTTGAATAGGTCTCAGACGCACTGAATTGAAATTATTTCTTTCTAATGCGGAGTGAGGCCTAATCTGTCTCATGAATTGCAGGCCTCATAGCCGCACGGAGTGAAGCGCGGGCGGCGTCGGCGCCGCGCGTCCTGGCTTAGTGTTGTGACACATTTTGATATGCAAACAAGTAGCCAGCCGCTCGCGTTTTTTTTTTGCGATTGTGGAGTACCTAAAAAATAGTTTGTTTATTATGGATAAGGATCGATCTAGTCGCAAGCGTTCCAGAAAGAAGCTTAAATATTTTTATTCTGATTCTTCTAGTGGAGCGGATGAAGAGAAACAATTAAACTATAGAAAAATCTTACAAAGCATTACTTCGAGAAATTCTCCTTCAAAAAAGGTAAACATTAAAAAAAATGTTTAAATTTGTCCCCCTGCACATGAGTTCGATAGTGAATCAGAGTACGATATTTTTACCCCCAGTCAAAAAAAAAAGGAAAATCTGTCACCAGACTGAACAAAACAACAAATTGTTCAATAGTCCAAGTACTGGTAAACAATATAGTGTCCTCGAAAATACAGAAGTACTAAATCCGGAAGTTTCAAGCAACTCAATTTTGCTCACAAAAACTCAAAAAAACCGGCCAATATCGTGTCGGGCCACGCGCATTGTAGGGTTCTGTAGCAACATGGTTGAAATATGCAGCTGGCTTCTTAATTCTACGAGCATATTGTAAAAGTCGATGTTAAAATCCCCAAATACTATAGTATCAAAAAGAAATGTATTAAAGAGTTTGTAGTTTCAGAAATATGTGTGGTTTGGCCTAAATACAATAGAATCGAAGTATTTTTTTAGCGACATATTATTGTTAGGAATAATATAACAATATCGAGCTGCTGCTAAAGCAGGTCGCGTGGCGATCGTGTATAATTTTGATGTAATTTTTGTAATTAACACCCTCAAAAACCTATTATAGGACACCTACAATGTCAATATGTTACAGCTTGGCTTTCGACCTCGTCTCACTTTTAGCGTGGAACCTTGTATGGCAGCCATTTTGAATTAGGGTACACTTCATCGTTAATGCCACTCTGGCGAATTATTCCACATTTTTTTCATAATGTTTCCCAAACGGATTGCTGAATTGAAAAACGTTCGTAATAAACCCCTTCTATCTTTCAAAAGCTATCCTATGATAACCCACTCGATGATATCAGCGAGAAAAAGAAATCCATCGCCCTTTCACGTGTATGGGAAACATCCAAAAAAAAATTGTTACACCATTTTATTTTTTAGATCTGTCAGCGCAGTCAATATGTATGACCATGACAAATTTCAGCTCTGTAGTACCAAGGATCTAATATTAGTAAATAATATATTCTTATTAATCCCAACAACGTTTGGCACTTGGTTGACTATTACTCGCAAGCTTGAAGGACCAACTTCTGTGTGATAGTTTTCCTTTAAATTTCGTTGTATATTATATCACCGTGAATGATTTCACATTTTTAGAAACAACTGTTTTGCTGGTAGAGGGGGAAGACACTTGTTTTTACCAAAAAATTTCACTTTAAAAATGTATGTTTCGCAAAGGAGTGCTGAATCGAAAAACGTTCTTAATAAACCACTTATATTTAAAAAAAAACCTTTGACATCCCAGTTGATGATATCGGCGAGAAAAAAATCCATTGCACTTTCATGTGTATGGGTAACACCCGAAAATTTTTTTTTGATCTGTTGGCGCAATCAATATGTAAGACCATGCTAAATTTCAGCTCTTCGTAAACTCGAAGGGCTAGCTTATGTGTGATAGTTTTCCTTTTAATGTCGCTGTAAGTATACCACAATAAATTTTTTCACATTTTTAGAAACACCCGATTTGCTGGTATTGGGGGGGGGACACACTTGTGTTTGACAAAAATTTTCACTTTAAAAATTTTTGTTTCGCAAACGGAGTGCTGTTTCGAAAAACGATCTTAGTAAACTCCTTCTATCTTTTAAAAAGCTGTCTTATGACACCTCACTTGATGATATTGGCGAGAAAAAAAAATCATCGCCCTTTCACGTCTATGGGAGACACCCGAAAAAAATATTATTTCTAAGAATGAATGAATGAATGAATGAATAAATTCTTTATTGCACACGTAAACAAATTTACTCTACAGTTCTGTCGGCGTAATTTATAAGTATGACCATGCTAAATTTCAGCTCTGTAGTGGCGAAACTTTAAGGGTTCGTTGACAAATCTTTTTGTTGGTCTGTTTAATGAAAAACATTTTGTCTAATCTTTTAAGCTGCAAAAAAAACTAAAAAATCGTTACTTTTCGTGTCAAGTATGACAAATCTTTTGGTTGAATCTGTTTTAATGAAAAACAATTGGTTTAATCTTATAATCAACAAAAAAAACACTTTTTGTGTCTAGTTTCACAAATCTTTTGATTTAGTCTGTTTTAAGAAAAAAAAATCATTTTGTTTGATATTTTTGAATAAATGTTTTTGTTTTATCGACACCACAATTCTCTTTTATTCCCATCCCTAGTCGAGACACAAATCGAACTTTCTTTCAGTGCGATCTGAGGCAGAACAGATGTCATATATATTTTGTTCAATTATTCAATAACGAAATGTCGAATCTGCGGGCGAAGCCAGATTCAAGTTTAGCAACTATTTAAGTTTATTATGGTAGAGTTTCAAGCAGTTATTGTAACAATTGGGCTATATATAGGTGTTTTTACAAACGATATTTTGTGAGGCCTAAGAGGTCTCAAACGCACTGAAAAAAAGTTCGAGTTAGCCTCGAAATGGCCTCATACGCACTGGCTGAAAGTCCATGAGAAATGGCGCCGCAGTTAACGTGTTAAGAAAGATTTGCCTGTCTGGCTCCGACCTTTGCCTATCCGGATGGATGAAAAAAATTACTACTCAATATAATCGTTACGTTGGAAAAGTTCCTCTTGATGAACTTTTACTCTGAACAATGTAATCGTTATTTTGACAGATAGTGAACGATTAAAACTATCCCCCTTTTTTTTTTAGAGGTTTTTGGCCTGGCTACCAGACGTTTGGGGATAATTTTGCCACTTTGCTCTGTTTTTCGCGAGAAAATACGGGTTTGTTTATTTGGTTAATAAAATAACCATTGGTTTGAATTTTTCACAGCAAAAAATAAATCCAAACGATTATAGATTACTATTTTCTCATTTTTCAATTTTGTCACACCCTGGTGACAAAAATGAATACGCAATTTTAAACCAAACGAACAATAATTGTTGTGCAAAATACCGCGATTAGGGCCCAGGTATTACTCATTTGCGGAATTGTTTTTTTTATTCGTACTGAAAATAAATAAACGACATAATCTTGAAAAAATGATTTTCTTTGAAGCATAAATCATACCCATAGCACATGATACCTACCTAATTACCTACTTAGCTGATTTAAGAGTAAGTAGTTCTTTAGATTTTAGGGCCTTTAAATTGAAATGAATAGGTACCTACCTAGTGACTCTGTCTCTCAATTCACAATTACATTTCGACTCCTCATTTTAAAAAACAACGTCCCAAACCACCTATTAATAAATCTAAAATTCAAAATGTTGTATCACCTAACATTTAATTTTATCCCTTGTAACTCTTAAAAGGCTGAACCAAATAAAATGTACTTAGTTAAGAATCACTTCGATTATCAGCTTTCAAATAAAAAACACCGCATCGAAGTCGGTCCATTCGTTTAGGAGCTAGGTATGATGCCACAGACGACACACAGAATACACACGTCAAACTTATAACACTCCTTTTTTGTCGGATCGTAGGAAGTAGGTACCTACCTATCGTAGATGATTTAGGTACCTAAGTATTTTTTTTAGATTCTAGGGTCTTTACAAGTGATAGGTACCTAGTGACTTAATCGACGGGTCCAGGTTCGACTCCTGGTTGGGAATGCAACGTACCTACCCACCTATTAATAGGTTACTCAAAAGTTGGAAATGTTGTAGGTATCACCCCGACATTTATCACTTGTGACTCTTAAACGGCTGAATCAATTTTGATAAAATGTAACTACTAACCATTTCGGTTATGTCAGCTTTCAAATAAAAAAAAACCGCATCGAAATCGGTCTATTCGTTTAAGAGCTACAATGCCACAGTCAGATTCACACGTCAAACTTATAACAAGCTTACAACACTCCTTTTTTGGTCGGGGCTCAGAAAGTACATAATTTAGCTGATTTAATTAGTTTTTTAAACTCTAGGGCCATTAAAAGTGATAGGTACCTACTTAGTGACTCTTAATCGGCGGGTCCAGGTTCGGCCCCTGGTTTGGAAAAACAATGCAGGTACCTACTTACCTATTAATAACTCAAAAGTTGGAAATGTTGTAGGTATCACCCCGACATTTATCACTTGTGACTCTTAAACGGCTGAATCAATTTTGATAAAATGTAACTACTAACCATTTCGGTTATGTCAGCTTTCAAATAATAAAAAAATGCATCGAAATCGGTCTATTCGTTTAGGAGCTACAATGCCACAGACAGGTTCACACGTCAAACTTATAACAAGCTTATAACACTCCTTTTTTGGTCGGGGCTCAGAAAGTACCTAATTTAGCTGATTTAATTAGTTCTTTAAACTCTAGGGCCATTAAAAGTGATAGGTACCTAGTGACTCTTAATCGGCGGGTCCAGGTTCGGCCCCTGGTTTGGAAAAACAATGCAGGTAGGTACCTACTTACCTATTAATAACTCAAAAATTGCATTTGCATTATACCCGACATTATCACTTGTAACTCTTAAACAGCTGAACCAATTTTGTAAAAATGTGCTGTTGTGATGGGAGCGGTTTTGCAATGAAAATGGAGTGACCTGATGCACTGGCCTCTGTACCTAATGTAGCTGATAGGGTCTTTAAAAGTGATAGGCACTGTACAGAACCCCACGTAGTTGACGGTGAAGGCTGGTACACAAATTAGTTGATAATTTGTTTGATTAGTTCCAAGTTAAAGATTCACCCACAGTAAAACAGTTTATTAAAAGTTCCACAAAGTTCACACACAAGTTAAGTTAATATAAGTTGGTTTTGAGCCCTTTCGCGTGACGCCTATGTGACTCGGTCGTTACGTCAAGACTGGCCTAATTAGGTCAAAATGTAAATGTGTAAAATAAGTTGAATCATCAAATAAATACAAGAAATTTATTGAGGAATATGTCGAATTAGGGCATATGAAACCAGCTAAAAAATCAAACATGAAGCTACAAGCATTTTTACCCCACCACGGTGTCATAAGGAAAACTCCATAACAACTAAACTGCGAGTGGTATTTAATGCCTCGATGAAGACCAATACAAACCACTCTCTTAATGACCTAATGGAAAAAGGCCCAAACCTCCAGAAGGATATCCTGACATTAATTACTAAGTGGCGACGCTTTAAATACGTACTCACCGCTGACATTGAAAAAATGTACCGACAGATTCTCATACACGAAGAGCAACAACCCCTACAGCAAATAATTTGGAGATTCTCAGCGAACGATAAACTACAAGAAATGCAGCTATGCACAGTGACATATGGGACCAAGGCCGCGCCCTACTTAGCAATGCGTACGTTGAAACAGCTCGCCTTAGACGAAGGTGATAACTACCCGGTAGCTAAAACCGCTCTACTATCAGACTTTTACATGGATGATGTTGTAACTGGACACTATACCTTAGAAGGTACCATGCAACTGCAAAAACAGCTATATGAACTACTGAAAAAAGGGGGTTTCGTGTTAAGAAATTGGGCAAGTAACGAACCTAACGTACTAAAACATTTAACGGAGCAAGAGAGAAGCACTGAAACAGTTTTCAACTTTAAACAAGAAGAGGCAACTAAAACCTTAGGTGTGGCATGGAATAGAACTAAAGATGTATTCGGATTTAACTGGGAAGTACTAACATCAACTGAAAAAATGTACACAAAAAGAAAACTATTAGCAGAGATCAGCAAGATTTATGACCCCCTCGGCTGGCTGGCACCAACAACAGTACTTGCAAAACTTATTTTTCAAAAACTCTGGTTGGAAAATTTATCTTGGGACGATCAAGTACCTATTCACGTGGCAAAAGAATGGAAAAATGTCCAAACTGAGCTAACAAACCTGAAAACTATCACCATACCTCTCTGGATAAATAACTCTGATAAAAATATTGAACTGCACGGATTCAGTGACGCAAGTGAAAAAGCATACGCTTGCGTCATATACAGCTGTACGACAAATGAAACGGGGAATTACGTCACAACGTTGCTAGCCGCTAAGACAAAGATAGCCCCACAGAAAACCAAGACAACTCTTCCTCGCCTTGAACTCTGTGGCGCGTACCTGTTGGCCAGGCTACTGGAAAGGGTCAAGGACGCCCTGAAAGGTTATGAACTTACGATCCACTGCTGGACAAACTCCAAAGTTGTCTTAGCATGGTTGCAAAGTAATAAAAACAACTTGGATAAATACATAACTAGTAGAACTACCTATATCAAAAGCATAACATCGGTAATAAATTGGAGATACGTAAAGTCTGGCGAAAACCCCGCCGACTGTGCAACTCGTGGTCTGTCACCAAATCAACTGTTGAGCTTCTCTCTATGGTGGCAGGGACCTCTGTGGCTGACGAACTGGAAAAAACAGAATGAATCGAAAGAAAAAGAATTCAATACGGAAGAAGGTGTTATTAAAAATTGTTTTGCTACGGAACCTGTGAAACAAAAGCAAACAAATGAAATAATAAAATACATACTAAATAAATCGAGCAACTTGCAATACGTCATACGCGTCATCGCCTGGGTGTTGCGTTTCAAGTCGCTATTGTGTAATAAGAAACGATCAGCTGGTGATTCACAATTGACTTTACATGAGACTAAGGAGGCGATGACGTATCTTATCGCAAATATCGATACCTTAAGACTCAAATGGCGTAACCACCATTTTGACCAAAATCACTTTTGAATGCAGTCTTACATAATTTTTTATGCTGAATCGACCTGTAATATTCAAATTCTTTAAAGCCCAAAAAAATGGTGAATACACCCCTCAAGTTTAGTGTCGATAAACAAGATTTCTTTATATTTTTTGTCGTAAGCAACACAAATATAAAAAAGGTTTTGTTGTTGGTCTATACACCTGGTAATATATAACCCATATACTTTGCAAAAGGCGTATAGGCCATATCTTGTCAAATCTGGCGTATACGACCCAAGTCATTTTTGCATTTAATGACAATTAATTTATTTGTTTAGGTGTATAAACCCAATGACAATATGTTTGGCGTATACGACCGAACTGATTTCGGTAGTTTAGAAGATAATCATTTCATTTTGACGTATACGACCTAACTCATTTTTATAGTTTGGAAGATAATCATTTAATTTTGGGGTGTAGATAATACCATTTCGTGCGGTTGGTCTATACGCTCCAGTTTATTTCAAATATTTTATGCACATCAAGATACATCCTTTGATTTGAGTGAACCAAATGTTTATTGGCGGTTTTTACCCCCATTATCAAACAACATAGGACTTTGTGTGCCGTTTAAATACCCACCTAATTCATAATAACATCTTCCCTTTTACTAAGTGGCAAATTTACGTTTTATTCACACTTTTATCATGATATTATTACAAATGTAGATTGAATTAATTAAATAGGTACGCATTGTTTACCAAAGCGGTCATCTAAGTATCGGGTAGTGTTACACGCACCAACCTCTCCCAGTGTTGCCAAATGTGCGTCAATTACCACATTCATATGGTAAGTTTAAGGCCAGTAGTAATAAAAAAAGTACAATCATTTTTACGATCAATACTCAATACATTTATTGCGTTTATCTTAACTGTATATATGGTTTATTGTAAATTTGAAAAACGTAGGGTATAATTACTGTTAGTAACTAATTGCAACTGTAAAGTTTGAGCATTTAATTTATTATTTAGATTTAATTCATCATGACTACGTGAGCAACTTTGTGTCGTTATATTTTTTTTAATATTGCGTAGTACAACAATTATAATTATGGTTTCACTTTGAAAGATTTAATCAGAGACTTATATTTTTTTAAAGTAAATCAAGACATAAAATTCCAAATGTGTTTGATAAGGGACATTATATGGTGCATTAGTAAGGAGTAGATTAGAATATAACGGTATGGTGTGGCACCCCCATGAAAGGAAATACGCAGAAATGACTGAAAAAATACAAAATAAGTTTTTAAGATACATGTACTTAAGACAATATGGTACATATCCATTCTATCCCTTGATGTACCCTACATCATTTATATTAGGAATGGTAGGGTACAACAGACTAGAAGTCAGGAGACACATAGCTTTGGTCACGTATGTGTGGAAGGTATTTTGTGGTAAGCTGTCCAATCCAAAGCTACTAGAATGCATTTACGTGAAGGTCCCAAATACATATCTTAGGAGAGCGCCACGTCAGGAAATATATATTTTGACATGTGTTATCTGTATTTTATATTTAGACGGGACATTTTGTATAATTATATAATAATAATAATGATGTATATGATACTGATATTTTGTAATTATGAAATTAATACGTAGTATATAAGGTTTATAATGTAATAATGCTATCGACTTGGGCCTAAGTCCCGTAATGGTATCATTTTGTAGTTTTAAATCAATCAATAAATGAAATGAAATTTTTTTTGTGTGATGTATTTTTAGTATTTTTCGAAAAAATGTTACACAAGCGATTTTTTTTAACCAGGTGAGCACTTTATGATATATTTACAGTAATTAAACTTATTTTATTGTGACTCATGCGGCGGCCAAAACAAAAACAAAACTGTGCTGGCTGCGCTAAACAACTTTTTAAAAAGTTCTGTTCAGCAGGAAGTTATTATAATTTTTTACTACCCGGTCATACTTATATGCCGGTGGATTCGGTTCATGCGGTCATTGAAAGAGAGGTGAAGGGTTAATTGTGTGGAGCCCATCGCAATGGCCATCGCTCTTTTCCACAGCCCGTAAAAGGTCAAGACCCTATCACGTTAATGTCCTAGATCACATGGACTTCTTGAACTTTGAAGACATAACGAATAATACCTTCTCACCGTCCACATTGAAATCTATGAAATTCAAAGATATTAGAATAGTAACTTTAAAAAAGAAAAATCCAAACGTAATCAATGTGAAGTACTCCATGAAAGACGATGCTCTAGAAATGAATATTGCTTTAGATGTGAACAAAACTCGGCAGAAACGTAAAGAAAAAGGAAAGGGGAAAGGAAAGGGGAAAGGGAAAGGAAAGCTAAGGGGAAAAGCAAATGAGAAATAAGCAGGGGTAGAAATAGAAAATGAAAACGGAAATCAGGAAGAAAATTTTTATTTTCGGTACAAATTGATTCGGTACATCAAGATCTGGACTGCGTGGCAAAGCCTCTTTACTCACAAAGAATACCTATGTCAGTGGCGAAATATAAAGATCTTATGACGCTGTGCAATAATGGTACAATACCGAAAAATTATCATGAAGAATTTCGTCGTTTGCCTTCAGACGCCAATATAATTGATATCCTACCTGGAACCGATGAAGAGGACGGAGAAGAAACCGATGAAGATGAAAAGTCCATTTGAAATTTCCTTTTTCTTTAATATTTTTGATTTTATTTAGCGTGCATAATCAAAGTTTGGTTGAAGTACCAATTTAAATTTGGTTTTGTTTTAGAATTAACAATTTAAGTTTTTTTTATTTGTTTGTTGAGTAAAACGTAATGATAAATAATTTAAGTTCCTTCAAAAATGATTTGTCTTATTGGTAGATACAAGCGCGCATAATCAATGTTTGTGTTGGGTTAGAGGTACCCATTTAAGTTTTGTTTTGTTATAATTAGTGATTTAAGTCTTGTTGATTTGTTTGTTGAGTAAAACATAATAATTAACAAATATAACTCTATAAATAAGCATTTTTTATACTTTTAATTTTAGCGCGCATAATCTAAGTTTGTGATTGGTTAGCATTACCAATTTAAGTTTTATTTGTTTAGAATTCATAATTTGAGTTTTCTTGCTTTGTTTGTTATTAAAGAGTGATAATAAATAAATATAAAGTCCTATAATATGCATTTTTTCTTTTATATTGGTAGATACACCCTAACATACAGCACCCTTCATACAGAATACATATTTTTTCGAGATGTAAAGGCCCAATTTTTTTTTTAAGGGCGTAACTCCAAGTCACTTTTGTTAATAATAGGTTAAATTGAATTGTAATATAATTTTTATCATCAGCTCCTTATTTTAAGTTATTTGGTCTTTGTTTCATTTAAATAGCTTCAAAGTTTAAAAAGTTATGTCAAAAAAAGTTTTTGTTTTTTTGTTTTTTGGCTCTCCTGAAAAAATTAGTTTTGGTGATTACGCCATTTGAGTCTAAAGGTATCGATATGCAAAATGAATACTTTGAAGAAGATATACACAACTTGAAGAGAACTGGAAAAGTGACGTCAAAATCGAAACTTGTAAAATTAACACCTTACTTGGACGAAAATGGGATTTTACGAGTGGGAGGGCGATTACAGCACTCCGCTCTTCTAACCGAAACAAAGCACCCTGCAATTTTGCCCAGCGAGGGAAAACTTACCCAAATGCTAATTGAACAAGCCCATCAACAGACTCTGCATGGAGGCGCCCGGCTGACCCTTGCTCAGACTAGGCAAAAGTTTTGGATCATTAGCGGCAACAGAACAGTAAAGAAAATAGTACGCCAATGTATCAGATGTCACCGCTTCAAACAAACAAAAAACGAACAATTGATGGGCAGCCTACCACAAGCAAGAGTGACCCCAAGTCGACCATTTACACATACAGGAGTGGATTTTACGGGGCACGTTGAAGTAAAAACTAATAAAGGGCGAGGCGTGAAAACCTGCAAAGGTTACATAGCTATCTTCTTATGCATGGTGTCCAAGGCTGTGCATATTGAGTTAGTTTCAGACTTGAGCTCGGAGTCATTCATAGCAGCCTTAAAAAGGATGTGTGCCAGGCCTGGCACCCCTCAACACATTTACTCGGACAACGGGAGAAATTTTGTTGGAGCAGCGCGAATCCTACAGGAAGAATTTGCTCAATATAAGACTTTATTAACGCCTGAGTTCTTCAGAGAAACAGACAAAATGCAGATACAGTGGCATTTTATCGCCCCTCTCTGGCCATCAGCCGGCGGGCTGTGGGAACCTGCCGTAAAGGCCATGAAGCATCACTTGAAAAGAGTACTCGGAGATCAGAAGTTAACGTATGAGCAGTTCACTACTTTACTTTGTCAAGTGGAAGCATGTCTCAACAGCAGACCACTATGTCCTATTACTGAAGACCCAGAGGATTTGGATTTTTTGACACCTGGGCATTTTTTGACTGGCACACCTATGATGTCATTACCTCAGCAAGAACAGGTCGCGAAATCTCTCGATCTAAGGAACAGATGGAAGCTTGTAGAGCTAATGAACCAACGTTTCTGGAATAGATGGTCTAAAGAATATATACATCATCTTCAACAGCGAAGCAAGTGGGAACATCCTAAAGAAAACATACAGAAAGGACATTTGGTATTAATTAAAGACAACGCACCCCCAGGAAAATGGGCTATGGGCCGCGTCATGGACTTACATAAAGGAAGCGATGGCTACGTCCGCGTAGTCACGCTAAAAACACAAACTGGTACGCTAAAACGACCAATAACTCAACTATCACCACTACCGATGAACCACGAAAACATAAGAAAAACAAGTGGACCAACTGAGAAACACAGGGAAAAGAAACAAGGATGTACTAAGAAAGGAAAAACGATATGTAACTTAATACTGACGGCATTGACTGTGCTACTAACCTTATCCCCAGCACTATCATTACCTACGACGACGTATCGAGGTACCCAAATATCCGGCTCGAAGGACCAAATTTATGTACAGAACCCCACGTAGTTGACGGTGAAGGCTGGTACACAAATTAGTTGATAATTTGTTTGATTAGTTCCAAGTTAAAGATTCACCCACAGTTAAACAGTTTATTAAAAGTTCCACAAAATTCACATATAAGTTAAGTTAATATAAGTTGGTTTTGAGCCCTTTCGCGTGACGCCTATGTGACTCGGTCGTTACGTCAAGACTGGCCTAATTAGGTCAAAATGTAAATGTGTAAAATAAGTTGAATCATCAAATAAATGCAAGTGCGCGAGTTATGATTAAAATGTATGATTCCGTACAGGCACCTAGTAACTCTTAATCGACAGGTCCAGGTTTGACTCCTGGTTTGACTCCTGGTATCTCAAAAATTGAAAATGTTGTAGGTATCACCCCCGATTTTTATCATTTGTAACTCTTAAAGGGCTCAACCAATTATGATAAAATTTTGCTACGAACCATCTCGGTTTTGTAAGCTTTTAAACAAAAAACCTCATCGAAATAAGTTCATTCGTTTAGGAGCTATGATGCCACAGACAGACACACACGAATAGTACGAATACACATGTCAAACTTATAAAACCCCTCTTTTTTGTAGGGACTTGGAAAGTACCTAATGCAGCTGATTCAAGTACTTAGTTCTTTAAATTCTAGGGTCTTTTAAAGGGATAGGTACCTAGTGACTCTCAATCGACGGGTCCAGGTTACTCCATTTTCATTGCAAAACTGCTCTTATCGCAACAGTACAGAGTGCACGCGTGTGGTAGGTAACCTGACGAGCGGCCCTCCATACCTACCTACCTAATAAAAACTCATTTATTGTTTATTTATAACTCTTAAACGGAGGAGCTACGATGCCACAGATACACAGTAGGTACACACATCAAACTTATAACACACTTTTTTGTCGGGACTTAGAAAGTAGTACCTAATGTGGCTAATTTAAGTACTTAGTTCTTTTGACTCCAGGGTCATTTAAAGTAATAAGTACTTAGTGACTCTTAATCGACGGGTCCAGGTTCAACTCCTGGTTGGGAAAATACAATATCTACCTGATATGTGTGAAGTATGGTTGTATTTTGTAATTATTACTAGTAAACTACTGCTACGTCTAGTCTATCTTCTGCTTGGTAAAAAATCTTGAGTGGTCAATTGAGGTCCGCGCACCACCTCGCCCCTAGCCCCGCCGCCTGCTATGCAATTCTCTAAGCAACACTTTAAAGCTGCGCTCATCGCTGTGATCACGGCTGTCGCAGCCGTAACATCGTTCGCTGCGCGCACCGACGTTTTGTTAGGTATTCTCTAAGCTCTACTTGCTCGTCGTCGATCTCTCGGCTGTTGGCAAGGCTGTGCTAGAGCGGTGACGAATATTATTTTTACAGTCTATAATTTCTCGACTAGTAGATTTTGGCTATTTCCTCGTATTAAAAAATACATTAAGTACACATTTTATATTAAGAGATATGTAGTAATTGCTTGAATGTATAATATCAATAATTTACTACTTTAAAATAAAGGCACAACGATACAGATTATAAAAAAAAAAACCTAACCTAACTTTGTGCTTGCGTTTGCGGTCGAAGTTACACAGTTGTTGGTAAACAAATACTTAATAATGATGAAAAAATCTCTCCGTTCCAAGAATGCTTAAGTACCTATGGGACTGTGGTTCAACCCACGCCAGCCACTTGAAATTTTTACGCTTTCTACAATCTTCCATCATCATTTTACGTTTATACCCTTTGTGACTATCACACAGTGAACACTTCGTGAAGTGTATTTTGAATCTAATAAGAAAGTATTACCTACTAATTATTTATGTTTTCGTCAATAAAATCAGTGTGTACCTATATTCAATTTATCAAGTCAATTACTTAATAGGTTTTTGGGTAGTACTAATTTATAAATATCAACTTTATTTTCAGTGGCTCGTAATGCAGGACCATCCACAGCTCAAGAGCTCAAGTCAAAAAATTGATTGGGCTGATGGAGACGAGATCATGTCTTGCCACAGGGCATGCCTGTACAGCCAATGCTAGGACCCGGATGCGAAATGGATAGGAATAAGTCGCTCTAGTATTGAATAGTGATGGCAACGGGTGTGTTAATGATTGGAAGCAGTGGGCAAAGGTATGTAATGCACATTGCACATATTTAAGTATATAACTTTTAATTTTGTGTTAAGACGTTTGTATCTAGTTCAGTGAAGTAAGATCTTTTTTTTGTTGTGTGTAATATTGGAAAGATAAAAAGGCTACAGTTAAAAGGAAGGCCAACATGGCAGAGGACAGGTGGTGGGGTCGATGCTGAGGTGGTGGAGCTCACAGAGCTCGAACAACGAATTATAATTATCGCTGGTGGCCTAACCTTTGCTACTGGTGATAGGCACCTTTCTATTAATCCAATTCCCAGTAGTTATGTACTTACCTACATTTTGAATTCTTTACTAATGACATAAAAGATATTACTGTATAAAATAATTAATCCTTACTAATATTAAAAACGCGAAAGTAACTCTGTTTATCTGTGTCTCTCCGTCTTTCACGCCTAAACTACTAAACCGATTTTGATGAAATTTGGTGCAATTAGAGATTAGAGCCTGGGAAAGGACATAGGCTACATTTTATGCCACAATTGGGAACGATATAACCTGTAGACCACGCAGGCGGAGCTGCGGACAGAAAGCTAGTGGTTAATAATCATATTAATGGTTTTACTAATAGTAATGTTTTACTATAACTAACTGCCGTTGAATTTACAGCTCGCACGGACGGAGCAAGGGGCGGTGGAAGTGCGCGGCGCCCCGTATTAGTGGAGACACCGACCCAGCGCGGGCGCCGCTCATTGCCGTCACAGAGCAAGTGGTGGGTCCCCGCAGCGACGCCGCGTGCTTCGAGGCGCGCGTACCCAGGGAGGAATGTCTGCGGCCCGGCGACGTCTGCTGCGACCGTCTCCGCCATCGCAACGCCGGCCGGCTGCTCCGAAATGGCGAGCTTAACAAAACGATTTATCGCCGTTGAAAATGCCGTGCCGATGCGGAGCTTGCCATTGCACGGTCGCAAGAAACGTATGCGCAGGGCTACCGCATGATGGCGGAAGCGCTAGAGAACTTCACAAACGCAGTAGACAACGTCGCACAACAGATAGTTGAAGCCATTCAACAATCTGCTGTACGACGTTGACCTGTTTATTAATACAGTGGTTACAGATTCAATACTAATGATGACTTTAGCTTAATGTCCTGGGTCTTGTTTGTATTTATCCATGTCACACAAAGCGCAAAGTTCTCTTAATATGGGCCTACATGAGCTTGAGCATTATAATTATTAATAATTTGCTCGTAAAAATTATAGTATATTGCACTTTTTTCAGACGAGTCCCTATATAATAATATATTAAGTGACATTGATTCCAATTTACAATTAATACTTTTAAAAAACTCATAAAATCAAGGTCATTATAATAACATTTCTCAGAAACTAAGGTTTGTTACTATTTTGTTTGAGACTGCTCGATTTTGTGGAATTTATACTATATTTTTTTCTGTTAAACTATGAACCTTCAGGTCTTTTAATATCTATATTTCTTAAAATATTAAATGTAATGTTACACTAAGCCTTACAGCAGAGCCGTAAGGACCTAGTGAACAGTAGTCGAGGTAGGCTACGTCGAGGGTCCTATAGATATAAGACCCTAGACGTAGGTAGGGAAAGGTCGAGTGAAAGGTTAGAGGTAGTAGAGAAAGAGAGTAGATACAAGAGAACAGATGTATTATATATAGAGCCTAATATTACAAATTTGGGTCCTGCCTCCCTAACGTCACTGGCGAGTTATAGGTAGCTGAGGGAAAACAAGAGTTTGACTTAAGTAGGACGACGTAGTTGAAGCCAGGAGAGCGAGGTCTTGATCGTGTTATGCCGGTTACTCTGCGCTCGAGGTGGTGTCT
Organism: Aproaerema taeniolella; assembly: GCA_949987775.1. Classification (NCBI taxonomy): domain Eukaryota; kingdom Metazoa; phylum Arthropoda; class Insecta; order Lepidoptera; family Gelechiidae; genus Aproaerema; species Aproaerema taeniolella. The sequence continues at coordinate 16,619,295 of OX465244.1, read as the reverse complement.
GCAGCAGATCTCACGGCCCACGCCGGAAGCAAGAGAAGGCTGCCCTCGCGGCTCCTCGCCGGAGGCAGGATAGGACTGCCCTCACGGCTCCTCGCCGGAGGCAGGATAGGACTGCCCTCACGGCTTCCAGCCGGAGGTACGAGGAGGCTGGAGTTTTTGAGAGCCCCACGCGAGGTACAGTGGTAAAAGAGGGAACTGTGGTGTGAATTCACACGCGCCTACCACTTTAGAGAAAATACTAGGTGTTGAGTACTATTGTAGCGTAGGTCACACGCGCCTACCACTTTAGGGTCGAGTATAGTTGTAGCGTAGGTCACACGCGCCTACCACTTTATGGTCGAGTATTGTTGTAGCGTAGGGTTCGCGCCTGGGCAAAGTCCCTGGGCCGCAGCACGGCCTTGAGACAGTAAGGTAGCTGTCCTGTCCTTCTATCTCACGTGAGAGATGAAGGAAGACTGACCTTTTAAAATTCAGCCGTCAAAAGGTAAACAGAAAATCGTTCGCGAAACTCACGATTTCCAATTTTGATTTCAAATTCAAATAGAAGTCAAGATTGACAAGAATAGGTGGCAAATACCAAAGACAATATGAATCACGGTTGAACCATCATTCTATGTCAATGGTTTAGACGCCAACGACAAGGAATGATGCCATCAACCAAAGACAGAGAGTAACCAAAGACATAGGATTCAATGTCAACGGCTATATGACAGACCAGTGACATGACCCCTGTGACAATGAAAAATACAATGTAAACAAATAAAACAAGAAATAGAAACTAACTAAAATACAGGAAAAGAAGAATACTACATATATTTGCAATAAGTATTACGACTGTAGGTAGGTATATGTTCTAAATTAAATAAATATAATTTAATTAAGAGAAAATAATTGTAATTAAGTACTTAATTTTAGAAGGCAAAAAATAAAAGCAATTTATTTTGATGTTCTTTTTTTATTTTCACTGACCCAAAAAAAATTAAATGGTAATCCAGCATTTTTTAAAAACTAAAAACACACATTATTAACTAGAACAGAAAAAAAACAATCAAATTAAAGCATAATGTGTTTGTTCCAATATGTGATGGATGGGATTTTCTTTTTCTTGTAAGTTATTGGGTATACCTAATTCCAAGATTGGTAATCCAGCACGATTACATATATTATGCAACACACAGTAAGCAACGGCTACTTTAGACACCATATCTGAGTCATAGTGCAGATCTCTGTGGACTAGAAGGCATCTGCACTGCCCTTCAAAATTCCAATTGTCCTTTCGACACTTTATTGTTGTGCCGTGCAGTGAATTGTAGTAATCCTCTGGTGAACTAGGCTCGAGATTTACATTCTTAAATATTTTCCAAACCTAACAAACATGCTCTCTCCTCTGCTGTTTAATAGTTCTAGGTGATGTTTTATGGCTGTGTTACTTCGATCAACTATAAAGAACTAGATACACAATCCACAAGAAAAAAGTTCCCTCACTAAATGATCACCCACTTGACGTTTTGGGTTGTCTTTTCGTTTAGTAGCATTCGTTCGTTCCGAAAGTAACCATGCCTCAGTGCGCAGTGAAAAATTGTAAAAATCACACCTCCAGAACATTAAAGGAATATGGAATGACATTTTTTAAATAAGTAGTTTTGTAATTATTATATGTGAATTGAAATTATCTTGGTATTTAGCCAAGAAAAGGTTATAAAACATTTTTTTAGTTTAATTTAATAACATTCGGCGAGAGTATAACCCTTTAAATTGAATAGACACTAGCCGAACTTACAAATCCATACCGTTGTATTTCAACATCATTTGTTCGGGTTATGCAGTGACTCTGTTCTAAAACAAATAGAGACGCTTTTTTTTTCTATTGTTTTTTTTTCATTTTCATCTGTGTTATAAAATTTAAGTGTAAAGAGTATATATATTAATTCTGTTTTCTATACTTACATTAAAGGTATTATGGCAAAACCATTAATCATATAAAATTGAATTAATAAAAATTTTTACGTGCGTGACGTTTACAAACATAAAGTTTTATTGGATTTTTAGTTTTCCTAGAGATCCTGTGCGATGTGGACAGTGGACATACGTGGTCGCACGTCAAAGATGTGAAGATTTTTTATAGCCGTCGCAAAGTAGTGTCTTTTGCTCCAAGCATTTTTTAGAAAGTGACTCGTATGTCATTACAAAAGGAGTCAAAAGGTTACACAAAACAGCTGCACCTCAAATAGTATGTACCTTTTTATCACTTTTGATTTGGAGTTTCTTGTATTGAATAAAATAAAAAAAATATGTTTCATCTTCAGGACAAAGATGATGACAGCGAAGAAGACAAATGTTTTTTTTGAGTTAGTTGCTTTTTTTTTAAGTAAATTATTACTTGTACTTAAATATCTATTTAGTTTCATAGCTAATTTCCTCTCTTAAATCTCAATAGGTCATTTCTGTTCAAAAAATTATACTAAGTTTTAAATAAGCAAAACATAATATATGTGTAATCGGGAAAGACACAATTCTTTTCTTTTTTTATAAGTTATTTCATATTTCATAAAAAAATAAGCATAGAATATTAGGTTTATAAGCAATAATTACGAAGAATGGCGGCGGCTGTGATTATCAATTGTAATGTATATTAATCGTCGGTTAATTTGAAATGAATGTGATTTTTTTAATAATAAAAAACCATAAAAACTAACATAAAAGTAAGCGGCTGAACCAATTTTGATAAATCATATCTGAAATCCAGCGCAAGAAGAAGCTTTCGAATAAAATAAACTGCACCATTAACATCATCCGTTTAAGAGCTATGATGCTCCTATACATACACAACACAATCAGGGGTTAAAAAGAAAACCACACCATTTCGTAGCATTTTGAATTTGTTATAAAGTTTAGACGAAGATTTTTTTATGTGAAATCGACCCAACTAATATATTTTTAAAATTAACAAAGGCAACTCCACTCCTCCCATGTTCTACGTGACAGCCAGTGTCATCAAATTGTCTTACGTTATCCTTTGTTCAAAACCAAAAGTGGTATTTTACAAATTAAACAGATTTTATTTTCGACCTTATAATATTACGTTAAGGTTTAAATTAGATTAAAATGTTTGACACTTTAGAACTCTTTCATAATACATGAAGTGGTATACAACTATCTAAGTACGTATTGTAGTTAGGACACTTTTAAATTTCATTTTGTATGGGACTGTGTATCTAGTTTTATATAGTTGATCGAAGCTGTGTTATTAAAAACAAAACTGTCGTGTGTGGTCTCACTGAATGTAGCATCTCCATGTAATATAATAAGGTCACAATCATTGATCTGAAATATAATAAGTTTTAAATTTAACACATTACTTAATCAAATAAAAATATTAACATAACCTCTGTTTATAGGCCACAACTTTATAAGTAATTTACCAAGGTTTAGGTTCACAATATAAATAAAAAGGTGTGTACTTACATATTTATAATTTAATCCGATATTAGCACTTCGAATTCCACTAAAATAAATTAAAAAGCCTTGCCAACAGCCACGAAATAGAAGCTTTTGAGTTTGACATTAAAAATCGTAGGCGTACGCCGAGGCTGTGGCTGAAGTGGAGGCTGTTTTGCTTAGAGAATACCGATTTCCTATAAGAAATGTCAAATAAGTGTTTCTATATCACGCCGTCTGCAGCCGTGCGGCGCTAGTGTCGGCAGCCTTGAAAATGTTATGAAGTAGAATACGAAACGTGTATTCACCGCTGTAACAGCCGCTGCGATCAAGGCTGTAACGATGTTTGCGCTTAGAGAATCGCACTGCTGCGCCGCGCCGCTCCGTGCCGCGCAACGCTCACCGACGACGGCCGGCGGCCTGTGCGTTCCGCACACTCCGCTCGCCGCAGCCGCCCGCAGTCGCCTGCTTGCAATAGTTGTAATCGAACGTTCCGGTCTTTCTTTTACCTCGGTACAGCGCCGGCGCCGTCGCCATCGAGACTGGAGGAAGTCCAGGCCTCCTGCCCTGGACACTGGCCGGCCGCGATTATGCCCGCTTGGAAGAGGAGATAATCGATTGTTTTCGTCACCCGATGGCCACCATATAGGAAGCATCGGCGACGTGTATGTGTGGAAGCTTCTTAGTGACCTTCACCCGTAACACTTCCCTAGGGTGCAGGTGTTAGATGACACTGATTTTCAACCGCGCAACAGCTTCTCCAAGTGGCTGAGTGAAGATGCAATACTTAAGAAACATGGATAATCGTAGAGGTACTTCTGGAACGAAGAGAATCCTCATGTCGTAAGACCTTCAAGCAGTAGATCGTAAATAAGTAGGTACCTACCTACTTAGAATTGTCTTACATAAAGTGAATCGTCTAGTAGGTACTTAGATAGGTACCTAAGTGTAATTGTTATCTTTCAATCCAGCACGAAAACTTAAATAATAGGTAGGTAGGTAACTAGTCGGTAAAAGATTTGGCCTATTCCTTCCCCAGACTATGTGCAGTTACACGGATCAGATTTATGTTAAAAATCCTTTGATAATTAATGGTTATTAGCATGATTAGTTAAATCACTGTTAAAGCAGCCGAAACAAAGTGAACAAAAATAGGATATTGTATTCATTATCGACGGGAAACTATTTGAAAATGGCGAGAACTACTACTTTTTTCTATCATTCACCATGGAGTTCACACTGACATAAAATGTCCGTGGTGCGAGTGTAAACCAGGTCCATGAAGGTTGGATCGGTATATTTTTTAGATGATCTCTTTATATGGCCATAGTTTATGCCGAGGGGTCTTTGGCGGGAACTCGGCGTGAGCGGTTGCTTTGTCAATCGAATTTTCGTTTTCGGCGTGAAAAAGTTGTTTAATGTGTAATAGTGATAGTGTATTATGCAGTAAATTGACTAAAATTCGTGTAGTGATGAAAAATTCAAGTGATAACAGTGTTTCTGCTCCGTTTGGTACCGACAAAGATCCTCGCGGTTGTGCTTCTCGCCGCCAGTTTTCGTAAAACAGACGCTATCCGGTTTTACGCAGAACATGAGGAGCTTAGGGCTTAGGTTAAGTTAAAGAAAGAAGATTTTTCACTAAAGACATGGCTGTATGGACATAGTTTCCTTTGCCTTTCCCGAAAGGGATAAATTTAACAAAAAAAAAAAAAAAAAAAAGTTTATGCCGATTCTGTGTCATTTGTCTGTCTGTCATTTTGACTTACTCGTATGCAGTCATTGTTATTGTTATGCTATTTCGTTACAAGAATAAAATAATCACTTATATATAGTTACCCATTGAGAAAGTAAACAGTAGCGCTGCGTTCCCGTTTAGCGAGCCCTCGACTGCTTTGCATGAAATGGATCCAGCTCCAGGATATATGTCGACTCATTTACGCATGAAAACTTGCGAAAACTTGCAATGATTGCAGATTTTGTGGTGATGTAAAAATAGCAAATTACTTTTAAACCTCTGCTTTATAAATTAAATAGTATATTCATGTTTAAAATACATGCTTTCCCCTTTCGTATGTTGCTTAAATAATTGCTGTAACTTGTTGGGGCACAGAACTATGGCAAAATTGGCCATCTCATTTCTAAGTGATAAACTGCTAAAAGTGAAGGTAACATGACATTACAGTCCAAAATCTGGTGAAGTGTTATGGATGTGATTAGTGAATAAGAATCGCCTCGACGATTTACATTGTTAAAATTGTTTGTTGTTGTAAGTAGTACCTAGTCATAGTCAAGCATTTTTCGGTTTGGTAAATTGTTTTCTTTAAGTACCTACCTATTCGCTTTAAAAATAAATAACTTGTTTTTAAACATTTTGTTTTTTTAAAGCATAAATTCATACCTACAACACAATGATGCCACTACAGGGGTAGGTAAACTCAAAAAGCATATCATAATACTGGACAGTTAAATTATGATTTCCCCCCTTTTGCGAAAATAAGAAGAACAGTAGGTAAGGTAGGTACCTACAAAGTTTAAACTACTCATGTGGTGCAAAGTGTCAACCTACATGTGTATTTGAGTGTGCCTAACCACGTACTCTTAACTGTACCTAACCAGGTACCCTGTGGTAGGTAGGTAGTAACGTCAAGTCAGCTAGGTATTTGGTTGTTTACATTCTAGTAACCTAATCGACACGGTTCCGAATTCGACTCCTGGTTGTAAATTACGTAGAAGGTAGGTATCTACCTATTAAAAAGCATAATGTTTGTTTTCGTTTCTGATCTGGGTGTATTTACGTCTCTGTCTGTATGTGCCTAAGTAGGCATCAAGGAATCCGTTAAGTTTGTGGCTTACTGATGAATAAAAAAAGATAGATCAGCTGTAGGTACTACAATTATGAATTAATGATAGGTAACAGCTAGACCACCGCACCCTACCTTGATGTAAGTAGGTAAGTGATGTAACAATTTAAGGAGTCGATCATCTGCCTACGACACCCGAGGAGGGGTGGCGCGCGGTGCGGCGCGGCGCGGGAAGCGTGTGCGCACGACCGACGCGCGAGGCCAAGGCCACTCCCCACTCGCCGCTTTACTACTGCCATTCATTATTATTTACGTTTGAATGGATTGGTTTATTCAACATAGTAGTAAAAAATATCATAACAACATTTTTTTAAACCTTTTTAAATTAAATTTTTTGCTTTTGTTTTTTGACTTAAATGACATATTTTGACCTAGACAATAACGTGTTAAAGGGAGGGGCGCTAATAAATTAGGACCTTATATAGATAAGCATTTTTTTATTATTGGCTGTATGGTATACTTGTCAATGTGAATCTCATTTTGCGAGCGAAAAAAGAAAAAAATTATCGCGCCTCTTCAGAATTTTCAGATGTTTTCACTTGGTTTTCACAAACGGCATTATCCATCAGATTGTTATTATTGTTAGAAATGTAACACAAAAAATATCTTCTTCAAGTGCAGAACAGGAAACCTACGTGGGTACACCGCCAAAAATACTTTCCGAGGCGCAACATGCAAGTGATATCTTGTTGCCGTCAATATCAAAGGAAAGTTTTTATTTCTTTATTTCCTCGCAAATGTGTTGAAAAACGACGTATGACACGCGTGCGCATTGGATATTACATTCTCGGCTCCATTGAGCCCTCGCCTTCGGCTCGGGCTCTAAACTCGCCTCTAATGTAATATCCAACTTAGCACACTTGTAGCATAATGTACCTACTATTGTAGACCTGTAACGTGTATTTATGGTGTGTTGGTGTGCGAATACAAAAAAATACAATTTCGCAATAGTAAATAGTTTTTACCGTTGGAGGAATAGTAGGAATTGCGTTCACTTTGAGTAACTGGCGGGAATTTCCAGCATAAAAGCAAGTTGGCACAAAGTGCCGGCTGCATACAACGGAATTTTTTGCTATCTTTTGTCTAATTTCTGAATCTTTAGGCACTCTGCAATAAAATAGCACAGCATTGTTGAGAACCTTTCTCCGCCAAACACAAGAAATCATGGACAACATAGTAATAGATTTATAAGAATTTTTTTTAGCTTACTTGTGAAAAGATATGTTACAGCCACCATACGATTCACTTGAACAAGTGTGAACACAACATCTTTTTACCATTTTGTCAGTATTTTAATTTAAAAAACTGGTATAATCCTTACCGTTACGAACTATTTTTGTACGATTTAAAACATGCCACCATGACATTACGAAGACACTTTACGGGATGCCAGTAGAAATAAATGATTTGAAAAAAATTTACGTTTTCTTTTGGTAATTTAGGAAAAGATGACGAAGTTATTATTATTACAATTAATTTACATCAATTTGAACTGAAATTCATTTCAAATGCAACGTATTTCTTCGTTATTAACTTCATTGTCAAAGCCAGACTTTTTTGATTAATGAAGTTTTTTAAATTGGCAAGAAAAAAGAAAGACACAATCCGCCTCGCTTATCGGTGTCCCTTTCGGCTTCAATAGAGGCTGTCGGAGAAGCAGTCGAAAATGTACCTTATTGCTATGGATTTAAGTTTCATATTCCTTAATACGATTTTTCTAAGTAATCGGTCCTTTAAAAGAGAAAGTACTAAGTACATGGCTCGCAGTGAAATGTCGAATTGACAACGCCAGAGGGCTGACAAACGTTGCCCTAGGCAATATCATCTGTGGCCCTTATGAAGAATCACCGTCATCCGAGCGACGCAACGCACGAGTTTGTCGCGGGCTTTGCTAGCTATGCGGTTAACTACCAACTCGGTAAAATGTTGTAGAAGGTATTGTAGAACATTAGATATACTGATTCTCAACGCAAATGCAAATCTAAATATTTATACGGCTAAAACTGCAAACCACAGGTCTTCACAAAAGATGAATATTGTTGCAACTAGAAAACAATGAAATATTAAAATTAGTTGCGTGAGCAATTCTAACATTAGTATTTGACAATGCTACAAATAAACAAAAACTTAATACCTTGACATGGTGACCTATCCTTTAAGTCACAATAACTCTGCTTTGTTAAACTGAATTATCAAAAATAAAGTATATATTTTATTTAATTAGGCAATCTAGAAAATATATCAGTAGGTTATGTAAACCAATGTTCGTTTTTTTACTAAATGAAAAGTCAAATTTCCAAAAGAGTCTTACTAAGACGGGTTAGTCATTGGAGGGTCTCCTTGTAGGTAACACTTAAGATAGACGAGAGGAAACAAATTTAATAATGCGGGTAAGAACTTATCCTCATGATAAACTAAATAACAATTTCATCAGACATGGCTCGTAACCCTTCGTAAAAACCAAATCTTTGTGGGCGTAAAAAGCACGTAACACTTCTGAAGTGTCATAACGCCAGCAAAACCCATCATAACTCGTACAAAGATTTACTTATTTCTTCACTTTGACGTCTTGTAACATCACAATTTAAGTATAGTTCTTAACAATTCTAGCTTCTTATTCAACTGGGCCCTAATCGCGCTAATTTTAACGACTTTACCAAGGAACAATTATTGTTAAATTTTTCATTTTTGTTAACGATTTTGTTCAATTTTGTTATAATTTGTGTATAAAAGCAATCGTTCATAACAAAAAAAAACGGCCAAGAGCGTATCGGGTCAAGCGCATAGTAGGGTTTCGTAGCAGCATGGTTCAAATGTCTAAAAACGAGGTCACAAAGAAAGAAGGTAAATAAAGGAGAATTTTAAATTCCAGCGCCACAAGGAAAATGAAAAAAAAAACATCTGTTTAAGAACCACCTGGCGTGGATGCAAACGGTTGTATAAAAATCGTTTACATTACGTATTCATTTAAAACTGGTATACTATCGTTACGGTCATAGTTAGAGATGAAAGAGACTAAAGTCTTTTAAGGCTTATTAAAAAGACTCGCCTCCATCTTACAGGACTTGACTCTAAAATTAAGATTGAAAGTTCAAGTTTTTATTAATAATACTTAGTCGTTTTATTAAAAGACTAAAAACTGAAACGACTCGAGTTGTTTTCAAAAGACTGAAAGACTTAACCAACTCCAGTTGATTTTAAAAGACTTAAACGACTCGAGTTCGTTTATGTAAAAGGGTTCGCACCGCAGTTTGTGTGTAATATTCAATATATCTTTTGTAACCTATCAACCCTTTCACTTTCACGCCTAAACCACTAAATACAATTTGATAAAATTTAACAAGGGGATAAAATTAGATATTTACGTTCTATCAACACATACCTTTTCTTTATACAGTTAATTTTGCATCCACAGACTTGTCCGTGCCCTTGTCTTGTTACATTTAATATTATTATTACCTATTTAACCTTTTTTACACATTAACACTCCATATGTGTAAATGTATCGTGCAAAGCTGATTTGTTTAGTGTATCAACTTCCATTCTAGCAGCTGCGAAGCGTGGGCAATCTAGTAATATGTGCCACACAGACTCGCTTACGCCGGGATCAAACTCGCATCCGGGATTGTCCTTTAATTTGAACCGATGTAAGTACTCCGATCCCTCTGTGACCTGTCATACCTTACGACTGTCGCCTTCCCAGACAATGAGTCGCCAGTCTTTTAAGTAGTTTAGGTCGACTACAGCACCTAAATTACGATTTTATGATGCATAGATAAGCATGACGCACTGCATTAAATCGAAGATAAAAAATACGGTAATATTCAGGACATAAACTAGATAAGTAGTTTGCTGAAAACATGATTCTGCACTTTTGGTTCGATAGAAAAAGCTCACAAAGTCATCTCTAAATACCAATATTGTGTATCTTTTAAGCTGTAAAAACGACAGTAAAATGCACACAGGAACTTGAATTTGCTATCAAAATGTTTGTAATTGAACACTCTTGATAAGTAGCTAACGCATTTTTCGATTTAAGCTGTAACCTTTCCAGAAATCTCATTTTTCTAACTTTCGAACATGTTTTTACGCACGTACGCTTTCATAGACCGTAAACTTCGTATATGGACACTGTTCGCACTGCCGGCCCAGGCCTGTTGAGAGACGAAGATGGCACTATTCCTATGTGTGCTGCTTTTATCGGGTGCTGTAGTCGCCTTAAGCTGTTTAAGTAACAGCTCAGCTTTTTACGTTAAAAGACCTCGACTAAAAAAGCTAGTCTTATAACTAAAGGTTGGGAACTAAAAGACTGAGTCAGTCGTGAGGCATCAAAACTAAGGAGAGTCTGTATTAAAGCCTTAGAAGGCTGAGTTTCTTTTATCACTAGTCATAGTCAATGTTAAAATCTCCAAATAATAAGTACAGGGTGGCCGGGAAGTTGACGTTTAAAAAAAAATTTAGATCCCTCGTTTCGTGGGGTATCCGAAACACCCCTATGTATGTTCCGCGATTTTTTGTAGTTTTCGAGAAATTTCGACCTGACCCGTTTAATTTTTTTTTTTAAAGTATTCAGGTCGAAATTTCTCGAAAATTCAGAAAAAAAATCGTAACTCGAAAACTACAAAAAATCGCGGAACATACATAGGGCTGTTTCGGATACCCCACGACACGAGGGATCAAAATTTTTTTTTTAAACGTCAACTTCCCGGCCACCCAGTATAGTATCAAAAAATGACATTCCATTCGATGGTATCGGCGAGAAAAGAAAAACCCTTTCACGTGTATGGGAAACATCCGATTTTTTTTTCCAAAATTTTATATTTTTGATCTGTTGGCGCAATCAATATCTATGACCATGCCAAATTTCAGCTCTGTAGTACCAAGGATCGAATATTAGTCAATGTATTCTTATTAATCCCAACAGTGTTTCGCACTTGGTCGACTATTACTCGCAAACTTGAAGGGCCAACTTATGTGTGATAGTTTCCCTTTTAATTCCGTAGTATATTCTACCAACGTGAATAGAAACAACCGTTTAGCAGCTAAACTTTAGCTGGTAGTGTCCCCCCCGGACACTTGTTTTTAACAAAAAAATTCACTTTAAAAATATATTTTTTCGCATACGGAGTACTGAATCGAAAAACTTTCTTTGTATACCCCTTCTATCTTTTAAAAAGCTATCCTATGACATTCCATTCGATGGAATGCACTCGATGATATTGGCGAGAAAAAAAAATTCATCGCCCTTTCACGTCTATGGGAGACACCCGAAAAAATTTTTTTTTCTAAGATTTTACTCTACAGTTCTATTGGCGTGATTTATATGTATGATCATGCCTTTCAGCTCTGTAGTACCAAGGGTTTCTTAGGAAACCCGCGGACAGACGGACAGACGGTCATGGCGATACTATAAGGGTTCGTAGATTACTACGGGACCCTAAAAAAGAACGTTTCAATAGGAACGTATGTGTCAAAATAACGATATTATTTTGATACATACGTCAAATAAAGAAGCAGTTGTAGTAAACATTTTTGTTGCAAACAAAAAACTATGATAAATTAAAAAGCTGATTTTTTTTTATTGAAAGGCCCAAACTGTGCCACCAATAACATTAGATCTGTAGCCCGGGGACATTCATATTACAAAAAAGATTCGTATTTGTACTACTTTTACGAATACGAATCCGAATAGAAATAACGATTTTAATATTCTGCGAATACGAATAGATAAACATAATAAATCCAAGGCAATAAAACCCACTTTACAAGAAATGTGGAAATGTTTTTAATCATCAACTATGGATAAGTTTTTATTCAAAAAACAAAGTGTTTGTAAATTGCTGGACTCCAAACGATTGTTTTCCCAGCACGGAGGGAGCGGGATACTCGAGGTGGAGGGAACGACGCCCTTGCGGTTAACTCGCGCTCGCGGTGTATTTCTTGAGCCGACAATGGCTCGTATTCGATGCCCCCTGCGTGTGCAATGTTGTGTAGAACACAACAGACACTAACGATTTGAGCTGCAGTCGCTGGCGCACAATGGAGTTTTCTGTCAGCCAAAAAACACCTTAAAAAATATATAATTTTTGAAAATAAGTAGTTTAGTAAGTCCCTTAATCAAATGCAAGTTTATTTAATTACTATATAAATACCTGCACCGAGCCTTCATTCAGCACCCCTATGCATCGCTCTACCAAGGAACGTACATCGCTCTACCAAGGAACGTGGAGATCCGTGAAATAACTTTTTGGGGATTCCGGCTCTGCATTAAAAATTAGAATCATGACGCTTTTTCTTAAGGGATCCCCCCCCCACATCACCTATGAATAAAAATACATTAGATAATAATGCAATTTTGTACGGACGGCCTCAACTCAGGTTATCACATGAGTGCACTCTGTGCTGTTGTGATAAGAGCGGTTTTGCAATGAAAATGAAGTAACCCGATGCGCTGGCCTTTGTACATTAAATATCAGGTAATTATTCTCCCAAACCTTACTATCATGGGAAGACCGCGGCTGTGAGAAGTCTGATGTTTAAATCAGCATCACATCGCCTATGTAAACACGAACAGAATAACAGTATGCTTTTTCGGCCACTTTGAATCTCTATTACTAAAAGACTTACTTTAAGAGACAGCTTTGATGATGATTTATATGATTTTATATACCTTCAAATTTTTACTTCTTGAAAAAAAACAACGCGTAAACTAAGATCAATACGTGTACTGCACTTTTTACTCTCTTCGTTTTGTTTTTTTTAAGAGCTATGGAAGAGCCGGGTTCTCCAACATCAGGCAAATTAATTGCCTACTAGGAGTTCCCTATAGTAGAGTCAGTAAGCGGGAAAAAATGAGTTGACTTTCGGAAATTGGATTAAAGCAAACCACTTGGTATGATTGTTCCTTAGGTTAAAATACGCCGATAAAGATCGGTAGCCCTCGGAAATATCTCCTCTGAACCGGGAGGGGGAGGGTCAAAGAGGTGCTCCGCCCGGCGTTACTTCAAAAAATATTACCACTCATTTGTAGCTACCAGGTTGAGTTTGGTATGGTTTTCGTATAAATCAATAACGAGGAATTCATTTCTAGTATTTATTTTACACATATGTGTAATGGTTTTTTAAATAATCGCAAAAATATAAAATTGTAATCACAAAAAAAACCTTTCGCAGTCTATATTTTTTTTATTTAAGAGACATATAAGTGTTAAAAAAATACCCAAATGTAGCTTGTTTAATGTTAATTTATAAAAACATAACTTAAGTAGGGGTTTTGATATAGAATTATGACACGAAAAAATGTAGAACCCGACGCGGCGGACGGATTATTTGAGAGAAGGAAACTTTTTTTTATTTGAATCATATAATAATTTTATGATCTGGTCCTTTTTATGATACCGAAGCGTTTATTTGCTTTCTAATCTATTTATTAATTTCATTTTTTGGGTTTTTTCAATGTCAAAGACCAGTAGTGGAGTGCCGTAAGACCAAAAAATGTCAAAGCCTCGGAACCCGGTTCCACTGAAAGGGTTTTCGTGAAACATTTTTTATTACAATCTTGGAGGTAATAAAAAGATTTAACCCACAAATTTTGCCGATCTGATTTTTATCTGGTATTAAGGAATTCCCATACAAAAGAAGATTTTTTCGGTAGGTAAAAAAAAAACGATTTTCAAAGATTTCCATACAAAATCAAAACTATTGATGATGTAAGTTCGAAGTTTTGCATAAATGATGTTCAGATATTGTGAAAACTTACCTAAATGAGGTTACACGGAGTTCCCATGGGAACAAATTGTAGGACGACCGCTAGTTGATATGTACGTTTGGTGTTTCAGTCGCAGTCCTCTATCTTTCAATATATTATAGACAGCATGTCCAAATTGTCAGGAAATACGTATTTTGATAGTATCTGTCGTAAAATATAACAAATAACATTAAAAACCTAAATCACAATGGAGTTCCCATACGACAAACGTCCAAAATTTCGCATTTCCTTTACAAGTTTTGTCACTGCTCTATTTGAAAAACGATGTAATGCATACACCAAACTTCGTTTACATTTAAAACATACTTTACATTAGTTAAAAAATATATGAATAACAGTCAAGAGTGAATCGGACTCAAGCTAAATATATTTAAACAAACTCTCACTCGAACTGTATTTGTGACATTTACCTGGTTATATTTCATGGAATTACTGTTATTATTTATATTATGACTCGGAAACTTTAATATCCGTGCCTGTGATGTATGTGTCTTCGTTTTATTAAACATTTTTGCCCCACATCATACTATAAACGCCAACTCCATAGTAAATAACCAAAAATCGTGAAAAAAAACTGTTTTTATTTACATCGACTTTAAAATTTTATTGCTTGAGTTTGGCTCATATCTGGCTAGTTTTAATATATTTTTTAAATAATGTAAGGTATGTTTTCAATGTGTACTAATTTTGAAGGATATACATTGTATGGTTTTTGAAAAAGATTAGTAACAATTATTTTTTCAAAAATACGATATTTTGGACGTTTGTCGTATGGGAACCCCACTGTAGTTTAGGTTTTTAATTTTATTTATTATATTTTACGATAGTTACTATCAAAATACGTATTTCCTGAAAATTTGGACAAGCTGTCTATAATAGTTTGAAAGATAGAGGGCTGCGACTGAAACACCAAATGTACATATCAATTAAATGGACGCCCTATAATTCTTTCCCATGGGAACTCCGTGTCACCACATTTAGGTAAGTTTCCAAAATATCTCAAGATTATCTATGCAAAATTTAAACTTACAGCTTCAATAGTTTTGATTTTGCGTGGAAATATTTAAAAATCGTATTTTTTTAACCACTGAAAAAAATTAAAAAAAACACAAATTATCAAAATTAAAAAATATATTAAAAAGCAAATAAACGCTTCGGTATCATAAAAAGGACCAGATCATAAAATTATTATATGATTCGAATAAAAAAGTTTCCTTCTCTCAAATAATCCGTCCGCCGCGCCGGGTTCTACATTTTTTCGTGTCATAATTCTATATCAAAACCCCTACTTGAGTTATGTTTTTATAAATTAACATTAAACAAGCTACATTTGGGTATTTTTTAACACTTATATGTCTCTTAAATAAAAAAAATATAGGCTGCGAAAGGTTTTTTTTTGTGATTACAATTTTATATTTTTGCGATTATTTAAAAAACCATTGCACATATGTGTAAAATAAATACTAGAAATGAATTCCTCGTTATTGATTTATACGAAAACCATACCAAACTCAACCTGGTAGCTACAAATGAGTGGTAATATTTTTTGAAGTAACGCCGGGCGGAGCACCTCTTTGACCCTCCCCCTCCCGGTTCAGAGGGGATATTTTCGAGGGCTACCGATCTTTATCGGCGTATTTTAACCTAAGGAACAATCATACCAAGTGGTTTGCTTTAATCCAGTAGAAAAAAGTGAATCTGCTTAATGACTCTACTACTATTCCTATTAATACAATTGTCTTTAAAGTATTTATGAAATAAAATATTTAAATTTCTTTTAATTGTTGAATGGGCAACTACGTATATTTTATTAGTGTTTTCTTTGATCCATCAGGATAGGAGCCAGATAATTTTTATTCATACTTAGGAACTTAGGTGCTTAGTTAGGATAATCCAAGGTACTTAACACAAACGCTCACCTTAGTCTCCATGTCTAGTGCATCCGAGCGATAGACGGGAGACATACGTGGCCTTATTTCCTCGGCCAGTTCTAGGAACTGCTGGTGTGAGAGGTGATATATTTTCCTGAACTTCGCCTCAGTAATCACAAGCAGCCCTTCCCTGGCCGCGTTATTATTCCGCCGTGTTGCGGCTCTCATTTCAACATTTTTTTCCTTCTTTTCCTTCCTCTTTTTTAGAAATCGAGCAAATGAGGTCGCCGCAATAAACTTTTAAAAACAACTATACGTTTCATTTTTTTAGCATCAGAATCTTGTACAATTTGAATCTTTTTTATATTTTAGCGAACGAAAAAAATCTAAAAATTGCATATTATATTTTTAATTTATATTTTTAGGTTCTAAATGCCCAATAATGTGAGTGTTTATTCATATTTTTAATAATATTACATTGTAGTTACAATTTATACTACGAAACTTAAATTAATACAAATAAAATATTCATTTCGAAAAGTTTAACCGATAAAAGACTTCATTCTTGAAGTTTCAAACATAAACATTGAAGCCAGAGGTTGCAAACATAAAATGTCACGGCACAGGTCAAACGTCACTCTTCTCTCACAAGTGTGCGAGTGCGATCAGTAAATTTTGCAGTTTGAGGGTTTTCATTTGTTGTTATGTTTTGTTTGTTTTTGTTGTTGTTAATTTTTAAGCGTAAATTATTTTAAGCCCCCGCAGTAAAGGGGGCCGAGAGAGGTGTGGGCAGGAATGTGTCAGCACGGTTTACCTTATAGTTGTTGTTTATCCTTACTTCCTTACTATATATACTATATTTCATATTTCTTTATTTGCCTTCAAATGGTACAATAAGTTCTTAAGCTAATTATCAAGTTCATCATTTGAAACCTTGTACAAGGTACAGCAAACTTATAGTCATTTAAAAAATACAATATTTTCTCATTATTATTATTTTTATATACAATCATCTATGTCAGTTTTTTTTCTTAGTCTAAGTCAATGTGATAGATTCTAATAAATTCAAGGTATGTTAAAATAATCAATAGTAATAATATTCAATACGAAATTCAATGACAAATTAAATTATATTCTTATATTTTAAATGACAATTAAATAAATTAATTAATTACAGTCAATGTGATAGTTACAATTAAAAAAGTACCTTGTCATAATTAGTAAAAATAATTAGTCAAAATTTCTTAATGTTTCTTTTTGGAGAGGTAATTCAATCATTTTAGATACTCGTAAATTTTAGAATAACATTTTTCAATTACGTACTGTTTCAGCTTATTGGAGAAAATTTCATAGTCAGATTCATTCTTATGGCTTCTGGGATTTTATTATATATTTTTACGGCTGAGTAGTAAGGACCCGATCTGTACAGCTCCATCGTTGAGTGTGTTTATTGCAAATTATTTATGTATTTTGATCTTAAATAATTGTATTTTACATGTTTGTCTCGTTTAAATGTGAATAAGTACATGTATTTCTTGACAAATAGCGCCGTTGTAAATATGTAAAGAGAAGGTATGGTAAGAATTTTTCGCTGGATAAAGTATTTACTATATTTATATACTATATACAGGGCGACTTGAAATTAGAGGTATTCCTTTGAAAGGGCTTTAGAAGATGGAACTTGCAGTGTTTTTCTAAAGGAGTACCATATGCGAAACTCTTGAAAGTGAACCATTTCAGAAAAATTTGGCAGTTAGTTATTTAAAAAAAATCAATAACTGATTTAAGTATATAAAAATAAATAAAAAAATTACTTGGTGGTATCCTGATATTTTTTTATTAGTTTTGTGTAACTGATATTTCATTAAATCTGATAGAGCCATTAAATGTACTAGATTGACATAAACTTTAGCACTATGTAGAAAAACGTTTGAAAATTCAACAATAAAATCGAGAAAATTACACAAAAAAGCGAGTTTTAAACAAAAACTCACTGGACATTGTTCCGTACATACAAGCACAAAAACATATTTATTTTATCAGCTTTCGAATAAGGCATAATAATCTCAAATCGTCACAGGGATTTGAGATTATTATGCCTTATTCAAAAGCTGATAAAATAAAGAGGACCAATGTAAATAGGAGCAAGTCGAAAAAAAATATCAAAAAAACACAAATAACATACACGAAAAAAATGATTTATTTGAGTTCATTTTCAAAGTGACTACCCCTGTTTCTACAACAGATAGGCATACTTTTACTCATTTTACTTTTCACAACATAAGTAGTCAGAGTCAGAGTATTGTTAATTTGTTGTGCTGCAGCTATTATTCTTCGTCTTACCGACTCACTCGGAACGGGTGGAATAGTATACAGGGTTTTTAAATATTTTAATTAAATCTTTTTCATTTTGTTTCTAAGATCTACATCTAAAATAGCTTCAACTTGCTCTCTGTTTCACTACATATGGTTACGGCGGGTTACGGTCATTAAGACCTCACTTTTAGTATAATGAAATGGCGAAATCTTTAATAATTTCACAAAGACAAACAGTAACAGTAACCTTTTTTGTAATATGAATGTCCCCGGGCTACAGATCTAATGTTATTGGTGGCACAGTTTGGGCCTTTCAATAAAAAAAAATCAGCTTTTTAATTTATCATAGTTTTTTGTTTGCAACAAAAATGTTTACTACAACTGCTTCTTTGTTTGACGTATGTGTCAAAATAATATTGTTATTTTGACACATACGTTCCTATTGAAACGTTCTTTTTTAGGGTTCCGTAGTAATCTACGAACCCTTATAGTTAAGCCATGACCGTCGATCCGTCTGTCCGCGGGTTTCCTAAGAAACCCTTGGTACTACAGAGCTGAAAGGCATGATCATACATATAAATTACGCCAATAGAACTGTAGAGTAAAATCTTAGAAAAACATTTTTTTTCGGGTGCCTCCCATAGACGTGAAAGGGCGATGATTTTTTTTTTCTCGCCAATATCATCGAGTGCATTCCATCGAATGGAATGTCATAGGATAGCTTTGTAAAAGATAGAAGGGGTTTACTAAGAACGTTTTTCGATTCAGTACTCCGTTTGCGAAAAAATATATTTTTAAAGTGAATTTTTTTGTTAAAAACAAGTGTCCGGGGGGGACACTACCAGCTAAAGTTTAGCTGCTAAACGGTTGTTTCTATTCACGTTGGTAGAATATACTACGAAATTGAAAGGAAAACTATCACACATAAGTTGGCCCTTCAAGTTTGCGAGTAATAGTTGATCAAGTGCGAAATACTGTTGGGATTAATAAAAAATACATTGACTAATATTCGATCCTTGGTACTACAGAGCTGAAATTTGGCATGGTCATAGATATTGATTGCGCCGACAGATCTAAAACATAAACTTTTGGAAAAAAAAATTCGGATGTTTCCCATACACGTGAAAGGGTTTTTCTTTTCTCGCCGATACCATCGAATGGAATGTCATTTTTTGATACTATATTATTTGGAGATTTTAACATTGACTATGACTAGTGATGAAAGAAACTCAGCCTTCTAAGGCTTTTAATACAGACTCGCCTTAGTTTTGATGCCTCACGACTGACTCAGTCTTTTAGTTCCCAACCTTTAGTTATAAGACTAGCTTTTTTAGTCGAGGTCTTTTAACGTAGAAAGCTGAGCTGTTACTTAAACAGCTTAAGGCGACTACAGCACCCGATAAAAGCAGCACACATAGGAATAGTGCCATCTCTGTCTCTCAACAGGCCTGGGCCGGCAGTGCGAACAGTGTCCATATACGAAGTTTACGGTCTATAAAAGCGTACGTGCGTAAACATGTTCGAAAGTTAGAAAAATGAGATTTCTGGAAAGGTAACAGCTTAAATCGAAAAATGCGTTAGCTACTTATCAGGAGTGTTCAATTACGAACATTTTGATAGCAAATTCAAGTTCCTGTGTGCATTTTACTGTCGTTTTCACAGCTTAAAAGATACACAATATTGGTATTTAGAGGTGACTTCGTGAGCTTTTTCTATCGAACCAAAAGTGCTGAATCATGTTTTCAGCAAACTACTTATCTAGTTTATGTCCTGAATATTACCGTATTTTTTATTTTCGATTTAATGCAGTGCGTCATGCTTATCTACGCATCATAAAATCGTAATTTAGGTGCTGTAGTCGCCCTAAACTACTTAAAAGACTGGCGACTCATTGTCTGGGAAGGCGACAGTCGTAAGGTATAACAGGTCACAGAGGGATCGCGGAGTACTTAAATCGGTTCAAATTAAAGGACAATCCCGGATGCGAGTTTGATCCCGGCGTAAGCGAGTCTGTGTGGCACATATTACTAGATTGCCCACGCTTCGCAGCTGCTAGAATGGAAGTTGAAATCACCATGGACACTACACTAAACAAATTAGCTTTGCACGATACATTTACACATATGGAGTGTTAGTGTGTTAAAAAGGTTAAGTAGGTAATAATAATATTAAATGTAACAAGACAAGGGCACGAACAAGTCTGTGGATGCAAAATTAACTGTATATAAAAAATCAACACATGTTGATAGAACGTAAATATCTAATTATATCCCCTTGTTAAATTTTATAAAATTGTATGTAGTGGTTTAGGCGTGAATTATTCCTTTTGGTTGATAAGTTACAAAAGATTTATTGAATATCACACACAAACTGCGGTGCGAACCCTTTTACATAAAAGAACTCGAGTCGTTTAAGTCTTTTAAAATCAACTGGAGTTGGTTAAGTCTTTTCAGTCTTTTGAAAACAACTCGAGTCGTTTCAGTTTTTAGTCTTTTAATAAAACGACTAAATCTTATTAATAAAAACTCGAACTTTCAATCTTAATTTTAGAGTCAAGTCCTGTAAGATGGAGGCGAGTCTTTTTAATAAGCCTTAAAAGACTTTAGTCTCTTTCATCTCTTACTATGACCGTAACGATAGTATACCAGTTTTAAATGAATACGTAATGTAAACAATTTTTTATACAACCGTTTGCATCCACGCGAGGTGGTTCTTAAACAGATGTTTTTTTTTTCATTTTCCATGTGGCGCTGGAATTTAAAATTCTCCTTTATTTACCTTCTTTCTTTGTGACCTCGTTTTTAGACATTATTAGCGGTTTAACCGTCAATATGCTCGTAGAATTAAGAAGCCAGCTGCATATTTGAACCATGCTGCTACGGAACCCTACAATGCGCGTGTCCCGATACGCTCTTGGCCGTTTTTTTTTTGTTATGAACGATTGCTTTTATACACATATTATAACAAAATTGAACAAAACCGTTAACAAAAATGAAAAATTTAACAATAATTGTTATTTGGTAAAGTCGTTAAAATTAGCGCGATTAGGGCCCTGTTCGCTTCTAACGCTAGCTAAAAACTGACTGCTCGGGCTCGACCAACGGCCGTAATCCCCTCTCCCTTACTCTAAAATGGCGTGCTTGGCACGTGGTTGGTTGGCGTTTCACCAATCACGAGCCAAGAACTGTGCCTTTGTTCGGACAATGATGTCTCGAAATATCTTTGAAAATATAGAATCACGACAATATCGAATCAACAATCACGTAAAAACTATTGATTATGTGCGTGACTGTATTCATTTTGAAATGTATGCAGAACTTTTAGAGGCTACCTATTTGTTATGTTTGGAAGTTAAATTAAACAGATATTTTATGTTATTCTAAGGCACTGTAGTAGATGAGGTTTGATGTAGCGGCTGGACGATGGTAGGGTCGAGCAGGGGTGTAGTGAACGCCGAGTGCCGTTGAATGAATGTATGTTTATTCGATACGCCGCGCCGGCCGTATTTATAGTTTGGCCGTGGCGATTTTATGTAGCTACCCTTCATATGGGGAGTATGAAGGGTAGCTACATAAAGAAAACGACCACAGTAGTGCGCTTGAGCCGTTTTTCGCGACGTTGTGTTGTTGAGCAGGCGCTTGTAGAGGGGTACGTGGGAGAGTGTTGACGTAACGTAGCGTCATCGGGCCGGTCGCTGGAGCTCGTAGTACGTCGATGTCTTTCAGTCGATGCGCTCGTCGTGCGCACCTTGCCTCGACGAGTGTTGATTTTTAGTAGCTGCGTATTTCTCATAACATAGTGTGTTTGTCGTGTTGCTTGCGAAGTGAAGAATGTTGCTGTGAAGTATACTGTTGCCTTTGGCTGGCAAATAGTATCTAGTGCTTGCGATTGAAGTTGTAGATCGGTGATGCGCTTAGTGTGAATGCGCGCGTTGCGTGTATGGCGTATGGCGCACAGCGTAGCCGGGTAGGCAGAGCTTTGGTGATGCGTTCTTCTGTATGAATGCGCGTAGTGTGTGCAGCGCATGGCGTAGTAGGGTAGGCAGAGCTTCTAGTGTGTGATGTGTGGCTCTTCTGCCGTCCACCTTCCGCTTGTGGAAGGCCGGTAGGAAAGTACAAGTGGAGGGCTGTATTATGTATTAAATGTGTGTGTGGGTACGCTAATGCATGTTCGAATGAGCGAGTGAGGTACTTAGCTATCATGTAAATGTATGTGTGATTTGGTTTGCGTTAAATAGTATGTAGCTATGCATGCAGACATATATTTAGGTATATAATTGTGTTTATGCGATTGCTAAGTCGGTGCGTACCGAACAGGAGGTTTCGACCCTCTGCCTGAGCGAGTTTGTATGACTGTACTCGTTGTAGTAGTAGTCTCGGTTTCGTCCGTCTTTTCGTTAAGTATAAGATAAGATAAGATAAGATAAGATAAGATATTTTATTTCATAAAAACTTAAGCCTAAATACAAAAATGTATAATGATAAAATTTTTAACTTGTCAACTTAATTAAGTAGTACAAATGCTTGTTAAATAATGCTACATGCTAAATTTATATTACAAAATGGTTAGTAGGTCAGGTATGCTATATTATGTTATAATACCTAAACTAAGTAAAATTTTTACTTGTATCTTAGGTATCATGGGTTAGTAATATTCAAATTAGTGCTTTAATTAACAATATTTCTTATAGAACAAACAATAAATAATAACAACTTAGAATTAGAACTTTATAGTAGGTATTACTAGTTTTACTTATTGGCTAATAAATCTTTTTATTTATAACTAAGATTAACTTATAACTAAAAGTAGTTTTTCTGTATCTGCGTATGACTGGCCCATCAGCCAATCCTGTAGAGCCTTTTTACATTCAGTTTTGTTTTTAATGTAAATATTTAGTTGGTTGTTAATTTTATTGAACAGAAAACTACCCAGAAAGCAATAAAATCTATGCGAGTATGCTGTTCGGAGAGATTCAGAGGTACTCACAATATCTGCTCTCCTTTTGTTGTTTTTGAATTTTGGATTATAGTGTGTTTCCTTATGTTTTTTTGTTCGACTTGCATACTTTTTGATAATTTATACAACTGGCACATTTGTCCATCTAACCTTTTGTTTTACACACTTGTCACTTTTTACTTATGTAAAAATAAACTCAAAGATATAGGCGGATTACTGCATCTTATTTTATTATTAATCCTATTAATAATAATAGGTTATGGGCCCGCGCCCTGCCTATTTCTAGTAAAAGTTTTGTGCAAATAAAAATATAGTCGCGAAAATGAGTGTAGTTGAAGTTGATACGGCAAAAGAAGCCTCGTCAAAGCCCACGACGTCTACACAAGCAGCGCAAATCTACAAATCTCGTTACCATCGGTGGAGAAACTAAAAGGCTCTACAAACTACGCGTCTTGGAGCTTTACAATGAAAAACCTCCTTATCGTAAGTGACTTTTGGGATTGCGTAGAAAACCCGACTATCAAGAAGTCAGAGCTAGGAGAAGAAGTCTTCCGCAGATTAGATGCCAAGGCAAAGGCCAGAATCTGTCTCTGCATAGAAAACCAAGTGTTTCCTATAGTAAGAAATGCTCTTACAGCAGCAGGAACCTGGGAAAACCTGAAAAGGAACTATGCTGACAGTGGATTACTTCGTCGCCTCAACCTACTTCGCAGACTCTTCAATTCTAAGCTAGAATCACATCAAACCATGCAGGACTATGTTAACGATATAAGGTGCACGCAACAGCAGCTTGTGGAGATAGACCAGAGCGTCGACGACACATTTATAGGAGTAATAATGCTGACAGGTCTACCGGAACGGTACAACCCCATGGTAATGGCGTTCGAGCACTCTGGAACGAAAATAACATCTGATTCCGTAGCCGCCATTCTCCTGAAGGAAGACCAGCGCAGCCCCAACCCCTCTTCAAGTATTGTCAACACCGCACTCGCCGTCAAGCCGCAACTACCACCTCGTTGTTCATACTGCAAAAAGTTTGGCCACGTCGTGAGTGAATGCAGTAAGAAGAAAAACAAGAAGAACCAAAATAAAAAAGATGTAACAAATTACACTTCAGACGTTACACTTTTATCCTGTTTTACTTCTCAAAATTCAACTCCCCATACCTGGCTTTTAGACTCTGGCTGTACATCTTATATGTGCAACAGCAAAGACTTATTTAGCGAAATTAGTCCCTATTCTAACCCGATCACTGTTGCAAACAATAATAAGATGTCAAGCGAAGGGAAAGGTACAGTAAATTTTAATATCTCTGATAAGTTTAGCACTCTTTCTAATGTTTTGTTTGTCCCTAAACTAGCAGCAAACTTGCTGTCAGTAAGTACTTTAGTTAAAAAAGGCTTGGTAGTAATATTTTCTCCTAAAGGGGCCAATATCCTACTTAGAGAAGGGTGTAAAGTTTCTGGTACAGTAGTAGCAACTGCCTCAAACTACAAAGGCATGTACAAGCTCAACCTACCAGAATCGCAGGCTAATTTGGTTAATACTACCAAAGAGACTGCACTACTCTGGCATAGACGCTTAGGTCATTTGCACTCTAAAGCCGTAAAAGTTTTGAAAAAGAAAAGCGCGGGAATCAACTTCTCCGACAACGACAAGTTGACTGAAACTTGTGTTCCTTGTCTTCAAGGAAAATTAGCAAGAAGGCCGTTCGAAAAGTCAAAAAGTAGGTCGCATAGGAAACTAGAGTTAATTCATTCCGACTTGTGTGGACCGATGAGTACACAATCTTTTGGCGGTGCTCTCTACCTACTTACTTTTACAGATGACTTTTCGCGTAAAACTTTTGGTTATCTTTTGAAAGCCAAAAGTGAAGTATTTTCAAAGTTTGTTGAATTCAAACAACTTGTAGAAAATCAAACTAGTCTTAGAATTAAAACGTTTCGGTCAGACAACGGGAGCGAATTTGTGAACCAAAGAATGTCGAATTTCATGAAAGAAAATTGAATAGTTCATCAAACGTCGGTTCCGTACACACCGCAACAGAACGGTATCGCGGAACGAGTCAATCGGACTATAGTTGAGAAGGCACGAGCAATGCTTCAGGATGCCAGTTTACCTAAGGCATATTGGGGTGAAGCTATTAACACGGCAATATATTTAAAAAATATTTCGCCTACACAAGCCTTAAACAACAAAATTCCTGATGAACTCTGGTTTGGAAAGAAGCTTAACCTAGCGCATTTAAGAGTTTTCGGTTGTGAAGCTCACGTCCTTATCCCCAAGGAAAAGCGCACTAAATTAGACTCTAAGACTCAAACCTGCATATTTGTAGGGTATTCAACTGAGACAAAAGGCTATCGCCTTGTTGTTCCCAGTAACCCTCGGGCAGTTATTGTTGCAAGGGATGTAGTGTTCATAGAGGATAAAATGCCTGCTTCAAGCAAGCAAGTTGCCCCTTCCCCGCAACTCTCTAATGATGACACCATCCTCATACAAGATTCAATGAATACAGAAGTTTGTGTTCTGCCACCACCTTTTCATCCTTCACTAGTCCAAAGTGATGCTCGTAGTCACACTTTCTCAGAAACTGTAGATGCGCCAATTACCTCGGGACCTGTATGTGAAAGTCCAAAAACGAATAGTTTGCCAGCAAACCAACCTTCTGAAGTTATACCATCAGAACCTTTAGATAGCTTCGTTGATGCTGAATCATGGTCGCCGATTGAACCACCCTGCAGTACCGAGAGCGTCTCTCAAGAGTCCAGATATCCTCAACGAGAGCGACGTGCACCACTGAGATATCCAGATGTCTCGAATATGGTTGCGAATGACAGCGAACCACTAACATACAAACAAGCTGTTGAAGACGACCTCAAAGAGGAATGGCTTGAAGCCATGAAAGCGGAGTACGACTCCCTAATAAAACATGGTACTTGGACTATAGTAGATAGACCTCCAGATAGAAAGACTATTAAGAGCAAATGGGTCTTCAGAGTGAAAAGAGATACCAGTGGCAAAATAGTTAAATTCAAGGCTAGACTTGTAGCCAAAGGATTTACTCAAGTCTATGGAGTAGATTATGGAGAAACTTTCTCTCCTGTGACAAGACTTTCGACTGTAAGACTTTTGATAGTATTTGCAGCGAAATTAGGTTTATCTCTAGACCATCTGGACGTGGAAACAGCGTTTCTTAATGGTGATCTAGAAGAGACCATTTATATGGAACAACCTGAAGGTTTTTCCTCGGATACTAAGAAAAAAGTTTGCCTTCTTAAAAAATCACTCTATGGATTAAAACAGGCTCCACGACAGTGGAATAAAAAAGTTTGTGAAGCCATGAATAAGCTCTCTTTAACTCAGTGTTCAAAAGAGCATTGTCTGTATTATAAGAAGGAAGGCAAAAATATTCTACTCGTGTCAGTTTTTGTCGATGACTTCTTTATTTTGTCTAATAGCGACAAAATTAAAGAAAAGTTAAAAAAAGACTTAAAACAACTTTTTAAGATTAAAGATCTTGGTTCACTAAGAGACTGTTTGGGAATGCGTGTAACACAGTCAAACGAGTATATTACACTTGATCAAACTAATTATATTGAGAAGCTCATCTCACAGTTTGGTATGACTGATGCTATTCCAGTATCTACACCAATGGAAGCTGGTACTAAACTATCGGTTCCTCAAACAAACGAAGAACAATCCGACTTGCCCTACCAAAAACTAATTGGGTCACTAATGTATATTTGCATTGGCACTCGACCTGATATAGCCCACACTGTGTCCTACCTCAGCCAATTTAATACCCATTACGGGGAGGCACATTGGAAAGCGGCAAAACGGGTTCTTCGATACCTAAAAGCCACTAAAGACAAAAAAATAATTTATTATAAAAGGAGTGAACAGGTCAATCCTATAGGTTATGCCGACGCTGACTATGGCAGCAATATAGTAGACCGAAAGTCCTTTACTGGATATGTATTTATGATGAGTGGCGCACCTGTGTCATGGGAAGCTCGCAAACAGCGAACTGTCGCCTTGTCCACAACAGAAGCGGAATATATGGCTCTCTCAGAGGCGAGCAAAGAAGCCATATACCTTAAATCACTCATATCAGAAATTTTCGGAATTGACCAGCCCATACTAATTTTTTCGGATAATCAAAGTTCACTCAAACTCACAAACTCACTTCATGCACGGACAAAGCACATAGACATTCGTCATCACTTCATTCGGGATGCTCTAACACGCAACGAAATCAATGTGAAATACATTCCGACAAACAATCAGTTAGCCGATATTTTGACTAAACCTTTACCTAAATTAAAACACAACAGGTTATTATCACTGTTAGGTCTAACTTGATACTTTTGTAAACTTTGACGAAATGTCTGGTCCAATGATTTGATAGGATTCCTTTTTTGAAATGTTTTTTTACTATTGTTGTCTTATCAAACTACTTGTGCTTTGCTTTGTAAATTATGTGCATAGTGTGTGTTGTAAATAGATGTAACTTTTATACAGGGTGTAATTTATATACAGAGTGTAACTTTTATGCAGGCTGTAATTTTTTTCACTAATGATACAGGATGTATAAATTACGGGGAGGTGTTCGACTTGCATACTTTTTGATAATTTATACAACTGGCACATTTGTCCATCTAACCTTTTGTTTTACACACTTGTCACTTTTTACTTATGTAAAAATAAACTCAAAGATATAGGCGGATTACTGCATCTTATTTTATTATTAATCCTATTAATAATAATATTTTTAATGACTGTTAGTAAAATGAAAAGCTGTCGAACAGAGAGAACACGGCATTCAGTTAGGAGGGCGGTGGTAGGGTAGCGGAAGGGGCGGAAGGTGCTGACTTTAAAAATAGCTCTTTGTGCTCTTTCTAGACCTATAAGGGTATTTTTATGAGTGCCATGCCGCCCCAAGTTGTTATGCAATATGTTAGCAGAGACTGGCATATTGCAAGATAGACAGACTTCAGGAGTGCCCCATTTGCTGCGTGTCTAAGTATGTAGGCTGGTTTCAGCCTGTCGATCGATATGACAGTTGTTCGTAGCGGTAGTTGGATCTTGAAATACTTCTCTTTTTTCTCGAGTTCTTCGTACGGTCCGTCGTACGGTGATGTCAGTGGTTTTTTCACTGTGTCATTTTTTATAAAAACATGAGAACATGTTCGTAGATCCTTATGAACGAAAGTACTGTGGTTCGTTTTATTTTTGTAAGTAGGCGAAATTTTCGCCATTGCGGTAACTAACTCTTTTACATAGTCGGCGTCGTTCGTGACTGGTTCCGTAGGTAGAATATAATCGGACGGAATCCTGAGCTGCGTTCCGTAAGTGAGTAGGCAGGGACTCATTTTGCTATCTCTGCGTAATGTAGTCATTAAGCCTAGTAGCACTGTATGTATTTGCTAGAGCAGGTAATCGTGTTACCCCTAGTCATTAATGCAGCTTTAAAGGTTCTATGCAGGCGTTCGACTTGGCCATTCGCTTGAGGGTGATAAGGCGTCGTCCTTATGCGTTGTGTACCGAATCGTTTCAGTAGGCAGTTGAAGAGATGTGATTCGAACTGACGTCCCTGTTCTCGTCTGAATCTCGTGATCCAGGGGACGTATTTTTGAAATGATAGAATTCCAATTCGCATACGAATTGACAAGATTCGCATGAGAATCGCATACAAATCTTGTCAATTCGTATGCGAATTGGAATTCTATTATTTCAAAAATACGTCTCCAGGTCTCGTTCAGCATCTTTGCTTCAGTTTCGGCGGTCATGTCGCGTACTGGAACTGCTTCTGGCCACTTGGTGAAGCGATCAATGATAGTAATGACGTACCTATGGTCACCTGATTGTGGCAGTGGTCCTATTATGTCGATGTGTATGTGTTCGAAACGTTGAGAGGGTGGAAAAACTTGGTGTGCTGACTTAGTATGCCGATTGACCTTTGACTTTTGACAGTCTATGCAACATCGTGTTCACGTATCTATATCTTTATTCATGCTTGGCCAAAAATATTTTAACGATACCTGTTTTCGTGTCGTACGAATACCCGCATGGCATAAATCGTGTTGTGCATGCTTCGTAACGACATGTCGGCGGTAGGTAAGGGCGAGGTGTACCCGTTGACATTTCGCATGTTATTGTTAGATTCGTGCCCGTTAAGGCGATCTGTGATTAACGTAAATTCGTTTTTTTGTTAACTGTTCGAGTACTACACAGTTTTTTTGATCTACGGGTAGATTTGAAAAATCTATAGTTGTCGGGCAGGAAATAGTTCCGATGCGTGATAGCCGGTCGGCAACCGCATTTTTGTTGCCCTGCAGGTAAGTAAACGATGTCTGAGCAGAACTGGCTGATGAAACTTAACTGTCGTTCCCTTCGTGGAGTGTCGTTTTCGCTAGAAAGTTTCGTGAGCGCGTTTACTAACGGCTTATGGTCTGTATAGACGATGATATCATTTCCTTCGATGAGCCGTCGAAATCGTTTCACGGCCGCGTATATCGCTAATAATTCGCGATCATATACGCTGCAGGTACCGTCGCTGTGTGTCGCTGATCGTTTTAGAGAAAAATGACAGAGGTTTCCACTCGCTGCCTATGCTCTGCTATAGTACCGCGCCTATGCCGCGATCTGATGCGTCTGACATACTGCATAACGGTGCGCCCGGAACGGGGTGTGAGATCATCGTAGCTTTTAAGATGTTTTGTCTGCAATCTTCAAATCCTTTTTCAGCTTGAGGTGTCCATTCGATGGGCATCTTGTCGTTTTTTTTCGAGTTATGTAAGTATTTATTCAGCTCGTGCTGTAATTATGCTTGTTGCGTAGGCAATCGCGATAAAAATTTATCATACGCAGAAATCTATGTAATTCTTGAACATTTGCCGGTTTTTTGTAATTAGAAATGATTTCGACTTTTTCTGCAGTCGGCGCTATTCCCTCGCTTGTCACCTTATACCCAAGAAAGTTGATTTCGTGTTGGCCGAATTCGCACTTATTTACGTTTAGCGCCAACCCGTATTCGTACGTACGTGGAAGTCTTCTCGAGCGCCGGAGGGGCGCTCGGGGAAGCCGCATCGGGGCGAACCCCATGGCGGCGAAAATCTGTCGTGGCCTATGAAGATAGGCCGGTCATAGGGACTGCCTCTGACCCTACCTGCGTGTAGGGTGAGGGGACTGTTCTGCTCCCCCCAGCAGGGAAGGCGAGAGCGCGCCTTCGGCTGTCGTAGGGAGCATTTTGGGAGACGCGGGCGGGCGGGAAGAGGCGACGCTACCATACAATGGCTACGCCGACAGTTCCCGCCCATCCGCTGTCTGTCAAGTAGGTCTGTCACTGGGCCCTCTCACACGGCCCTGTGGTTGAAACACAACGCGTAACGTGTGAGAGTGACCCATTCCTCAGTCATGCAACTGTCAGCGGCCGTCGGCCCGCTACAGTTACATGACCGAGTTGGAATGTCAAGGGGGAACTAAGGGGGAAGCAACACTCGTTTGGTGGTACCATACAGTGGTAACAGGGGAAAGAAGGACTGCAATTGAAGGTGCGGGCAGAGATCTCTGCCCGCTGTGAAGCCAAGCCTCCCTTTTTTTTTTTTTTCTCATCGAGGGAGGGAGGGACGGGAGATAGGGACAACCTATTCTGCTTCCCATGACCCACCACCGCATACGCGGTTTGGTCGCCGCCATGGGAAGCAATATGGGACGGGTGGGAACCTGGTGGAGCCTTGCAGCCGTCCCGCCACAGGGCTAAGAGACAAGCTGCCCAGCTCCACCTCGCCCACCTTGGTCTTGCGTGGAGGGATCTACAGGGGTCGAGTCCGGGTGTGCGTCGAGTCCGGTGGGGGCTGCCTCACGCCCTCTACCCTAGGGGAGGTCGAGCGAGGCAGCGTAGAGTCTTGATCGGTAGTGGTGTCATCGTCCGGTGGGATGAGCTCTCTTGGGAGAGCTCTGTAGTAACGGTCCGGGGGGCGGGCGTGGAGGGGCGCGATGTCGCACAGATGTTCGAACGCGGAGTTATCCGCGCGGTCGAACATCCTCCTCGCCAAGCGGACGATGAAGTCGTCCAGGCTGTCAAGTTTGAGGTCGCGCCGGATCACGTCGTTACGAACGTAGCGGCCGGCGTTGACAATGTTGCGTAGGCACTGGTTCTCCTGGGCTCGGAGGCGGCGTTTCTGCGACTTGCAGACCAGTGCATACCATGCCGGTGCCGCGTACGTTAGACGTGATCGGATGTAGGTTTTATATACCATGAGCTTGGTGTGGAGTGGGAGCTTCGAGGCGAAGACGGGGCGCAACCTAGCGCTCGCGACTTTGGCCTGGACGACGGTGTTGTTCACGTGGGCGCGCATGGTAAGCCGGCGGTCGATAGTGACCCCCAGATACTTTACCTGCTTGGCCCACGGAACGGGCTGTCCTTGTAGAGTCAGTTGGGGCGGCGGGATTCTCCATAGTCCGGTGGCCATGGCCTGCGTTTTGGCGACATTCACGGACATCCGCCATTGCGCTAGCCACTGTGGAACGGAGTCGAGAGTGGGCTGCATCTTCGTCGCAGCGTGGTCCAGACGATACGACGACGCGAGGTACGCCGTGTCGTCTGCGAAGAGAGCGAGCCTGACGTCACCTACCACGGGGATGTCGTCCGTGAAGAGTGCATAGCAGGCCGGGGAGAGGCAGCTTCCTTGGGGAACGCCCGCGCGGACAGGGCGCTCGGTAGAGACCGCATCCTCAACAGCCACCTGGATTCTGCGGTCCTTAAGAAAGGAGGAGATCACCTGGATGATGCGGCGTGGCGCGTCCGACCGCGATAGCTTGTACAGCAGCCTCTCGTGCCATACGCGGTCGAACGCTTTCTCCATATCCAGCATCACCACGACCGTGAATTCCCGCTTGTTGTGGCAGGTGGCCAGGTGGTGGAGGACACGGGTGAGCTGCAAGGTGGTGGAGTGGCCCTGCCTGAAGCCGAACTGCTCCGGGCGGGGGGTGATGTGCGGGACCAGGTGTGTGAGAAGCAGTTTCTCGAAGACCTTGGACAGCGTGTCGAGGAGGGTGATGGGCCTGTAGTTTTGGGGGCGTTTCGGATCCTTACCCGGTTTCGGTAGCAGGATGACGCGGCCTAGCTTCCAAGAGGTTGGAAAGCTACCTGTGCGAAGAATGCCGGTGTACAAACGCGCGACTGCTGCCACCGTTTTAGGCGGAAGGTGGCGCAGCGCAGCGTTTGTGATGCGGTCGGGGCCAGGTGCTTTCCGTGGCTTCATCTTAAGAAGGGCGCGTTGCACTTTGCCGGGCGAGAAGACGATCGGGTCTTCCCCCGTGACTACAGGTGCCGCTAGGTACTCACGCAAATGGGTGAGGACCTCCTCCTCGTGTGTGGGGTCACCGCAGGGGTTCGGTGAGAACTGCTTCTCCAGGCTGTCAGCGAACAGTTCCGCCCTGTCCTTCGCCTTGTAGTGGGGTTGGTCGTTGTTATCAAGCAGCGGCCTTACCGGTGATGGTTCGGTAGACAGCTGCTCGCAGAGTCGGTGGACTGATGGGACGCCTCCCTCCTCTACCTCTAGGAGGTGCTGATCCCATCGAGATGCGGCGTCGTCGATGAGCTCTGCTTTCACCCTCTCCACCAAGGCATTGAGCTTGGATTTGAGGGTTGGGCATCGAATACGCTGCCAGTTGCGTCTCAGGGTGCGCTTCTCAGCTAGTAGTAACTTAAGCCGCTGCGGGAGAGGGTTAATCCTCTCTCCGGTGCGGATGGGTGCGGATGGGCTGAGAGGCGGATTGAAGTGCACCCTGAATCGCCGCGGTCAGCTCCTCCGTGGCTGCATCGACGTCCTCCGGGGTGGTGATCGCCCTGCTGGGGGTGTACTCGGTGAGTGCGTCGGTGAACCTCTCCCAGTCCGTGCGCATGCGCGGGGCGGGAGGGGCAACGCGGACCGGGCGGAGATCCAGGACGCACAAGACTGGTCGATGGTCTGATGGAAGGTCAGGCATTACCTCCAGGTGTGGTGAGATATGCAGTCCGCGGTAGACCACTATGTCCAGGACCTCGCCTTTCCCGCTGGCTGGATCGTAGCGGGTCGGCTCGTCGGGTCCCAGGCAGTCATAGTGGTGGTCCACGGCGTCCTGCATAAGGCGGCGTCCGTTGGGGCAGATGGTGGTTGAATTCCAGGCGGTGTGCTTGGAATTCAGGTCACCTGCCAGCAGTGTGGAGTGGGAGGAAAGCAGCAGACTACGAACCTCCCCGGGATGCAGTGGGACGACTGGTGGCTTGTAGGCGGCGTACAGGCGAAGGTCGCCGCTGCCTGTGTGCACGTCAACCCCGAGCGTATACACAGTCGTCGTCTGGGAGAGGGGGACCGGCTGGTGAACTACCCGGCGGTGGACTAGTATCAACAGCCCTCGGTATGCCTTGCCGAGGGGGGATACTTCGTCCTTGTGGTAGGCCAGGTAGTTCGGGATCTTGAAAGGCTCCTGGGAGCTCAGGTGAGTCTCGTTGATGAGTGCGATGTCGATATCCTGTTCGCGTAGAAAGTTCACGAGCAGGCGCCGCTTAGTCGACAGTGACTGGGCGTTCCAAAAGACCAACCTGAACTTATGGGTCATTAGTTCTGCCGGGCTGCGCGGTTGTCTTGGCGGCGGACCTACTGTCGATGCACTCATTGAGCAGCCTTAACGCTAGCTCAATTTTTGCATCGACAGTTAGGTCCGGACTGACCTCTATGGGTGTTTTAAAATATGATGGTTGGGCGGGCGGCGCCTGGGCGGGCGGAGCTCGAGCGGGAGCCCGGGAGGGCTGGGCCCGTGCCGGCCTCGCCTGGGCGGGCTGCGACTGGGCGGGCTGCGACTGGGCGGGGTGTGCCTGGGCGGACGGCGCCTGGGTGGGCTGCGCCTGGGCGGGCTGCGCCTGGGCGGTTTGCGCCCAGGCGCGGGACGGCTGCTACGTTGCGCCTCGGCGGGCCGTTGGCCGGCGCCATCAGCGATGACGGCGCCGCCTCCTCGACTTGAGGGCGGCTCACCGCAGCGCGGGTGGTAGGGCCTAGGCGAGCCACAGTCCCGGCCTTCTTGTAGCGCGACTCGCGCTTGAAGACCGAGCATGAGGTGTGGTTGGCGGGGTGCTGGCCTCCGCAGTTCGCGAAGGTCGGCGGGTCCTCGCGGGAGCGCGGGCAGTCGGCGGCGGCGTGCGGGCCTCCGCAACGCACGCACGCGATGGGGCGGCGGCATTGCTGGGAGGAGTGCCGGAAGGCCTGGCAGCGGTGGCACTGCGCTGGGCCCTTCTTCCCCCTCCACGCCTCGATCTTGATCCCCGGCATATAGAGAAGCTCCGTAATGGAGTATATGCCGGGTATCAGGTTGGGGGTCTTCGCGAGGGCTGCATGGAATAGACATCCGGGGCGCCCCGCGCGGGCCCGGATGTGCCGCACATGCAGCACCGCGAAGCCCTTATCTTCGAGGGCCCGTTGGATGTCCTCCGGCTCTGTGGTTGCGGGGAGGCCACGTATGGCCACCTTGAGGCCCCTTTCCTCTGGCGGCGTGTAGGTGAACCAGCTCACCCCCCCCTCCCTCTCCAGTTTGGAGAGGTAGGCCTGGATGAGCCGGTACTCGTCGCCTCCTGTCGGGGTGAAGCGAACGCCCTCGCCGTAGGGGCGGGCGTTCGGCGGGTGTCCCAGCTGATCGGCCAGCGCCGCAAAGTGTGTGGACGACACACTTTGCGGCGCTGGCCGATCAGCTGGGACACCCGGCAACTTTTCCACCACGAGTGGCGGATAGTGCCCTTTCGGAGCGGCGGCGGCGCTAGCGGCGGCGGCGGCGGCATTGGTGGTGGCGGCGGCGGCATTGGTGGTGGCGGCGGCGGCGGCGGCAGTAGTGGTCGCCGCTGCGGCGGTGTTTCCTGCAGGCGGCGGCGGGGGCGGAGTGGGCCAGTGAGGGCGCCCGCGTAAGTCGCGGCTGGTCTCACTGGCCGTGGGGCAGGTCCGGGCGCCCTCGCTGGGGCGGCGGGTTTCGGCGTCGGCGGCGGTTGCGCCTGTTAGGCGCAGGGGGCGCTACGGCTCTAGGAGCTGGCCCTGGGTGCAGCTCGGGCCACTTTGGCCAGTGTGGTGGGATGGTGATGGAAGAGCCTGGGGCCTCAGTCCTCTGCAACCCGGGAAGCGGCGGGGCAGACGGCGGGCGGAGCACGGGCGACTTAACGCCGCCGCGGCGTTCCGGCGCCGGTGACGCGCCGCCCGCGGGCGCGCTGGGCTTAGCCGCAGGGGTCGGGATGCGCGACTCCCGTTTCTCGCGCTGCGGTTTTGGAGGTTGGGGTGGTGGGGGCATGGGCTCTTGAGGCCCTTGCCTCGGCGCCGGGGGACCGGGCGGGCGGGGGGCGGGTTGCGGTGCCGGTCGTGAAGTAACGGGCTTTCGCCCGGTACTTACCGACCTGCTTCTACGGGGGTTCCTCGGGTGCAGGGGGACAGGGGCTCGCTGTGGGCGCTTGGCGGCTGCAGCGGGCGGCGAGGCTCTCCCCTCACGCTCCTTCCTCTTCTGGCGGACAGGGGGTGGGTGACCTCCAGGCCGGTGAGCGCCTTCAGCGCCCTCAGTGACGCTTCGTCGGCGGGGTGGAGCGGCTTCTCGGGGGCTCCAGACAGCTCGATGTCCTTTATCCGGACGTAAGCGGCGAGCCACAGCTGCATCTCCCGGGACAGAAGCCCCGAGGCGCACAGCCGTGACACCATCACGATGTCCGACTCAAGTCGGACACGGGGTGATGTGCTCGCCGCGCTCGCCCGGATCTCCACGTACGGGCTTGTAGTCGGTGGTGAGGCGGGCCCCTCCGGAGTTGCAAACTCGGGAGAGGATCGCGGTGTGGCGGGGGCCGGCGATGGGGGCGGCGCGCTCGAGCGCGCTCGCCCACTTCCGTCCATTGCACTCGCGAGGGTTAAACACAAATGTTGAGACAGCACATACAGTTAAAAGAACACTAAAACTAGGTCAAACACAAACGCAGTCCGAAGGTGGGTAGGTCCGAATAACGAAAATCCGAACTACCCCCTGGCTGGAACGACACAAACACAAAAATAAAATCCCGCTGCGGGTAGGAAGCGACTACCCGCAGTAGTTGGCCGCGCTCACTTGAGCACCAAGCGAGGGGCCAACGGTGTCGCGGCGTGGACTCGAGCGCGTGTATGGTAGGAGGGACCCGGGTCAACCTGCTACTACCATATGTGAACGAGACGATCCAACCCGTATTCGTGTAATCGCGATAAGACTTGTTCAAGTACTTTCCGGTGCTCCTACTCGTTCTTAGAAAAGCAAAGTATGTCGTCTACAAATGGAAACGCACCTTCTATTCCTCGTAAGACTTTGTGCATAAATCGTTGAAAAGTCTGCCTTGAATTTCGTAGTCCGATAGCATGTATTTAAATTCGAAAAGGCCAAACTGTGTAATTATTGCTGTTTTCTCTGAACTTGCCATAGATATCCAATAGTAGGCGCTCTTAAGGTCGAGTTTCGAGAATACCGTCATTCCGTGTAGTTTGTATTGTACGTAAAATCCATGAAACGCGGTGTAGTGTATCTGTCGTCTCGTGCGATGCACCGGCGGGGGCGGGCGCGCGGTGGCAGTGGCAAGCCGACCAGGAGCGAGTGAGGACGTTCCGCCGTGCGGTGCATGCGCTCAGCGAGCCGATATAATATAGATCTTATTTTTAAAGTAGGGACACAACATTGGCGACGAGGATTAATTGTAAGTTTTTAATTACGTGGCTACACAAAAAGAAGTGATCTCATTATGGAAAAAGGGGAAAATAGTGAAGTTAATAAAATAAGGATACGCAATAAGTAGGTAGGTTAGGTACCTACTTTTACATTTTGTAGGGTACAATATGGTATAATCCTAGGAGTAGGCCAGGCAAATCAAGAAGTCTCCGTTATTAGAATTAATGTAATAGCTACCAAAAATATTTTCATCTGCCTCTTTGAGAAATAGTGAGTTAATAAATCAGTTTCAGAAGTAAAATAAATAATGGAGTAGCTAATATTAGTACCTACCTATAATAATACCCCAATGTGGAATACCTAGGTAAAAGTATCACCCTACAAGACATAATTATTTGCTATTACGGCAACATACATTAACATACCTATTTCAAACTGCTCACATAAATTCTCTTCTAGTGCTTTCGAATATTATTGATAAGAAGTGAAATACCTATATATTTTTCTCAAAGGCTTATTTTTAGCTAGGTATGTACTTACGAGGTTAACTAAGGCGGCCGGTTTGGTCGAGTGGTTTTTTTATTTTTTTTTATTGAAATATTTTAAAAGAAACAGTAATTGCTTAACCTAATGATCTAACATAAACCACAATATGGTTTGTCTGTAGACCACTGACCGTCGTCTGCCATCTCGTATCAGTGGGTAATTATACAAGAAAATAAAAAATAAAGTAGGTAACTGATTCTACATCTACAAAGCGAGAATCTGTGAAGCGAACAGCGTGCAGTCGCAATGTGGTGGTGGCGCTGCCTCTTGTTCGGCGGGTCATGGGAGTTTGTGTCTGTCTTTGTGTGTGTTCCGGGGTACCCGCGACACGGTGGAGGACCTTGGTGTGGGCCTTTGAGTGTGTAGCGTTTATTTATTATTTACATATGAAACAGTTTTATAATATTTTACTTCCGTGTGGGTATTCGAGAATCAGATTTTATGGAATACCTACAGTTGGAGTAGGATGGTGATAGCACGTGTGGTGCGCCGCGGTCCTGTGTCGGAAGGTTGGCACTGACAGCGCCGGAGGGCGAGCGAGCTTTTGCGCGGGGTCCTCGCGCAATCGAAGTGAGGTTTCGGCGTCAGCCGAGTGGCGCCGCGCGAGTTTGTCGCCATCGTGCTCGAGCTGCTACCTATTTTAGTTAACTTCATTACACTGTACTCTAAGTTACTGAAATTACATTTCATATTTCGGACGGAATATTAGTTTATGCCTGGGTGGGGCTAAGTTTGTACACACGACAGCAGATTGGGTTGTACATGTTAATCTTCAAGTTTTTAACCGTGTTGTCATAGTACCGCGTTTTATGGCGCGAATTAGTAGCCTGACCCGGACGTGCTGCTGTTGTCTGTACATTATTTTAATTTCTTTTTGTGTCATTCATGTTAGCATAAAAAAGGAGGGCCCTGGTCCGGGCAGTATACGCACTGATTGGAGTGCATAAAAAAGGAGGGCCCTGGTCCGGGCAGCATACGCACTTATTGGAGTGCATAAAAAAGGAGGGCCCTGGTCCGGGCAGCATACGCACTTATTGGAGTGCATAAAAAAGGAGGGCCCTGGTCCGGGCAGTATACGCACTTATTGGAGTGCATAAAAAAGGAGGGCCCTGGTCCGGGCAGCATACGCACAAAGTGGTCCAAAGTGGTTGCCATAATCTGGCAGTAGAAGCATAATAGGTGGAGGCCAGTTATAGGGTGAAAAAAAAAAACATCGTAACAGTACCTATAACAAAATAATGATGGCTACTGTACAGTAAAAATAACAATCATCATCATCATAGGCCTCTGCATCTTGACAGATGATTTGGGCAGCGACTGTATGAGATCGGCAACGCCGCTCGTGACTAAATAAACCGATTCTAGAACGACACATCCGAGACATCCGTCCGCACTTGTGGCATGCGTACTGAGGAATAACAATACAG
This sequence comes from Aproaerema taeniolella, assembly GCA_949987775.1. Taxonomy (NCBI): domain Eukaryota; kingdom Metazoa; phylum Arthropoda; class Insecta; order Lepidoptera; family Gelechiidae; genus Aproaerema; species Aproaerema taeniolella. The sequence goes on along the minus strand of OX465244.1, from coordinate 16,580,420 downwards.
TTAAAATAAATAAATGGATAAATATAAAAAAATAATAGATCAATGGATCAATTGCTTGGGTTATTTATTCCTAAATTTAGATCTCTACCGCCTGAGATACAGGTATTTAGCCTAGTTCAGGCATAGTTATTAATTTGTCTTATTATTAATATGTTTAGTCTTAAGTTTCATTTATTGTCACTCTAGTTTTCCAATAAACAATTTTTTTAATGAACAAATAAATTAGTATATACTATATACTAAACCTACTTAACTAAATACATTTAAAAAAAAAATTTATTATTCTTAGGAATAATAAAATTACATTTGTCTTTTAACGAACAGGGTCATCATTAGACAACCGAGGAGGTTCCGCTATATTTGCTCGTAACAATTTGAAATTTAAAGAACATAATGACATAGTAAGCTTGTCTGTTGAGCGCACTACTTTAATAGCCTGTATAGAGCTTGAGCAGCTTATTGTATTATACGTGTACACACCGCCTAATTCCTCATACGAATCCTTTGGAAAAAATCATGGAGGAAGCATTATTCAAAATAGGTAATAATTATAAAAAACGTTGTTCTTTGTGGAGACTTTAAAGTTAACTTATTAGAGATTGTTCTCTTAGTAAAGGAATCAGATCCTTGTTTAAGCGCTATAATTTGCTCAATCTTTTCTTCTAAAATCTAAAATCACAACTTCTAAAATCTGTCTTGATAATATTTATACAAATTTTGATCCCTTGGAAAAATCTGTCATCCATAAGTTACCGTCGGATTACTCAGGCCAGCTAGTTTCCTTTGCACTTCGTGGAGAGGCTGTAGAAATAGGTATAAAATATGTGCCTATTAGTGACTTAAGCCTTGAGAATTACAGAAGTAATATAATAACCAAACTACCAGATCTAAGGTTTGAGAGTGATGATCCTAACAAACTTTAAAATTATGTACTCATTTTACCTATGCAAGAATTTGACATTGTGTTTAAAGCTAAGACACTAAAAGTTAATGACTCCTTGAAGTTAGTGATTGGGCGATATTGGGAATTGGAAAAAGCGGTGAAAGGCTGTATGACCTCTATAGTGAGTAGTTAGAGCTTATTCCTAAACTTTTAAACGTGTGTGTAAAGTGGCGAAGGTTATTGTTTGTCAGAAACAAAATCAAAAATAGTAATAATATCATTAAGACTTCATGGAAAATTATAAGTAGTGAGACTGGAAGAGTTAAGGCGCGCAATATTGATTTTGAGCTTAATATTAATGTAAAATATTGTCATCCGATGTACCTACCTATTGCTGCAGAGTTTAAAAAGTTTTTCACACATTAGATTGAAATTATTAAAACTTTTAAAATGGTTCCTGTTTTGATGAAACAGTAAAGTAATTTCTCTGTTTAAAGCTGGTGGTAAGTCTAACCCCACCAACTTTAGTCCGATTTCAGTATTACCAGTACTTAGCAAGATTTTTGAAAAAAAAATATCCTTAGTCAAATTACCGCTCACTTTTACGCTAATAACCTTATAGATATTAATCAATTTGGATTCGCGCGGGGTCGCTCAGCAGCCGGTGCCGGTGTTGGGCTCATTCGTCGCATTTTGGGGCCTGGGAGGATTCACTTGATGCCTTTGAGTCTTCAGTGATTTGTCCGGAGCTTTCGACTGTCGGAGACTCTGATCGGAGAATTGCATCACTATGGCATAAGGCTTTTGGAATCTTGTTTCGGCACTGGATCGCCTGGGTCCATATCTGTGTGGGCGTCCTACAGGGGTCGGTTCCGGGGCCGTTTTTGTTTCTCGTGTACATTGGTGACTTGTGTTTTCTTGTAAAGGAGGCCCATGAGATCGTATATTGTTTGCAGATGTACATCGCTCTTATTTAAAGTGGAAAGAAACTCTGAATGTGACGGCGAGAATACGGCAACCTCTGAGGTGGTTGATTGGTTCAGTGTAAATGGCCTGTTCTCGAATGAAAAAAAAAAACTTGGTGTGTTGAGTTGGCTTGCCCGGTGTTAGACAGATTGCTAGCAGTGTGGAGGTTAGGAATGAGGGGCTTGAGGTTGTAGAGTGTGCTGTGTTCTTGGGTATCACTCTTAATGCAGGGTTTCAGTGGAGTCCTCACAAGCAGACTCAGTTTGGCGGCTTGCGTGGTTGAAAGGATCCGTCAGCTGTTGTCGGATGTTGAGGCCGCGGGAATCGTGTGTTTTGGTTACTCTCACAGCCTATAATGTCATATGGTATTTTACTGTGGGGTAAAGCTGCCGACATTATTAAGATTTTTGTTCTGCGGAAAGGGGCTGTTCGCGCGATTTATATTTATATATCGGATGGGGCCTGAAATGTCTCTTGGAATTGGATTTGGGAAGTGGATATATTGACATTTGCGTCCCAGTATTATGTCTTTCATATGAAAAAAAATGAGCGGGTGTTCGGGAGGGATTGTGATAGGCAAACATTGGTATACACTACGAGGCAAGCATGGATTGGATTTGCGGGACGGTCGTCTCCACAAAGTAACAGGCTTTTTGTGGGTCGGTGTATGTGCTTCTATGTATAATGGGATTCCCATTAGTGTTTAACCTTTGAAATGTGATAAAATTGAACAAAACTTTGTGTAAGGTTCCATGAAAATCAACACTTTTGAGTTTGAGTGAGTTTGAGCCAAGTAGGCGTCTAACGAAATGGCACAACCGTATACACTGGACAAATTTGATTACGGTGGGGAAGATACCTCTGTCAGTGTACGATGGATGAAGTGGAAGAAAGGATTGTACATTTACTTAGAGGCAGCTAGCATTGAAGGCGAAAAGAAAAAGGGAAACAATACTCTGATCGGAAGAGACATGCTGCAGAATATCATTTAGAAGCAGGTGACAAGGTATATACCAATATAAAGAACTTTAAAAAAAAACAATAAATTGAGTATACATTTCGAACCGACGACTCATACTGTAGAATCTAATACAACGGAGACGTTCAACTAAGAAACGATGAGACTGGGACTTTGATTAGACGAAACGTGGTAGGTACACCTAAAGAAGGTAGAAGTTCAGAGGACGGTTTTAGACGGACAGAAGATTGTATAGAACAAAGTGAAAATATCGAAGATGAAGGTTATGACACTAATCAAATCAGTAAAAAATTAAAAATTAATAATAAATAAAAGAATAATAATAAATAAATAAAAAAGAGTTGAAAGAAAACACAAGTTTATTGTTGATTACTCTTGTTGAATATTTTCATTGCTTAAAGAGTTTAATTCACAAACAACTGTGATTATTTTGTGTAGGTATAACTTAATTCCGTAAGTAGTTGTTTTCAATTAGAAGTGAGAATAAAGACAATTAATTAAATTGTAATTTATTATTCATGAATAACTATCAAATAAAAAAATTATAATATTTAAAAAATAAATGATAAGGAAGGGATGTAGTGAATCTGTCGTCTCGTGCGATGCACCGGCGGGGGGCGGGCGCGCGGTGGCAGTGGCAAGCCGACCGGGAGCGAGTGAGGACGTTCCGCACGGCATGCGCTCAGCAAGCCGATATAATATAGATCTTATTTTTAAAGTAGGGACACAACACGCGGTATAGCGATCCGGTAGTGTTACCGTATTTAATCGGCGGTAATCGCCACACACGCGCATCGTGCCGTCCCTTTTCTTTACTACGTGAAGCGGACTGGCCCAAGGGCTCTTAGAGGGTTGGCAGATACCCATCTTCATCATTTTGGCGAACTCCTCTTTTGCGGCTTTATACTTATCTGGTGGTAGCGGTCTCGCCTTGGAGAATAATGGTGGGCCTGTGGTTTCGATATGGTGTACCACCTCGTGTTTCGAGGGTTCCTTGAATGACATGGGTCGTAACGCGTCTGGATACCTTTTAAGTAAGTCGTAGTACGCCAGGCGCGGTCCGAAGGGGGGGGTCACAGGGGACATGACCCCCCCCAAAATCTAAGGTCAAATTGAAAAATCTCAAAAATTTGCCTAATAATAAAAGGAAACTAGCTATCCTCTAACCGCGATAAATTTATAGTTTGCTGACATCTAGTGGTGTTTTTATGAACTACGTACGATGGCCAAAATAACTTGGAAATGACATCTACGTAGTTTTACGTAGAACTACGTAGTTTTGGTAATCCTAGCAAAATCGATATGCGTCGTTATGATAAAGATTGTATAACAATATTCTAATAATGTAATTTGTCGGTTTATTGTAAAGATTCAAGATAAAGGCTGTCCACTTAGTTGTGAATTGGGTGAGTGACCCCCTCCAAAATTTCTGTCTGCGACCGCGCCTGTAGTACGCATGGCTTTCGGTGACGGTGTGTACTGCCTGTTGGTCCGTTTTCACAGTTACCGTACTTACTGATAGATCTGTGACACGGTCAAGGAGTTTTTTTATTATGTAGATCTATTAACAGCTTGAAATGTTTCAGGAAATCGGCCCCTATGATTGATATTTTTACGTCGGCTACGATGAATGTCCAGCGAAAATTTCTACGTAATCCTAGGTTTAGACATATTTTTTTTCGCCGTACGTACTTATAGGTGTTCCGTTCGCGGCATATAGCTTGTACGTGGCTTCTGAACATTATTTTACTTTTCGCCAAGACCGATATTTCCGCACCGGTGTTGATAAGAAACGTTTCGCCTGACTGTTTGTCTACTAAACATAAGCGGCTATTTTTGCTGACACCGACTCCTGCTATGGCCGGTGTCGAATCTAGTGTTTTGTTACTAACGCTGCACGGAGGCCTACATTTTTTCCCTTTTTACCTTGCATTTTGTGATACCAACATGTAGCGCTCGACGCGCTGTGGGCTGCATCCTGACGGGCATTGTGTTGATGTACACGGGAGCAAAACCGGTTCTTGTCAAGCTGCCGCGAGTCGGAGTAAGAGCGATAGCGGCGGTAATTAATTTGTAATTGTTGTATCTTGCGGGTGAGTTCAGCTATTTGCTCAGTCAAACTACCTTCAGCAGTCATTTTACGCGTACCTACTTAGCAATCTAGACACGCGGCAGCGTGTCAAGACAAGTTCAAGCAAAGGAACTGGCTAGCCAGCGCCGAGTGTAATATTACACGAACCATCTGTAGCCACTTTTGACCCCTTTATAACTCAAAAACTATTTAACTTAAACAAACCAAATTTTCTACATATAAAGAGACCCTCAAGATAAACAAGAAACCCAAAATTTAAAAATACGGATAAAACAGTTAAGTAGTTATTAACATCCGAAAATCGTCATTTCATTGACTGACTCATTCATAGATAGATCAAAAACCTAACTCACTTCCAGATGACCTAGAAAGTTCAAATTTAGCCTTTAGCTAGGTGATAGTGTGTGTACAAAGGAAAAAATCAGAAAGCAGTGAATTTATCTAATTTGAGTATTTTTTCCATTAAACAATTTTATAAGGTAAGGTTAACGCCTGGCAAAACTTTAAGAGCAAAATGTCTTTATTTCACCTCTATTACAACTTCATGCAGTAATGTTAAAGCGGTTTAAGTGAATACTTAACTTTGTTAGGTGACGATTATTTGTCTGTTTTAAAAAAATAACATAAGCTGGGAGTACCTCCACGCTAGCATAAGCAGAAAACGAGTTAAAAAAAATTGCAGATAATGAATGGGCAATGCGCGCTGATATTTTTAACATACAAGAAAATATAGAAAATATTACTAAACACACCATACAGAGAAAACGCAAAAAAAAATAACTCTATATAAAAAGTATTATATTCATAAAGGTATAAGTAATTTCTAAGTATAGTAATTTTCTTTACAAAAAGTAATGATATCCCACCAAAAACATAAATGTGAAAATGGGAGCCAAGTTCAACAGTCGACTTTGCCGAAAAAAGAATTGAGATCTAAATGTGTGCCAAGTTCTGTAGGCAGTCCAGAAATTTATTTACAAAGACATGAAATTATTAGATGGATTTCAAACTCAATCATTATTTTTCCCTTATAGAATAATGCTTATTTCAAAATATGACTTTTTCATTCTATTTAATAGAATTATTTACACAAAGCAAACAACTAATAACCTATTTGACTTGGCTAGTTTTTACCAGTTTCTAAATCAAATATTTAGGACAATAAAATCTTACAAGTTATAACCGTCAATAAGATCAATGTGAGAAGTTCTGTAGCCTATAATATAAGATAAATAGCAGATCCACAAGCAACGACCTATATTTATAAAACTATGATGGTACTATATATGGTTCTTTTGGCATCAATAGGCACTAGAAAGGCATTATACATTGGCATACATAGAATACCTAAATTCATTGTTTAAGTTCCGTGGGTCTGCTGGCCTGAGCCACACAGCAGGGTGTTAGCTTGCCGAAATAGATAGATTGATAGGTAGGTATGACCATGCCAAATTTCAGCTCTGTAATACCAAGGGTTTCTTAGGAAACCCGCGGATAGACGGGACATAAGGGTTCGCATATTACTACGGAACCCTAAAAAGTCGTTTTTAACAATCAATTATTTTTGCAACATTCTACCAGTTCTCCCCTTTAATTTGATAAGCGCTTAGTTAAAATTATATATTTTTCAGTTTCAACCAAGTTTCGGTTTTTGTTGAACGATGAACTACATTATAGTTTTGTTGCTTTTTGTGAATTTGTTTGTTGATGTGACATGTCCCTATCCTCCAGTAAGTTTGTTTTAAAGATGCAGTTAGATGCGTCTTGCTTGGCCTCTGAATACTGGGGTAGCTTGGTAGGGGTAGATGGAACTGGCGGAATCTTCAGTCTCTTTAATTCGATTCCTAGTCGGGGAAAATATTGTTTAAAAAGTATATGTTTGTGCAAATAACGACTGTTGTGTCTGTCGTTGTTTGTATCCCACGAAACCCACGATACAAGGGTGAACCTTAGTGTGGGCCTTAAACCACAGACCCACCGCGGCGCACGAAGAGGCCACGTACGTGTCTTAAGCTTCGCTTTGTTAAAAATGTATGTGATTGTGTCCACTGCAACCCACGAACATGCTTACGCATAAATATGACCAAATGCAAGGTTGCAATTATCTACTTATGTAGATAATTGAGTAGATAATTGCATTTATCTCTTAATGCAATTATCTACTCAATGAGTATAAGATTAAAGCACAAATTAGATTTTGATTTAATCCACGCAGCTAAAATACGCCGCGTGCTCGTGCACAGCATGTGCAGCGGTGGGTCTGCGCCTTTATGTGTGTGTGGAATTTATTTGGGGAAAAAACTTACTTACAAAGTACTTACAAAAACCTGTCATCTACGGCGGTTTGCAAGAAAAGAGGCAAATCACAGTTAAATGCAAAATGGATCTGTGCTTAAGCAGACTACAGGTTAATCTTAACAGAATTCTGTGATAAGGTGGAAGAAGAAATCCAAGCTGCCTCAGTCGTGCTGCCTTCAGACCGCCGCGGCCGGTATCTCGCAAGCATCACGCGAAGACAAGCAGTGGTGAGTACTGTAGTGTGGTTGCAACTGCAGCCAATATGTTTCTTATTTTGGGAGCTGTTAGCTATTAGTTTCCAAGTTTGCCGTTCCAGGAAATTACCATAAACTGCTATTTTGTTGGTTACGCCTTATCGTGATTTGACCGACGATATATATCTGTAGTCCAGAGCCTTTGAGTATGGATATGTTTTATAGAGGTATCAATCTAAGCAAGAGCAAAGAGTCGTATTTGCTGCTCTTTGCACACTTATTGCGTACGTCCATTAAAAAAAAAGAGACAGCCAAAGACAACTAAGCCATCTTGAAGCGCCGCGCGCCACAAGCCAAGTCTCGGTCATCCAGCTGGAGGTTTTACTAAGTGTGAAGTTTTTGGGATTTAACCAGGAAAATACTTATTGTTGTGGTGATATTTGTGATTATTTATAAACAAAAATGACTATATTATGTGCAGCTAGCGGCTGTAAAAGTAAAATGGGTGTTTTGACGGAAAACGGGCAAAAAATATCGTTCCACCGGTAAGTAATAATCAGTAAAATGCTAGACAACTCCTGCATTAAGTCATGATAGGGTCTGCAAAGCATGTCAAATTGTTACTTGAACGTAATGATGGTCATTGACCGATTTCTATTTCCTTGTTTATAAAAAATATTGATTTGCTTACGATATTATTGAAAAAGATCCCCGCAACTGACATTTCACATACCATCATAGTGTTGTACTCGGTCGGAACGTTTAATAACAGGTTCGCTAGGATGCCATTTAACAATATCATCACGATCCAGGTTTAATTAAATGATGACCTAGGAAAGTTCATAAAGCTACGACTTTAATATCGTCAGCGATACGACGTTACCCGGTTCGTGATAATATTGATAACCCACTCTGTTGAAACTATAAAGAATTTGAATTGTATGTATTGCTCTCATAATATAACTTTTTGTAGGTTTCCGAAGGATGACCAACTAAAACAGAAATGGGTTGCAAACGTGGGAAGAGGAGAGAGGAAACCTACAAACTTTTCTCGATTGTGTTCCCTACATTTTGAGCCAGCTTGTTATCGAGATGGATTATACTGTTGGTATCGCTGAAATAAGTAGGCCAAAAACATTATTGAAAATGACTCTAAAAGTCTTTAATTTGTGTGACAAAACAAATATTTTTGAGCTCATAGCACTGAGCATTGCGTTAGCAATCATCACTTGCATTTACTGATTAAGGCGATTGTTGATTTGTATTTCAAAACAAGAATACATTACGAATGCAAAAAAAATACTGCTGGAAAAGAAAATATCAGAAATAAATTTACTAAATTAATATTGTTTAAAGGTCAGTAATTTTGAAATAAAACAGTTATACTACATCACAGTAAAAAATATTTTTATTTATCACCATCCTGTCAAGTCCTAATTTATAGATCTTGCCAAATATCTAGCCCGCTCTGAATACAGCGCGACTAAAACGTAAGTGATTATATACTCATTGAGCGCGCCACCGTCGCTATAGCAAAAAAAAAATACCAGCCAATCGCGAGTCGGACTCGCGCACTAAGGGTTCCGTAGCACTAGCATTATCTTAAAAATGCTAAAAAAAATATTTAAAAAAACTACTTGCCCGATTTCGTTCAAACCAATTTTCGTTGTTAGTTTTATTGTAATATACATCATATATTTTTTTTAGATTTATCTATCGCTTATTTTAGAAGTTAGAGGGGGGGACACAAATTTTTCAACTTTGGAAGTGTCTCGCGCAAACTATTCAGTTTAGAGAAAAATGATGTTAGAAACCTCAATATCACTTTTAAAAACCTAACCATTGATACTACACACTTATGGGTTTGATGAAAAAAAAAATTTTGAGATTCAGTTCTATGTATGGGGAACCCCAAAATTTTTTGTTTTTTTCTATTTTTGTGTGAAAATCTTAAAGCGGGCTTCAGAATACATAATTATACTTACCAACTTTCAACAGTATAGCTCTTATAGTTTCGGAAAAAAGTGGCTTTATAAAAGTAGGACGGACAGACAGACATGACGAATCTATAAGGGTTCCGTTTTTGCCATTTGGCTAAGGAACCCTAAAAAAGGGGTCAGCGGGGAGCTGCGCGAGGCAACTTTAGAGCGGACTAGATATTTGGCGAGATCTGTACTAACTCAAACACATACCACAGTTTACGCATGATCCATATAAATTCGACTAGAACTTTCTTGACCAACACCTACTACGATCACTAGGTAGTTGTCATTTCCAGCAGTTGCTAAGTTTAATGGGCCTAAATGACAGCTGGCTGTCATTGAAAGTGATCGTGAAAGGTACGGGAGTTATATGAGCCCAAGAAGCTTATATATCTAACGACCACTGGAGATTGCACGCCGAAGCATGCTTTGAAATAAAAAACGATGACCTTGCTGTCAAGATATTATGACTGTCCAAAACATGACAAAAAAATGTCACTGTCCTTTTCGCTCAAACAGTATAAGTTTGAGTCTCTCACTCAATTCAGTGACATTTTTATGATTTGAGGGTAAAAATCTTCTTTTCCAAGCTAAGTTCGGGATGCAATCTCCAATGGTCGTACTATGCGTTTCAAAGAAGCATAGGAGCGCACCAACGGCTAATTTCACACGACAACTGTCAAATTTAGTATGGTAAACGTACCAAAAACTAGTGAAGTTCGTGCACATTTCCATACATTGCGAATTTCGCAATGCCTTTGACAGCGCTATTCTTATTTGAAACGCATAGTAAAGAGATATAAGCTTCTTGTATGAGCCCTTTGATATTTCTGGCCAAAAGATCCTGATCCAAATATACATAGATACCTACATGACGAAACGTCTATTATTGAGACTTCTAGTTTTATGATTTTATTTAATTTGACCCTGAAAGTTGTTTTTGTAATCATGACGAAATAATAATTATCCATTTCCGAAGTTAATGTTACTACCTACCACTACCCGACTACCATGAACATACTATAAATAACTAGTACTATTAACAGCTATTCTGAGCCGTTGCTAGCTCAGTACATCACTATTGCTATATGATAGCATAAATAGGTAACTATAGCACAAATGGCGACACGGCTGACAGAGGAGGTAACAGATGCAATATATTTAACTCTGTCACTCTTAGGTCATATTGCATATGTAGAAAGAAAAGTCTATAGGTGTTTTGTTTCTAATCGATAAAATCCCTCTATAAAACATATCCATACTCAATGTCCAGAGCCATTTAAGTTACTAAAAGGTTACCGGTTCTCTTTATGAAATTGTTATAGATTTCACCATTTTATATACTAAAAATGAGGTCTTAAGGCGGTTGCTGTGAAACCAAAATTGAAAAAGTCCCACTAGATGGCGCTGTTTTTAGAATCGGTAATTTCGTCATGTTTTTCTCGATTATTTTATAATCAAGACAAGTTTTGCATAATGTTTTGAAATTGCCGAAAGCCTGTATCTATCTTTGACTGTTATAGTAAGGATTCAGTTTATTTTAATGTTTTATTTTCCCGTGTATTGCGAAAACGTGCAATAAAAGTTTATTACGCACACATAGACATTCTAATTGCGAGTTTCGTTCATAAATTCTCGCGTATTTATCTGTCAATTTACTAGTAGGAGGCGTTTTATCTGTCAGATTATTAGGAATCTAAATACAAACCAAAATTTTGAGTTCGTAACTTCTCTATCTCTAGCATATTGATCTTTTCTAGCCGCTTTTCGATTCTTGAGCACACAAAATTCAGTTCAGTTTCAATCTGAATGCGATCAATGAGGTGAGGCAACCTTCTTAAGAATTAAAGAATGATGGGTGACCGTTTTTATGCTTCAGCAGAACATTCAAAAATAAGTGAAATTATATTTGAAAGCAGTAATTAAGGTTAGGTACCCCATTCTAAAAGATGACTATGATAGGTGACTGTTTATGTGCTTCACTCAGCAATAGGTACCTTTTCGAACCCGAAGCGGATTGTTAGTAGGTACCTATAAATCTAGGTAGGAAATCAAAGTTGCGTTATGGTGTTGAATAGAAAGTCCAAGTTCATATTGTACTTTTCGCAAAATGTTCTATTCGTAAAATGTCTTTTTTTTTAATGACTTACATATTATTTTGAACTGAATTACGTCTAGGCGGGGTCCCGCCACTGGTAGGTGAGGCCGCAGGAAAAGTCAATATAGGGCCTCAAAAATTCAAGGTGGCCGAATTTTTTCAAGGAAAATTCTTTGTAAATTTTGATATGGGTATCTATTTACTGATTATCGGGGGTGTTTACGAAAATGACATCCATTTTGAAACCCACGATGACGGATATTCGTTTTTACATAAATATTACCATATGTAAATTATAAGTTTAAATGACGGACATAATGTTTGCAAAAGAAAATACTGGCAAGTTTATGCCTCCCTGAAAGCATACCAACTGCGACCAGCTTTAGCATAAAATATGTCTTTCAAAACGTTTCGTGTTAGGGATGGCTTTGCAAAAATTGAAACCCTGATTCAGAATATCATTCTGAATAACTTTTCAGTGGAATTTTCCACTAATTTCACGTTATATTGATTGTTACACCAGATTTCACTCGTTTCTTGTTGTTATCCTGGCTGTTACGCGAGTTTAACCACGACGAAGACCCTATTCCCGTTGGTACTACCGCAGAAGAGATCGAGTATCGATGTAACACATTAGAATAGGGTTTCGTAATAATAAGTAAAATATTTAAAGTTGTGCTTTTCTGACTATGCTATTTCATAACGCTATTATCTGAACTGGTAGCAAATTAGAGTATCTATTTTTCGGTTTGAATGAGTCACGGTGTTTGAACAATTGTCTACCAATAACCCTTTCTAGTTTGAAGTCTGTTCGTTAAAGTCCCATAAAATTCATTAGCCAATGGATATACATCGTGTTATATCGTCTCTACAATAAACATGATATCAGTTACAAATACTTAATTCTTAATTTGTGGTTTTTCTTTATTAGTCAGGTTAAAAAAAGGCAAAGAAATGTAGTTACGTTTTTCAAAATGAATGAGAGATTATATTTTTTATCAAAATAAAAAGACAACATAGAGCCTGTCCACCATATTTGGTGGAACACCAATCAGAACGACATACGTTACGTCGGCAAGTGTTTCAAAATAACCCAATAAAAAGAAAATCCAAAATTAAATTCAAAAGTGAGACGGTCGCAAATCTAGGAATCAGTTGCGCGGTTAATCATCCATTAATGTCATAGACTCATATACTTGACATTTGTAAACATGACAGTCTTGCGCTTAAATTTAAAATATTAAAATTAATTACATTGTTTTAAAAAAAATTTAAGCCCAGGAACTTACAAACGGTGTCAGTTGAATTATCTTAGGACTCGAACATCTACACGAGGAAGAAAGGATTACACTAAATCTCTGTTATTTCGTTTTATATGACAACGAGCTTCTTAAATTGATTTTCTTCACAGAAATGATTTGGAAATTGTTTTTTTTAATCACAATAAAGTTTGTTTTCTTTAATAATTAATGTTACAAAAGATTATATTTTTCGCAAAGGTTTATTATTCCAAAAAATATAGCAAATATCAGCACCAGCCAAATATCACAACGGAAGAACTTAACAACAGAGATCTTAATGTCGTACTCCTCTTGAACTTTTTTACAAGTACATAGTTCATTACTGGAAACGGAGTGAGATAATAGCTTAACTTTGAATATTTAGCTAATTATTACGAAAAAAAATGAGTAAGAAAATTTGTTAAGTTAAACGATTAAAATAATGTAGACAATGTATTAAAAGCTAAACAATAATTCAGTAGGTGCTAGGTACCAGTCATCACACTACTCTCCTTATCAATCTATGGAATTTATCAAACAAAAAAATTAAATTGTTGGCGGCCATATTGTTTTTTTTAATAGTGTAATCTATTCTACTAATCAAGACTTTTTATTTGATACCCATACTGAATATGTAATTTGTAATCCGCCATTTTGCAGCGGCAGCCATCTTGGATTTACAATGATACCGAATATATTAAATTATATTGTTATCCAAACTAAAGGTGTGTACTTACCTACAAAATTTTAGATCAATCCGTCAACAGGAAAGGGTCAAATTTCAATTACTAGATAACAAGGCAAGCTAAATAAAATCGTTTAAAAACATTTTGATGTGTTTTATCGATAATCGATGCGATGTCTACTGTGGTGTTTGTTACCTATGGGAAAAGTAACCTTTGCGTAAAAACCAGTGTTGCCACAAGGAACGAGTGAAATCTGGTGTCACAACCAGGGTTACCATTATAGTCTATATTATATTAAAAAATTATAATATTCGCGTAAAACATAAACATCAAAAACATACATCGCATTCTGTACATTGCGTAGCGCTAAAGTAGATAACGATACCTCCTTGACGTTTCCGGGAAAAATGGTTATTTGGGACCGATCATGATCTACGGTTTAAGAAATTACATAATTCGCTTACCTACTGAGAAATACAATTGCGGGTACTTGCTAACAAAACAGTTCCATATAGATATATATTAATGTACCCATATCTGTGATCATATATTACACTTACACTCTGTATAAGCTCGACAGTGTATCTATACATATTATAAAGAGGAAAGATTTGATTGTTTGTTTGCATTGAATAGGCTCCGAAACTACTGGACCGATTTGAAAAATTCTTTCAACATTAGACATAGGCTACATAATTTTCCCGAATTCCCACGGGAACGAAATCCCGAGTGGAATGCTGGTATGTCTATAAAAACATATTCATGAAAATATCATGGATTCCAAATTGAAAAAACGATCAAAAATTAAAATAACATAGTAAGCCAAAGCTTGTACATAAGTTATTTTTTTAAAAGGACATTTTGAGAAAAAGACATAAATATTAGCCTAACCACTTTTTGAAAAATGTCCTTTTTCGACAAGGACATTAGGTACGCGAAGAGAACATTTTGAGAAAGGACATTTTAAGAAAAAGGACATAATGAGCCTGAATTCTTGAGGATTATATCGTATTAAATTATAAATAACTAGCTTTCTGGCCGCGGCTCCGCCCGAATGGACTACAGGTTAATTCATACCCAGCTATGGGATAAATCGTAGCTTATGTCCTTTTTCAAGGTCTAATCTATCTCTGTACCTAGTTTCATCAAAATCGGTTTAGTAGTTGAGGCGTAATAACTAAAAGAATAACTGAGAGACAGACAGACACACATTACTTTCGCATTTGTGATATTAGTTGGGAATTCTTCTTCTCATAAGTGTGTGACGAACTTGGCTGGTGTTTCTTGGGATTTGAATTAATAACTAATCATACCAGGTTATACAAATTAAAATGAGAGACTCGTTTAGAAGTTTTTTAAATCAAAATTTTATTTTTCAAAACTATGACGAGCTGATATTATTATTTTTTCCGTTTTATACTTGATGGGCCCTTTATAAGACGGTGGATCTCTGCATTAGAGATTGGAAGGCATTCTTTTGGCAGCATGCATGTTTTATAAAAAATTGTCTTGTCCCAATGCACCTTCCCGACGTTCTGAGTTGACCCTGTATCTGTAATGAAACTACACTGGGCGTCAAAAATAAGTAGTACACTTTTCAAATTGCAATTACTCCTAAACTATAGTAGTTACACTTATGAAATAAAAAGCAGTTTATAGTAAACTTAACGAAGTTTATTAAAGTTATATTTTATTTGGCATGAATAAAGTTTCAAACTTAAAATTAAGATAAATACTAAAAAGTATCAATTTTTAACGATATGTCAACCACTTAATTTTCACGTTTTGGAACTTTTTCACAATTTAATAACTTGTGTTGCCGCCTCGGGCTCTAATTACAGCTTGGATCCGGTTTGGCATGCTGAACACTAAGTTTCGGAGGCGGTGTTGGGGAATATTTTCCCATTCTTCTATCAGCGCATGTTTTAGAGCCCTGAGTGTGGCAGGAGGTGGACTGCGCCTTCTGACTAGCCTCCCAAGCTCATCCCAGGCGTGTTCAATCGGGTTGAGATCTGGGCTTCTCGATGGCCAAGCCATCAAGTTGATGCCAACCTCCTGAATGTACTCTTGTACGTGGTGAGCAGTGTGTGGCCGGGCGTTATCATGCATTAGGATGGCTCCATCACCCATATTTATTAAATATGGCCCTGCATACTCGTTGAGGATCTCCGAGGCATATCTTTCACCAGTCAAAGTCCCATTTTCTATTACCACAAGCTCTGTGCGACTCTCTGAAGAGATACCAGCCCATACGTGTACAGAGCCCCCGCCATATTGGACTCTTTCCGAGATACAAGCTTGAATGTATCGCTCACCGGGTCGTCTGTAGACTCTCCGCCGTCCATCTGAAGTGTATAAAGAGAATCGAGACTCATCTGTGAATAAAACTCTAGCCCATTCTTCTTCGCCCCATTGTACGTGTTGACGGGCGTAGCGTAGTCTTGCTACGCGATGCTCTGTCTCAAGTTTGGGGCCATTTGCTGGTCTTAGAGGCTTCAGGTTAGCTTCAGCAAGTCTTCTTCTCACTGTACTCTCACTGATGTAGTCTGTTCGGGTCCGAAGAAGCTGTTGCTGAACCTCAACTGCATTAAGGTGTCGATTTCTTAACACAGTGGAAACAATAAAGCGATCTTCTCGGGTACTTGTGCACCTGGGTCTGCCATTACCTCGTCTCCTTAGATGGTTTCCAGTCTCTTCGTACCTTTGCTTTACTCGCTGAACCGTTCTTAAAGTTACACCCACCCTCCTTGCAGTACGACGCATACTGATGCCCACTTCGAGAAAAGCTAAGATTCTTGCACATTCTTCTGGTGAAAGAGGCATGATTAGTCAAATTTACTCTCTGAAGATACCTATGCTTTTCAATTACAATTGCTTTATCAGCAGCGAATGTGTCAAACACAAAAATCCTAAGTAAGACAACACCTTTCAACAGTTTAAAAAAAGTGTTTTTATTTATTCGTTTTTTTTAAAGTCAAGCATTATAAGTTCTTATAATGCATGAAGTTTTTATTGAATAAGATTAAATTTTCTTTTTAACCTTTTTTGTTTCAAAGGTCTAAGTTTTATAGTTTGGGAGAAATCGCAATTTTAAAACTGTACTACTTATTTTTGACGCCCAGTGTATTTCTTATTTACTCTAGAAAAAGGCAATGAATGAGCCTGTCTAATGCTCATTGATTGCAAAAATGAAGTTTTTAAAATAATTATCATATTAAAAACACTCAAAAGCGGGGTGTTTGTTTCTCTTTATACGGCGTTTATCTTTATAAGGCGACTTTGATAAGTAAACGAACCTTTAGAGGATAATTTTCTATAAAACTGAAAACTTTCCTCAAAGAAATTCTCAAAATAAATTCCACTTCTAAAATTTTTATACCTACTATGGAGGTAGGTATATCAGCTGATAACTCGAGTTGGATGGAGAGGCAAACTATTGTTTCCACATTTAGACCTGATCCTTGGGGAAAGCTTTTCAGTTTAGTGGGAAAACAGAACGGGACCCTTTCTGCGGCTACAATAAAACAAAATGAAAACTTGTTGTAGATTACTGCTACTAGAATGTTCACTTATTATAAGGCTTACAAATACTTACGACGCATTTTTTGGTTCATGGTTTAGGAAAAATATAGGTAACTCGACTGCTCGAGACAGCTTGGGATTCGGCCTCGGTCACGCGTAAGCTGTTTGGCGATTTGCTTATTTCAATCGAATGGCAACCGGACGTTCTTATGAACAACCATTTTTACCATTCTCAAATTAGAGGAATCACAAAATTTACAAAATTATATTCATAACAAACAAATCAATGACATTAACTTGATACATTTCATAATTTGTGACATTAATAAAAGTGCGTTTGAAAACTATACATTTCGGATAAAGCCTTGTAAAAAAATGAAAATAAATAAATAAGAAGCATTTCTAAGTAGTTTTTGTAATATATGTGTTATATTAAATTTAAATTTATTTAAAATAACGTGATTTTTAAATCATTTTACTTATTTTTTTTACTAAACAAAGTAAACAGTATCACGTCTCAGAACGGCCAGTTTATGTATGTCGGGAAACATTTCCTATCGACGTATCTGCCAGTTTGTGTAAATGTAACGCACACAAACAGAATCCAGGCAAAAATTTTAATAATTTCGAAGACTTATAATTTCAAAATGGTTTGATTTATTAATAATTTTATTCGGTTGCCGAAAACTAGATTTTTTAAACAATTTTTCAAAGTAGTTTGGAGAATCTGATATAGTTTCAGTCCGGCGTGTATTGGTGAAACGTGTTGTATGAAAATGACACCTCAGCAACCGCCTTAAAGACCGTAACCTGCCGTAACTATATGTAGTGATAAGTCAAAAATCTCCATTATATGCTAGTTATTTACATTTCTAGGTTACCGCATGGTTTCGTTTTTGTCATGTTGTCTAGCTTGATTCAATTACCATACGTAATAGTAAGACCATGAAATGTTGCCGAACACAAATTTAAGACGGCCCTAATCGCGGTATTTTGCACAACAATTATTGTTCGTTTGGTTTAAAATTGCGTATTCATTTTTGTCACTAGGGTGTGACAAAAATGAAAAAAGAAAAAATGGTAATCTATAATCGTTTGGATTTTTTTTTGCTGTGAAAAATTCAAACCAATGGTTATTTTATTAACCAAATAAACAGACCCGTATTTTCTCGCGAAAAACAGAGTAAAGTGGCAAAATTATCCCCAAACGTCTGGTAGCTAGGCCAAAAACCTCTAAAAAAAAAGGGGGATAGTTTTAATCGTTCACTATCTGTCAAAATAACGATTACATTGTTCAGAGTAAAAGTTCATCAAGAGGTACTTTTCCAACGTAACGATCATATTGAGTAGTAATTTTTTTCATCCATCCGAATAGGCAAAGGTCGGAGCCATACAGCCAAATCTTTCTTAAGTAATTTCTTCTACTTAAAGTCTTAATTTAAATGAAGGCTAAAGAAAGCCAAATCTTGATTTTTCTATTTAAAAGGCAATATGCCAAATCATAGTGAAGTACTACTAGTAATAACTAGCTTTCCGCCCAAGACTTCGTTCCCATGGGGATTCGGGAAAATTATGTAGTTTATGTCACCCGCTGATAAAAGAGCTATTTTTGGTGAAAGAACTTTTAAATCAGTTTAGTAGTTATTTCCTACCAAATAAACTCACATATTTTAGATAAGACAGTGAAAATAGTCAATATAATATCAAATTTCTTCACTATTTGTGGGTAGGTATTAGCATAGCTTTAACAAGGATTTAAGTACTCGTAAGAACAGGGGTTCCCTAACTTATTTGAGACGCGCCCCCTTTCGACCATAAAACAAATTCCGCGTCCCCCATGCTCCAGTCCAGATTATTAGGTCAAGATTAGGTCAGAATAAAAAAGTATTAAATAACAAAATAAGTATTTTTAATGCTAATTAAAGTTTTAAAAAAATCATACAAAAGGTATTTGGTAAGTAGAACCTACTTATTGGGAATGTGATGGATGAGCTTGCATGGATTTGACGAGGTTTACAATTCTTGGCTTAACCATAGAAATCGCACAACACAACGTTAATCACTACTACCAATGTCTTTATTTATATACTTTGGTTTTTTTGTAACTACAGCAGAAAATCCCCTTTCATATAAATATTTACTTGAGAAGGGTAAATAGGTACAATTGAAGTGCTTTTTCTGCTAGTTTGGGGTAAATTGAGAAATATTTGACTTAAGTTAAGAACATTAAGTACCTAGGTGTATATTAAGCAGTTCGATAACGACAAAAGCCCTCAGGATTTTTGACTGAGAAGCTATTACAACACTTATCCAGGATACAGAGGGTTTGAATAAAATAATTTATTTTACATAATAAATCAAGAAAATGTATTACCTAATTAAGTTATAACATAGAACACGTGAAAATTCAATAACATAAAAGCCTTTAATAACTATCAAAAATGTTCAACACAGTAAACAAACAACAATAATTAGGGATTAGGTATAGTATAAGTAAGGTAAATTTTATTTTCATTATTAATTCAATAAATCTATAAATCTATTTAATAAGTTTGGTGTATAATCCTAAGTCTATGCTTTTAATCTATCATATTTGTCTAAACATAAGGCTTGTAACACATCTTTCACAAAGTACCCAGAAAAATTACAATTATTTTTAATACGGGCACTATTTAAATACTGGCTTATGTAGAATAGAAATGACTAAGTAGGCCTCTTGACTTCTAAATTGAACTCTTAATCTTGGCACTTACCATTTATCTTTTCTTATTATCATTTACTAGCTTTCCGACCGGGGCTCCGCCCGCGTGGACTACAGGTTATATCGTGCGCAACTGTGGGATAAAATGTAGCCTGTCCTTTCCTAGGCTCTAATGTATCTCTGTACTAAACTTCATCAAAATCGGTTCAGTAGTTTAGAAATGAAAGACGGACAGACAGACTATGTCTGAAGTTACTTTCGCATTTATAATATTAGTAAGGATAAATTAAAAAAATTGTGTCACTCCCTACATTTATTGCTTATAGGTTACTCTTAAACGGCTAAACCAATTTTGATAAAATGTAACTATAAAAACTTTTTATAAAAAAATTGAACCAACTTCAAAAAAGCAAAAAATAAATACAATATCATTTGATGTGCTATGTAGTACCTACCTACTGATCTGTTTGAAGTCGGTGCAAAGACATTTTTAGTGCAAATTATAAACTTTTCCTTTTTTAAAGTCGGTTAATAAAACGAAGTGTAAGCTTTGCAAAAGTTTAAGCGAATCATTATAATGTATTATTTATTTTACATACACACTGATTAAACAGAGAACACCCTTTTTTTGAAGTCGGTTTATATACTAAAACCTTCTCCTGAATGTAACAAATACTTTTCTGAAAACCACATCAAAATCGGTTCAACCAAACGCGAAATTATCGCGAACAAACATACATACATACATACATAACATACATACATACATACATACATACATACATACATACATACATACATACATACATACGTACATAACCAAGGTTGCCGATAAGATATTGCTTCTTAGCAATGGGGCCGCCTTTTGTACCCTAACTTTATTACTGTTCATAATGTAACTTTTACTCTGTCTCATGTTCTGTAATGTTGGTGTGCAATAAAGTATATTTGTATTTGTATTTGTACATACAGGTCAAACTGAGAACCTCCTTTTTTTGAAGTTGGTTAAAAATCATCTCGATTACGTTAGCTTTCAAACAAAAGAACTGCCTTCGAAATTGGTCCATTTGTATAGAAGCTACAATGCCACAGACATAGACACACAGATACACAGACTCACAGATACAAACGTGAAACTCATAACACCCCTCTTTTTTGTCGGGGTAATGAGATGATCCTGGACAAATTACACGGTGCCATCTAAAATCTGAAACTAAGCAAGGATTGGTACTGGTGCGTTACTTTTTTTTTGTAAATATATACATTACTTACAATGGCCGATTTGGTTGGTTGGTATGTGGCGCTGCCTCTATCAACGGGTCCTAGGTTCGATTCCCAGTCGGAGCAAACAATCATGTAATAAGCAGATGTTTCGGGTCACGGGTATTTGTATTTGTCTTTGTGTATGTTCTGAGGGACCCACAACACAAGGGAATATAATTTGAGTGAGTAGCGTTTTTTTATTATTAATATCTACATCTACAGTAATACGTATTATATAGAGAAAAGATTTTATTGTTTGTTTGTATTAAATAGATAGGCTCCGAAACTACTGGACTGATTTGAAAAAACTCTTTCACCAAGTATACTATATTATGCCTGGATAACATAGACTACATAACTTTATCGAATTGCTATGGGACTAAAGTCCTAGATGGAATGCTAGGTGGGTTTTACCTAAACCCCTCACAAATATATATTTGAAAAAACGATTTTCAAATATGTTTGTGAGTCTGGAATTAAACTTGCAACCTTTGGATCAGAGCTATCAACTAGTGATGCAATGAATACCACTTTTACGAATACGAATCCGAATAGAAATAACGATTTTAATATTCTGCGAATACGAATAGATAAACATAATAAATCAAAGGCAATAAAACCCACTTTACAAGAAATGTGGAAATGTTTTTAATCATCAACTACGGATAAGTTTTTATTCAAAAAACAAAGTGTTTGTAAATTGCTGGACTCCGAACGATTGTTTTCCCAGCTCGGAGGGAGCGGGATACTCGAGGTGGAGGGAACGACGGCCTTGCGGTTAACTCGCGCTCGCGGTGCATTTCTTGAGCCGACAATGGCTCGTATTCGATGCCCCCTGCGTGTGCAATGTTGTGTAGAACACAACAGACACTAACGATTTGAGCTGCAGTCGCTGGCGCACAATGGAGTTTTCTGTTAGCCAAAAGACACCTTAAAAATATATATTTTTTGAAAATAAGTAGTTTAGTAAGTCCCTTAGGCCCGTGTTCACCAAAAATATAACCAACGGTTAAACCGCGGTTAGAAGCTAATCAGGCAAAATGTCAAAAAAAATGTATGAAAATGACATTGTCAAGTCTCTGGTTAGCTGCTAATCGTTGGTTAAATTTTTGGTGAACACCGGCCTTAATCAAATGAAAGTTTATTTAATTACTATATAAATACCTGCACCGAGCCTTCAGCACCCCTATACATCGCTCTACCAAGGAACGTACAGAGACGTGGATATCCGTGAAATAACTTTCTGGGGATTCCGGCTCTGCATTAAAAATTAGAATCATCATGCTTTTTCTTAAGGGATCCCCCCCCCCACATCACCTATGAATAAAAATACATTAGATAATTATGTAATTTTGTACGGACGGCCTCAACTCAGGTTACCACATGAGTGCACTCTGTGCTGTTGTGATAAGAGCGGTTTTGCAATGAAAATGAAGTAACCCGATGCGCTGGCCTTTGTACATTAAATATCAGGTAATTATTCTCCCAAACCTTACTATCATGGGAAGACCGCGGCTGTGAGAAGTCTGATGTTCAAATCAGCATCACATCGCCTATGTAAACACGAACAGAATAACAGTATGCTTTTTCGGCCACTTTGAATCTCTATTACTAAAAGACTTACTTTAAGAGACAGCTTTGATGATGATTTATATGATTTTATATACCTTCAAATTTTTACTTCTTGAAAAAAAACAACGCGTAAATTAAGATCAATACGTGTACTGCACTTTTTACTCTCTTCGTTTTGTTTTTTTTAAGAGCTATGGAAGAGCCGGGTTCTCCAACATCAGGCAAATTAATTGCCTACTAGGAGTTCCCTATTCCTATTAATACAATTGTCTTTAAAGTATTTATGAAATAAAATATTTAAATTTCTTTTAAATGTTGAATGGGCAACTACGTATATTTTAGTAGTGTTTTCTTTGATCCATCAGGATAGGAGCAAGTTAATTTTTATTCATACTTAGGAACTTAGGTGCTTAGTTAGGATAATCCAAGGTACTTAACACAAACGCTCACCTTAGTCTCCATGTCTAGTGCATCCGAGCGATAGACGGGAGACATACGTGGCCTTATTTCCTCGGCCAGTTCTAGGAACTGCTGGTGTGAGAGGTGATATATTTTCCTGAATTTCGCCTCAGAAATCACAGGCAGCCCTTCCCTGGCCGCGTTATTATTCCGCCGTGTTGCGGCTCTCTCCGCTGCCGCATCCTCTTCCATTGCATCATCAAATAAATCCCACTACAAAGCAAACATTTTTTCCTTCTTTTCCTTCCAGCAAATGAGGTCGCCGCAATAAACTTTTAAAAACAACTATACGTTTCATTTTTTTAGCATTAGAATCTTGTAAAATTTGAGTCTTTCATCTGTCACGTTAATGTGTGGCGAACGGAAAAAATCTAATAATTGCATATTATATTTTTAATTTACATTTTTAGGTTCTAAACGCCCAATAATGTGAGTGTTTATTCATATTTTTAATAATATTACATTGTAATTACAATTTATACTACGAAACTTAAATTAATACAAATAAAATATTCATTTCGAAAAGTTTAACCTATAAAAGATTTCATTCTTGAAGTTTCAAACATAAACATTGTAGCCAGAGGTTGCAAACATAAAATGTCACGGCACAGGTCAAACGTCACTCTTCTCTCACAAGTGTGCGAGTGCGATCAGTAAATTTTGCAGTTTGAGGGTTTTCATTTAATTTTGTTGTTATGTTTTGTTTGTTTTTGTTGTTGTTGTTTTAAGCCCCCGCAGTAAAGGGGGCCGAGAGAGGTGTGGGCGGGAATGTGTCAGCACGGTTTACCTTATAGTTGTTGTTTATCCTTACTTCCTTACTATATATACTATATTTCATATTTCTTTATTTGCCTTCAAATGTTACAATAAGTTCTTAAGCTAATTATCAAGTTCATCATTTGAAACCTTGTACAAGGTACAGCAAACTTATAGTCATTTAAAAAATACAATATTTTCTCATTATTATTATTTTTATATACAATCATTTATGTCAGTTTTTTTTTCTAAGTCTAAGTCAATGTGGTAGATTCTAATAAATTCAAGGTATGTTAATATAATCAATAGTAATAATATTCAATACGAAATTCAATGACAAATTAAATTATATTCTAATATTTTAAATGACAATTAAATAAATTAATTAATTACAGTTAATGTGATAGTTACAATTAAAAAAGTACCTTGTCATAATTAGTAAAAATAATTAGTCAAAATTTCTTAATGTTTCTTTTTGGAGAGGTAATTCAATCATTTTAGATACTCGTCAATTTTAAAATAACATTTTTCAATTAAGTACTGTTTCAGCTTATTGGAGAAAATTTCATAGTCAGATTCATTCTTAATGGCTTCTGGGATTTTGTTATATATTTTTACGGCTGAGTAGTAAGGACCCGATCTGTACAGCTCCATCGTTGAGTGTGTTTGTTACAAATTATTTATGTATTTTGATCTTAAATAATTGTATTTTACATGTTTGTCTCGTTTCAATGTGAATAAGTACATGTGTTTCGTGACAAATAGCGCCGTTGTGAATATGTAAAGAGAAAGTAGGGTAAGAATTTTTCGCTGGATACAGTATTTACTATATTTATATACTACTAGCATCCCGCTCGGGACTTCGTTCCCGTGGGACTTCGGGAAAATTATGTAGCCTATGTTACTCAGGAATAATGTAGCATCCTAATGGTGAAAGAATTTTTGAAATCGGTCCAGTAGTTTCGGAGCCTATTCATTACAAACATACAAACATACAAAAATAGGTACAAATCTTTCCTCTTTATAATATTAGTGTAGAAGTGTAGATATACAGGGCGACTTGAAATTAGAGGTATTCCTTTGAAAGGGCTGTAGAAGATGGAATTTGCAGTATTTTTCTAAAGGAGTACCATATGCGAACGCCTTGAAAGTGAACCATTTCAGAAAAATTTGGAAGTTAGTTATTTAAAAAAAATCAATAACTGATTTAAGTATATAAAAATTAATAAAAAAATTACTTGGTGGTATCCTGATATTTTTTGATTAGTTTTGTGTAACTGATATTTCATTAAATCTGAAAGCACAAAAACATCTTTATTTTATCAGCTTTCGAATAAGGCATAATAATCTCAAATCGTCACAGGGATTTGAGATTATTATGCCTTATTCGAAAGCTGATAAAATAAAGAGGACCAATGTAATAGGAGCAAGTCGAAAAAAAAAATCAAAAAACACAAATAACATACACGACAAAAATGATTTATTTGAGTTCATTTTCAAAGTGACTACCCCTGTTTCTACAACAAATAGGCATACTTTTACTCATTTTACTTTTCACAACATAAGTAGTCAGAGTATTGTTAATTTGTTGTGCTGCAGCTATTATTCTTCGTCTTACCGACCCACCCGGAACGGGTTGAATAGTATACAGGGTTTTTAAATATTTTAATTAAATCTATTTCATTTTGTTTCTAAGATCTACATCTAAAATAGCTTCAACTTGCTCTCTGTTTCACTACATATGGTTACGGCGGGTTACGGTCATTAAGACCTCACTTTTAGTATAATAAAATGGCGAAATCTTTAATAATTTCACAAAGACAAACAGTAACCTTTTTTGTAATATGAATGTCCCCGGGCTACAGATCTAATGTTATTGGTGGCACAGTTTGGACCTTTCAATAAAAAAAAAATCAGCTTTTTAATTTATCATAGTTTTTTGTTTGCAACAAAAATGTTTACTACAACTGCTTCTTTGTTTGACGTATGTGTTAAAATAATATTGTTATTTTGACACATACGTTCCTATTGAAACGTTCTTTTTTAGGGTTCCGTAGTAATCTACGAACCCTTATAGTTTCGCCATGACCGTCTGTCCGTCTGTCCGCGGGTTTCCTAAGAAACCCTTGGTACTACAGAGCTGAAAGGCATGATCATACATATAAATCACGCCAATAGAACTGTAGAGTAAAATCTTAGAAAACATTTTTTTTTCGGGTGTCTCCCATAGACGTGAAAGGGCGATGAATTTTTTTTTCTCGCCAATATCATCGAGTGCATTCCATCGAATGGAATGTCATAGGATAGCTTTTTAAAAGATAGAAGGGGTTTACTAAGAACGTTTTTCGATTCAGTACTCCGTTTGCGAAAAAATATATTTTTAAAGTGAATTTTTTTGTTAAAAACAAGTGTCCGGGGGGGACACTACCAGCTAAAGTTTAGCTGCTAAATGGAAGGAGGCTTTTAATACAGACTCGCCTTAGTTTTGATGCCTCACGACTGACTCAGTCTTTTAGTTCCCAACCTTTAGTTATAAGACTAGCTTTTTTAGTCGAGGTCTTTTAACGTAGAAAGCTGAGCTGTTACTTAAACAGGTTAAGGCGACTACAGCACCCGATAAAAGCAGCACATATAGGAATAGTGCCATCTCCGTCTCTCAACAGGCCTGGGCCGGCAGTGCGAACAATGTCCATATACGAAGTTTACGGTCTATGAAAGCGTACGTGCGTAAAAACATGTTCGAAAGTTAGAAAAATGAGATTTATGGAAAGTTAACAGCTTAAATCGAAAAATGCGTTAGCTACTTATCAAGAGTGTTCTATTACGAACATTTTGATAGCAAATTCAAGTTCCTGTGTGCATTTTACTGTCGTTTTTACAGCTTAAAAGATACACAGTATTGGTATTTAGAGGTGACTTTGTGAGCTTTTTCTATCGAACCAAAAGTGCTGAATCATGTTTTCAGCAAACTACTTATCTAGTTTATGTCCTGAATATTACCGTATTTTTTATCTTCGATTTAATGCAGTGCGTCATGCTTATCTACGTATCATAAAATCGTAATTTAGGTGCTGTAGTCGCCCTAAACTACTTAAAAGACTGGCGACTCATTGTCTGGGAAGGCGACAGTCGTAAGGTATGACAGGTCACAGAGGGATCGGAGTACTTACATCGGTTCAAATTAAAGGACAATCCCGGATGCGAGTTTGATCCCGGCGTAAGCGAGTCTGTGTGGCACGTATTACTAGATTGCCCACGCTTCGCAGCTGCTAGAATGGAAGTTGAAATCACCATGGACACTACACTAAACAAATCAGCTTTGCACGATACATTTACACATATGGAGTGTTAATGTGTTAAAAAGGTTAAATAGGTAATAATAATATTAAATGTAACAAGACAAGGGCACGAACAAGTCTGTGGATGCAAAATTAACTGAATATAAAAAAGGTATGTGTTGATAGAACGTAAATATCTAATTATATCCCCTTGTTAAATTTTATAAAATTGTATGTAGTGGTTTAGGCGTGAATTATTCCTTTTGGTTGATAGGTTACAAAAGATTTATTGAATATCACACACAAACTGCGGTGCGAACCCTTTTACATAAAAGAACTCGAGTCGTTTAAGTCTTTTAAAATCAACTGGAGTTGGTTAAGTCTTTCAGTATTTTGAAAACAACTCGAGTCGTTTCAATTTTTAGTCTTTTAATAAAACGACTAAGTCTTATTAATAAAAACTCGAACTTTCAATCTTAATTTTAGAGTCAAGTCCTGTAAGATGGAGGCGAGACTTTTTAATAAGCCTTAAAAGACTTTAGTCTCTTTCATCTCTAACTATGACCGTAACGATAGTATACTAGTTTTAAATTAATACGTAATGTAAACGATTTTTATACAACCGTTTGCATCCACGCGAGGTGGTTCTTAAACAGATGATTTTTTTTTTCAGTTTCCTTGTGGCGCTGGAATTTAAAATTCTCCTTTATTTACCTTCTTTCCTTGTGACCTCGTTTTTAGACATTATTAGCGGTTTAACCGTCAATATGCTCGTAGAATTAAGAAGCCAGCTGCATATTTGAACCATGCTGCTACGGAACCCTACAATGCGCGTGTCCCGATACGCACTTGGCCGTTTTTTTTGTTATGAACGATTCCTTTTATACACAAATTATAACAAAATTGAACAAAATCATTAACAAAAATGAAAAATTTAACAATAATTGTTCTTTGGTAAAGTCGTTAAAATTAGCGCGATTAGGGCCCAGTTGTAGACCTGCCATTTTGATACTTATTTACATTTTGGGGTTACCGTTTCAAATATTATAAAAAATATAATAAATTACATATGTTAATAGGCCCTCTGAACAAACCATTTGTACCTATTTTAAGACGATTTCTGTTTCCGGTTTAGATTTTAAGACTCATTTGGTCCATGATGAAGAAATGAGAAAGTGGTACAAGTTAAGTTAGATACATACTTTATCTAACTTAACTTGTACCACTTTAATAATAGTTAGCATGAAATGGTTCCGAAAGTGTAAAGGCTTATTTTATAAGCCGAATAAACCATGTATGCTAGTTATATACATTTCTAGGTTACCGCATAGTTTCGCTATGGGCTATGTGCATTATTTTTAAAATAATTTTTATTTATTTAAAGCAGGTTTAAGGTCCCATATTCAAATAAAAAAGATATCAAATAATTTTGACCATATATAAAAAAAATAATATTTTTTTTAAATTTTGGTTACGATTGTTGCTTACTACAGCATTCTATACGGTTTAATTCCTTTGCCAAAGTAAAAAAAAGGATGTTTCACAGTTGGTTGACACATAACCTAACCGTTGTATTTGTTGTTGGTTGTTGAGTTTGTTTCTGTTTCATGGTTTTGATTATTTGGATATTTACCGACGACTTGGCTTTGCTACCTGGACTCTACCGTTACCTTCTGTTTCGTGGTTTTGATTATTTGGATTGATATTTACTGACGACTTGGCTATGCTTCCTGGACTTTCGAATTTTCGCAATACACTGGATTCCGACACTATGGATACCGCTCAGTTCGTTAGACCTGATTCCACGAACTTGCCTGAAGTAACAACCAACCAAACTCGGAAATAAACAACCAAATACAAAATAAAACAAAAACAGGTTATATTTTTTTTCTTAATTGACATGACAGTTTGGCAAAGGAATACGATTGCATATAATGCTGTACTTAGGATTAGTTTACCGTACTGAGAATCTTTTAATTATTATATTTTTATTTCAAAGGATTGATTTTCTTAATATTTTTTTAAAGTCCAAAACTGGTCCGTCGTACTTCGTGGGGTTAATGAGTAAACATTAAATCATTGTTGCCCGTCAATCCATGCACTCACATCTAAAATTCCTAATGGGGTAGACAGAGCTTCAGTGGTTGTTAGGTTATCTGAAACAAAAATGATATAATTATGAAAGCGACAGCGGCATGGAACCGTATAAGTAACGTATAGTAAGAAAAAAAAAAGAAAAAATCAATGCAACGGAATAGTAAATGGATAATTACCTACTTACCTCAATTCCAGGGTTTTTTTAATCAGGGCGCCAGATCTTCAGCGATAATGTTCGGGTAGTAGTCGCCAAATCACAAATTAAATAAAGAAGTCAAGTGTTATAAACAACTGGGTTTAATCACAAAAATACAAAATTTAACAAAAATTCGACACAATTCTTGGGAACCAAAGGGGATTACAAAAACAACATTAATTTAAAGCATAAACTCAACCAGATCAATCAATAGGGTAGGCCTAGCAAGGTGTTCTTGGGGACTAAAATTACAGAAAATTAAATCCGTGCTAAATATGTTTAGAAGATTGTTTGGGAAAGAAAAGCTAATTATTTTAGAACAATAACTCTAAAATATAGAATTTTGGGGAATAACTAAATCTAGTCGGTATCTAAACCAAATAGAGGCTATTAATTCGTCGACGAATAAAATGCCTACCTACCTATTTGTTAGATAGCTAGACTATTACAAATAAAATTAAATAGGTTTAGAGGTTTGAAGTATGGACATAGGGACTTATCTAAAGCCTGGGGATCTTCATGGGGCCGAAGTATACCGCGTCAGAATTGTGTCAGGAACTGGTAGGGACGAACAATCAATCGTCAATCACCTTGTTCCCGTTTATCCCGTTTATAAACCGGCTTCGGGACCAGCCTTTAATGGGTAGACGTAAAACACTGAAGCTAAAAAATTACAAAACGGACTAGGATACCAAAAAGACCAAAATTCACGAAAGGACACAAAAAAGGAAGAAAAATTAAAATATATGAGTATTTTGGTATAGTAAGAATGTCAAGCTAGTGTAACCTAACAAGAAAGATATTCTCCTCTTGCAGGTCGTGAAGTAATCCCCCAGGTCAGGTAATAACCAGATTTGATTTAAACCACAAGACCTAGGATTCTCGTAACTGTTGCAAGAACAGCATGATAGTGTATTTGTCTAAGCGTGAAGTAGATGTTGTATAAGGTAAAGTAAGCGTGTGAGAAAAAAAAGAAATTACAATGGGAAAAGTTAAGAACTTACATTTAGATAATCGCCATTATACACGAAAATTACTATATTTATTTATGCTGCAGGCTTAAGATAATCGCCGTGCCATAATTATCACACGCCGTATCACACGGTCACGTGACTTTTTGTCGTTATCTCGTCGGACCCTCACATAAACTCATTTTTGTCATGTCACGGCATGTCGTTCGGTCAAATTAGCCACGTGAGATAGTTTTGTCATCAAACCCTAACATGAAACGCATTTTTGTCGGGTCTTGACAGATGGATATGTGATATTATGGCGTGCTCGATTTTGAGCGTGACAAATTTTTCCACATGAAAAAGAGAGCCCTTCCCGGTCGAGGAAAATCGAACGTTTGTTCTAAGGTGGGTAAGTGACTGGAAGTGGAGTCGAGCATGGCGATCCCTATCACAATTATATGATAAGCCTTTACAGAAGGCGTCAGGCCAGACAAATTGAGCGAAGGCGCATTAGAGACATTTGTGACCCTTTCGACATAGTAGACCCAGAATTCCAAAGTTTGTGGTGAATTTCAAAGCCTATGGCTCAGTTTATAACCTCTAGGCTCACAATAGACCTAGAGCCCAAAAACGGGAATGGTATCTTAGTCCACTTAAGTTATAAAAAAAAAAAAACTCTTTATTGTTTTAGACAGTTTACATAAACATAGTTCCCTGTCGCACCAAACTAGGTAAAAACCTGTATCTTGGTAGACAGTGTCCGACCGTGACTTCAAGTTGTCTAATTACAATGGAAAACGTAAAAAAAAAATAAAAAAATATATATATAAAAAGAAAAAGAAACTGCATGGTACTTTCGTTTGGTAGATGTGTATATATATATATATATATATATATATATATATATATATATGTGTGTGTGTGTGTGTGTGTGCGTGTGTTTGCGTGTGTGTGCATTCGTGTGCGTTTGTGTGTGTGTGTGTGTGTGTGTGTGTGTGTGTGTGTGGGTGTGTGTGTGGGTGTAAGTGTGCGTATGATGTATATACAATAGTTATAGTTATTTATATATTTATTAGTTTCGTTGTGTACCTACCCACTGCAGCATTTCTGCTTGCGATCTTTTTTATGTTCTTTCCGGTCTAGTTTTCTTTTTAATTCAATATATTTCAAAATTTTAGAATTTGTTTCATTTTTGGATTTTGTTTGGAATTGAAATTGTCAGGCCATTCGACAAAAAATTTTGGTGAAATGTGACACGATTTGCTTAGTGAAAAGTTGTTTTTTTTAAAATGAAGTGTTATAAAATACACGAGATAATTTCTAATTTGATTTGGAGCTGTATTGGAAGAATTGGAATATAATTTATATTGGAAATGTTATTATTTGAGCCTTTTTTTTTGACTATCAAAATGTAAGTTTTTCACCTTTTCTTTTTTTTTTGTTTTCACACGCCTACTCTACCCTACCTACGCTATTCAGTACACTTTTACAACATCTTCTTCACGGTCAGACAAATACTCTATCAGGCTGTTCTTGCAACAGTTACGAGAATCCTGGGTCTTATGGTTTAAATCAAATCTGGTTATCATTTGACCTGGGGGGATTACTGCACGACCTGCAAGAGGAGAATATCCTTCTTGTATAGGTTACACTAGCTAGACATCCTTACTATTCTAATAAATACTCATATATTTCAATTTTTCTTTCTTTTGGGCTCTTTCGGGTATCGTGACCTTTTAGGTATCCTAGTCCAATTTGGAATTTTCCGTAGTTTCAGTGCGTTCAATATACGACATTAAAAGTTTGAACAGCAATTTACCGCAGAGAGTTCAGACAGACGTGTACCCAATTTGGGCAACCCAATCTACCTGATCCTGCCTCCATTCCATTGCGGTTTGACCAGCGGCCTCTGGAAGACCAGTAGCTAAGTTTTTTATCCATTACTTTAAATTCTCTTAATTTATTTTTGTCAAAATGTGCCAATTGTATCAGTTTTAGTTTTATCTATCAAGTAGGTGGGGTATTTATTCAACGTTGAATTTATTTTACCTATTTGCAGCAGATAATGATTTATTGTTTGGCCATGTGTTTAAATTTATGTATGTGTTAAATTTATGTATGGTATTGTAACAGTTCAAAGTTATCCTACACTTCATTTCCAAACAAAATATCCATACGTTGAAAATTGTTTTGCGTGTTAGGTTATCCTGTATGTTACACCTTAAAATTTAATTTAAATGTTCAATTTTCATAATCAATATTTTACCTGGACAACGTCGAATTTTTGTAATCATTTTTTGTTTAATTAAATACTTTCATTCATTTTTTTTAAATCTCGTCTCCTTTATTTTTTTGTGTGTTTCGCCGATCTCTATTCTAAATTTATCGCTGAAGATCTAGCGCCCGCGATTAAAAAACCCTGGATTTGTGGTAAGTAATTGTCCATTTACTATTCTGTGGCATTGATTATTTTTTTCCTTTTTTTTTTCTTGCTTATACGGTGGGCACGTTCCGTGCCGCTGTCGCTTTCATAATTGTTTTTTTCTTTATTTTGTTTCAGATAACCTATAACCCACTGAAGCTCTGTCTACCCCATTGGGAATGATGGACTTTTAAACCCCTACGACGTTCTAGTGTGACTTCGTGGCTCATTTTAATTGTTTTTTTGTCATGTGATTTTTGATGTAAAAAGAACTTTACTTAACATGAAAAACTCGTTCTTATTTATTAAAATAAAGAAAAATTTTACCCTTTTCCCCATTCCCGTAGTTTGTTGTTTAACGTAGTAAACAACGCGTTCAACTCGTTTCTTTTTCACCCTATTAGGTATTTTACCCCTATTAGCAGAGCTAAGATGATCGCCGTGCCATAATTATCACACGCCGTATCACACGGTCACGTGACTTTTTGTCGTTATCTCGTCGGACCCTAACATAAACTCATTTTTGTCATGTCATGGCATGTCGTTCGGTCAAATTAGCCACGTGAGATAGTTTTGTCATCAAACCCTAACATGAAACGCATTTTTGTCGGGTCTTGACAGATGGATATGTGATATTATGGCGTGCTCGATTTTGAACGTGACAAATTTTTCCACATGAAAAAGAGAGCCCTTCCCGGTCGAGGAAAATCGAACGTTTGTTCTAAGGTGGGTAAGTGACTGGAAGTGGAGTCGGACATGGCGATCTCTTATCACAATTATATGATAAGCCTTTACGGAAGGCGTCAGGCTAGAAAAAATGAGCGAAGGCGCATTAGAGACATTTGTGACCCCTTCGACATAGAAGACCCAGAATTCCAAAGTTTGTGGCGAATTTCGAAGCCTATGGCTCAGTTTATAATCTCTAGGCTCACAATAGACCTAGAGCCCAAAAACGGGAATGGTATCTTAGTCCACTTAAAGTTAGGCTGCGGATTTCAATACCTATTTATCTAACATCAATATACTTTAATCACTTTAGTACTATACTGGGCTTTAGGTAAATCTCTTTCAACCTCTCGGGTGGTTAATAAGTCCATGAAATTGAACCACCTTCCCAAGGAACATGGTGAAAATACAAAAAAAATTGAGATCCCATAAAAAATGCGCTATATGCTGATAAAATTTGTATGGGAACTCAATTTTTTTTTCATATTTTGACCTATGTTCCCGGGAAAGTTGTTCAGTTTCATAGACTGACTAAGCACCTGAGAGGTTGTAAGAGATTTACCTAAAACCCTGTATAAATAAATAAATAAATAAAAATAAACGCTACACACTCAAAGGCCCACACTAAGGTTTTCCCTTGTGTCGTGGGTCCCTTGGAATACACAAAGACAAACACAAACACCCATCATCTGCTACTACACAAACATCTGCTGTATACTTTAATGACTTTAGTACTTAAGTATAACTTATAGGTAGTACTTTGTTAATTTGATATCTTGTGCAGCATATAATTTCTGGCCAATTACATACATTATACTCGTACATAGATAGGCTGATAAACACATTACCCTCCTTTGCGTCGCGCAGTCGGGTAAAAACTGACAGTGGCGTCATTTATGTGAAAAGTCTATTAATTTTCCTTTTTCATTCATAAATCGCATCCACATATGGTCTAAAAAGAATGAAAGAATTGGCCAACCCAACATCGGAGCCTTAAAATAAAAAACAACTGTCAACTTTGACATCTAGTCATGAGATAAATTTTGTCGCGACGAGATGTATCTCTCTCATATAGTTCATGCTAAGGTTCGTGACAGAGAAGACGACACGAGATATTTTATCGACATGCCATGACATAACGCCACCGCGATTATCTTAGGCCTGCTGGCCAATTACATACATAATACTCGTACATAGATAGGCTGATAAACACATTACCCTCCTTTGCGTCGCGCAGTCGGGTAAAAACTGACAGTGGCGTCATTTATGTGAAAAGTCTATGAATTTTCCTTTTTCATTCATAAATCGCGTCCACATATGGTCTAAAAAGAATGAAAGAATTGGCCAACCCAACATCGGAGCCTTAAAATAAAAAACAACTGTCAACTTTGACATCTAGTCATGAGATAAATTTTGTCGCGACGAGATGTATCTCTCTCATATCGTTCATGCTAAGATTCGTGACAGAGAAGATGACACGAGATATTTTATCGACATGCCATGACATAACGCCACTGCGATTATCTTAGGCCTGTAGGTATTTTTTTCCTATTAGGTTTTTTTTCTTCCTAATTAGGTAGTATTATTTCCTCTTAGGAAATTTTCATGTAGTCCGACTTATAATTAACGTTCTGTTCACTTCACGGTATCGTTTTCTTTGCTTTATTTCTAACATCAGATACCATTTTGTCTAGAAATGTCGCTGAATCAGGACACTATTATTGATGTTGAACCGGAAGAGGCCGCTTACGAGCAAGATATTGAAGAGTCACCTTATCGTGCTAGTCCTATTTTGCAGAGAATGAATCAACAGTCTGTTTCTGCTCATGAAGCTACGCGACTCAAACAGATTTTCTCCCGCGACGTTAGTTTGTCAAAATGGAATATTTACTTTGATGGTCAGTCTTGCGTGAAGGATTTCTTTCAGCTCATCGAAGAACGGATGTTCGCTTCTGACATTCCATCCTCGTATGTTGTGCGTCGGTTCCACGAACTTGAGTTAAGCTGTGGCTTTCAATATTTACCTAACATCAATATACTTTAATCACGTTAGTACTATACAGGGCTTTAGGTAAATCTCTTTCAACCTCTCGAGTGGTTAATCAGTCCATGAAATTGAATAATTTCCCCAAGGAACATAGGTCAAAATACAAAAAAAATAATAATTTGAGATCTCATACAAAATGCGCTATATGTTGATAAAGTTTGTATGGGAACTCAATTTTTTTTTCATATTTTGACCTATGTTCCCTGGGAAAGTTGTTCAGTTTCATAGACTGATAAAGCTACCGAGAGCAACTATTATTTATTCTGTGCCGAGAGGTTGTAAGAGATTTACCTAAAGCCCTGTATACTTTAATGACTTTAGTACTTAAGTATAACCTATAGGTAGTACTTTGTTAATTTCATATCTTATGCTGCATACAATTTCTGGCCAATTACATACATAATACATAGATAGGCTGATAAACACATTACCCTCCTTTGCGTCGCGCAGTCGGGTATAAACTGACAGTGGCGTCATTTATGTGAAAAGTCTATGAATTTTCCTTTTCATTCATAAATCGCGTCCACATATGGTCTAAAAAGAATGAAAGAAACGTATTGTTTTGGCCGATCCAACATCGGAGCCTTAAAATGAAAAACAACTGTCAACTTTGACATCTAGTCATGAGATAAATTTTGTCATGACGAGATGTATCTCTCTCATATCGTTCATGCTAAGGTTCGTGACAGAGAAGATGACACGAGATATTTTATCGACATGCCATGACATAACGCCACTGCGATTATCTTAGGCCTGCTGCAGAGCTAAGATGATCGCCGTGCCATAATTATCACACGCCGTATCACACGGTCACGTGACTTTTTGTTGTTATCTCGTCGGACCCTAACATAAACAGAGTATCTGCAGGCCTAAGATAATCGCAGTGGCGTTATGTCATGGCATGTCGATAAAATATCTCGTGTCGTCTTCTCTGTCACGAACCTTAGCATGAACGATATGAGAGAGATACATCTCGTCACGACAAAATTTATCTCATGACTAGATGTCAAAGTTTACAGTTGTTTTTCATTTTAAGGCTCCGATGTTGGGTTGGCCAAAAAAATACGTTTCTTTCATTCTTTTTCGACCATATGTGGACGCGATTTATGAATGAAAAAGGAAAATTCATAGACTTTTCACATAAATGACGCCACTGTCAGTTTTTACCCGACTGCGCAACGCAAAGGAGGGTAATGTGTTTATCAGCCTATCTATGTATTATGTATGTAATTGGCCAGAAATTGTATGCAGCACAAGATCTGAAATTAACAAAGTACTACCTATAGGTTATACTTATTTATTTAACAATTTATTGCACACGTGAAAATTAAACAGATTAGTAGAAGAAAAGATAGACGACACAATAGGTATCGCTTATTTCTATTTAGAAATTTCTTCCAGCAAATCCAAGAACCTTAAGTACTAAAGTCATTAAAGTATACAGGGCTATATGTAAATCTTTTACAACCTCTCGGGTGCTTAATCAGTCTATGACCTATGTTCCTTGGGAAATTGAACAACTTTCCCAAGGAACATAGGTCAAAATACAAAAAAAAAATGAGTTCCCATACAAACTTTATCAGCATATAGCGCATTTTGTATGGGATCTAAATTTTTTTTTGTATTTTGACCTATGTTCCTTGGTAAAGTTGTTCAATTTCATGGACTTATTAACCACCCGAGAGGTTGAAAGAGATTTACCTAAAGCCCTGTATAGTACTAAAGTGATTAAAGTATATTGATGTTTGGTAAATATTGAAATCCGCAGCTTAACTTTAAGTGGACTAGGAGACCATTCCCGTTTTTGGGCTCTAGGTTTATTGTGAGCCTAGAGATTATAAACTGAGCCATAGGCTTTGAAATTCGCCACAAACTTTGGAATTCTGGGTCTTCTATGTCGAAGGGGTCACAAATGTCTCTAATGCGCCTTCGCTCAATGTTTCTGGCTTATCATGTAATTGTGATAGGGATCGCCATGTCCGACTCCACTTCCAGTCACTTACCCACCTTAAAACAAACGTTCGATTTTCCTCGACCGGGAAGGGCTCTCTTTTTCATGTGGAAAAATTTGTCACGCTCATAATCGAGCACGCCATAATATCACATATCCATCTGTCAAGACCCGACAAAAATGCGTTTCATGTTAGGGTTTGATGACAAAATTATCTCACGTGGCTAATTTGACCGAACGACATGCCATGACATGACAAAAATGAGTTTATGTGAGGGTCCGACGAGATAACGACAAAAAGTCACGTGACCGTGTGATACGGCGTGTGATAATTATGGCACGGCGATTATCTTAGGCCTGCAGAAATACAAAGATCTTTACCACAGGCTAATTGGAACCACGTTGCTTCAACAGAAAACCCAGCTGACATAATTTCACGTGGCATTGAACCCAGTAAGCTAGCAAATTATGAATTGTGGTGGAACGGACCGAAATGGCTCCAGACAAACAAAATAGCGACGGGAAAAATAATACCAGCAGAGCTAAGATGATCGCCGTGCCATAATTATCACACGCCGTATCACACGGTCACGTGACTTTTTGTCGTTATCTCGTCGGACCCTAACATAAACTCATTTTTGTCATGTCATGGCATGTCGTTCGGTCAAATTAGCAACGTGAGATAGTTTTGTCATCAAACCCTAACATGAAACGCATTTTTGTCGGGTCTTGACAGATGGATATGTGATATTATGTGACAAATTTTTCCACATGAAAAAGAGAGCCCTTCCCGGTCGAGGAAAATCGAATGTTTGTTCTAAGGTGGGTAACTGACTGGAAGTGGAGTCGGACATGGCGATCCCTTATCACAATTATATGATAAGCCTTTACGGAAGGCGTCAGGCTAGAAAAAATGAGCGAAGGCGCATTAGAGACATTTGTGACCCCTTCGACATAGAAGACCCAGAATTCCAAAGTTTGTGGCGAATTTCAAAGCCTATGGCTCAGTTTATAATCTCTAGGCTCACAATAGACCTAGAGCCCAAAAACGGGAATGGTCTCCAGCCCACTTAAAGTTAGGCTGCGGATTTCAATACCTATTTATCTAACATCAATATACTTTAATCACTTTAGTACTATACTGGGCTTTAGGTAAATCTCTTTCAACCTCTCGGGTGGTTAATAAGTCCATGAAATTGAACAACCTTCCCAAGGAACATGGTGAAAAAAAAAAGAGATCCCATACAAAATGCGCTATATGCTGATAAAATTTGTATGGGAACTCAATTTTTTTTTCATATTTTGACCTATGTTCCCTGGGAAAGTTGTTCAGTTTCATAGACTGACTAAGCACCCGAAAGGTTGTAAGAAATTAACCTAAAACCCTGTATAAATAAATAAATAAATAAAAATAAACGCTACACACTCAAAGGCCCACACTAAGGTTTTCCCTTGTGTCGTGGGTCCCTTGAAATACACAAAGACAAATACAAACACCCATGACCCGAGAACAAACATCTGCTACTACACAAACATCTGCTGTATACTTTAATGACTTTAGTACTTAAGTATAACTTATAGGTAATACTTTGTTAATTTGATATCTTGTGCTGCATATAATTTCTGGCCAATTACATACATAATACTCG
The DNA here is from genome assembly GCA_949987775.1 of Aproaerema taeniolella. Classification (NCBI taxonomy): domain Eukaryota; kingdom Metazoa; phylum Arthropoda; class Insecta; order Lepidoptera; family Gelechiidae; genus Aproaerema; species Aproaerema taeniolella. The sequence continues at coordinate 16,541,370 of OX465244.1, read as the reverse complement.
TACATAGATAGGCTGATAAACACGTTACCCTCCTTTGCGTCGCGCAGTCGGGTAAAAACTGACAGTGGCGTCATTTATGTGAAAAGTCTATGAATTTTCCTTTTTCATTCATAAATCGCGTCCACATATGGTCTAAAAAGAATGAAAGAATTGGCCAACCCAACATCGGAGCCTTAAAATAAAAAACAACTGTCAACTTTGACATCTAGTCATGAGATAAATTTTGTCGCGACGAGATGTATCTCTCTCATATCGTTCATGCTAAGGTTCGTGACAGAGAAGACGACACGAGATATTTTATCGACATGCCATGATATAACGCCACTGCGATTATCTTAGGACTGCAGAGCCGCAAGAAGAAATAAAAACATGTCATCAAACAACAATAGAAGCTAAGACTAAAAATGATATCACCCAGATTTACGAACTACCAAAGAATGCTACGGGTTTTATCCTTCTGCTTAAGATTTATACGACGCCAAAGACCAATGGGCACGCTTACTTGTGAAGAGTTAAATGAAACAAGAAAACAAATTCTATTACAAGTACAACAAGATGAATTTAAAGACGAATACCAAACATTAAAAAAGAGACAAACATTGAAAAAAGGAAATAAAATAAGCAAGTTAGACCCATTTATAGACGAAGATGGACTCATTAGAGTTGGAGGAAGATTACAAAACTCACAGCTGACTTACGACCAAAAACACCCTATATTACTGCCGGACGAACATCATGTGACCTCATTAATAATACATGACGCACACATAAAAACATTGCATAGCGGAAACCGGCTCACATTGTCGTATTTAAGACAAAAATACTGGATAATAGGAGGAAAACGAAAAGTAAAAAGTCACATTAATAAGTGCATAAAGTGCATTCGGTACAAAGCGAAAACAGCAAAACAAAAAATGGGAGCACTACCTAAACCACGTGTGACGCAATCGTATCCATTTAGTCATACAGGATGTGATTTTGCAGGACCAATACAAGTGCGAGCAATGAAAGGGAGAGGACATAAATCATACAAAGGTTATATAGCAGTATTTATTTGCTTAGCAACGAAAGCCATACACCTGGAATTAGTAGGAGACTTGTCAACCGAGTCGTTCATTGCAGCACTCCGAAGATTCATGGCAAGAAGAGGTCATGTGTCTCATATGTACAGCGACAATGCAACAAACTTTGTAGGGGCAGCAACATTTTTACACAAAGAAGTACTAGAAATAACTCAATCACCTCAATTTCAAAACTCGCTGACAAATATAGGGACGCAATGGCATTTTATTCCACCTTCAGCACCGCACTTCGGAGGCATATGGGAGGCAGGAGTCAAATCAATGAAACATCACTTAAAACGAGTGATAGGAGACAGCACATTGACTTACGAAGAATTAAACACACTCCTGCACCAAATTGAAGCCTGTTTGAATTCAAGGCCGCTATGTATACAAACCGACGACATCAACGACAATATTGTGTTAACTCCCAGTCATTTTCTAATTGGTCGAGAAGCAGTCGGCGTACCAGATCCAATTTCTAATATAAATACAGACAACATAAATAAATGGAAATATATTCAAAAAATGGAAAAAGATTTTCGGAACAGTTGGACGCAAGAATACTTACATCAGCTACAACAGCGCTATAAGTGGAAATTGGACGAAGAAAATCTAAAATAGGAACGATTGTCCTCATTAAAGACAACAATATTAGCCCAAGTAAATGGCCGATTGAAAAAGTCAAACAAATCCACCCAGGCAACGATGGTGCTACAAAAGTCGTTACCCTCGAAAGACCACAAGGAGCTGACCAAAAGAGGGCAATCCATACTTTAATACCATTACCGGTTAATGAAAACATAGAAACTAACAGTATAAATAAAAGTACGCCTACACAAATCAACATAGCAAATGTGAAGAACTCAAAATACACTATAAACAAAACAACGGGCAAACTATACTACTGGTTAACTATGTTACTAATTATATTCCAGCTTATGTCTCCTATGGGAGCAACCTACACTACAAGACAATTAGAACCAGGACTGTACATAGAACAAATGGGAAATGTGACAATAGATAGAGGAACATTTAGGATTGAAACAAATTATGACAGAATTACTATGGACCAGAATTTAGATAAAAAAAGAACGTATCGAAACAATTTAAAACACTGTGTCATTACGCAGCAACAGTAGACACCGAGACTCATTGCAATGAATATCACCACCATTTGGAAGAAGAAGTTGAGAAATTTGAAAGAATACATGAGTATCTGTCAGAAATCAATCATAAAAAGAAAAAAAGAGGATTGTTAGGACAAGTAATGACTTCAATATTTGGAGTAAATGACGAAGTATACAGAAATATCAATTCGTTACAAAAAAAACAGCAGAAGCTTATAGATGCAGCAAATCATCAAACTAAGTTCATGATCACAACAATATCAGCAGTAAACCGAACTGAAGAAAGAATAAAAGACAAGCTAGAGAGATTCCGATTGAAACTTAACAAAGCGATGAGTTACATAAATGAGAATAACAGATGGTATAGAGTAATAGACAGCAATCACATGCAAATACAAGTAATGCAATCGTACCAAATGGCCTATAAATATATAAATGAGATAATGGATTACTATTCAGGGCTCACCGAGATATATCTAGCAAAAGCAACAGTATATAGTATACTTTCTCCAAAAACAGTAAGAGACATCATAAAAAATACTAAAAGCAAACTACCATCAAATCTCAATATTGTGCATATCCAACTAATTGATACCAGATTAGCAGAAAATGAAACACACATCAGAGTTCTATCTTATTTCCCAATTGAAGAAAAAGCAAAATATATGTTACTACACATTACTCCGATACCAATGAAACACCATGACGGATCATTTCAAAGTCTAACCATTTCACAAACATTTATGGGAATAGACTATAATAACGAACGATACTTTGAACTAACACACGAAGAAAGCAAGAACTGCCTAGAACAAAACAATAACTTCATATGTTTTCCTGTAGCCGTGAGAAACATGCAATTCAATCAAAATTGCATTGTTAGACTAATAATCAGAAAAGAAAATTTTACAGAATGTCCCACTAAGGTTTATAATTCCACAAAATATATAATCTGGAAACAAGTTCAAATGACAAACACTTGGTTATACCTAACTAAGAAAACAGAAACAGTGTCCGTTATATGTGACGGACAACGAGAAGAGGTGTCCATTCATGACATAGGAATTATAAACATCTCCGAAAATTGTATCATTAAAACTAGTAGTACCACATTATCCGCCAAAAGGATAGTTTCAGTTAAAGTTATAGCGTCATATATTAAAACTTCAGAGTTTAGGTTTAGTGAATCTAGTTCCCTTAAGTATAATAATGAATTGTCGAAAGAGCAAGTATTAGATAGTTCTATTGAACTATTGAATTTATAATAAGAATTCTATTGAATTTATAATAAGAATTCTATTGAATTTATAATAAGTTAGTGAATAATGAAAATACCATACAAACAACCCTAGATAACACTGTTTGGAGTAGTATAAGTACCCAAACATACGTAGCTAGTTTCACTACATTATTCGTATTTTCGTTACTAGTTTTACTAATGTACTGTTGTGGTCCACAGATTGCACAAAAAATACGACGGATGATGGCAGCTAGAATATCAAGAGCATCATCATCCAGCCATCCTGCAGACAACGAGCAACACCATGACGCGGCGCCGGCGGCTCGCGTCAGTCCCCGCTCACGGCCGCCACCTTTCTACGCACAGCCACAGCCGGCCCACTCACAACGCAAGCCAGCTCCACAGGAGCTCTACGAACTCAAATCCTGTTCCTGAGAGGCGCCAGAATGTTCACATGCCATGAACATACGAATGCAGGACGACGACCCGAACTAAAACTGCAAGCTCATCACACCGACCTCCGTTCACGTTTTGCCATTTTGACAATAGCACACTAAGATATTCTATCTGTATATTTTGCACACATGTAAATAAATTAGTTTAAATAGTATTGTAAGTAGTTAATAAAGCCTCTTTGATTGTGAACGCTGTTTCACTGCAACCTACCCTCTTATCCTCTCACTGCGGCCAAGACACCTTTAGCCGTCATTCTGATCAGTCTTGTGAGCCTGCTTGACTGGCAGTGAGAAAATCCAATCCTGTGCACATTGCACGAGGTGCACATCCCGTTATCCTTCCCACCTTCCGTTTATTGTCTTAGGTCGCCTGGCAATAGACTTCCCGAATTTATTTATATAAGTATTTATTGTTGGAGATTTATGGTTAGGGCTAGGCTGTTAGGAAACTAGGGAACTAGGGTTGTTTGTGTTAGGTAACAGCTTTCCCTGGCTTTTCATGTATAGTCATAGCTAACGCTAGTACATACACCACATTACTCCCTATACAATTACACTTGTTTTAGACATACAACATACGACACAATATAAATACACTTATATCTAGTTAACTGATTATACATAGGGATTGGAATGTTTTTTGCTTGACAAGTATATTTATTAATTTTGCGAAAGGATAGCTCACAATACGTTAGTTTCATATTTATTTTTATGTATGTTTTTCATTTTTCAAATTCTTACCATTTGATAAGCTCTTCTGTCACTTTTTTGGGTCTTGGCGGAAGATCAGCGCTGTGGGAAATCCCAAGTGGTTTACCCACAGTACGTATGCTGAGTCAGCGCCCTTTCACTGCGTTACTTATTGTTTAATTGTAGTTTTACTTTTACTTAATACTTAGTTATAAGATTATTATTATTATTGACAATGATTGTAATAGCAGTGAATAAAGTTTTTATCTAAAAATTTAAATGCAATTGTTTTAAGCATCTGGGGGCACGGCAGTGCCCCCACCAAGTCGAGCAAAAAAGCGTCACGGCCGTACCATCCTTTTCTCGAAGCAATTCAGACCATTTTCGACCTCCTGTAACTTCGTTGTGGATAAAACTAGAAGACTGAAATTTTCAGTAACCATGCAGGCATTGTAAAGACACGGTATATTTCAAATTTCATTCAATTTGAACCAGTATTTTAAGAATTATAACGGGTCAAATTTCTTGATTTTGTCACTCACTGACTCACCGATCATCAAAATTCTAAGGCACTTCTAGCAGACCTAGAAACTTCAAATTTGGAATATAAGTAGTGTTTGGTGTATGAATCAAGGAAAAACTTAAAAATCTAGAAAAGGCCGCAAATAAAATTAAGCCCATACAGCCAAGTCTTCAGTCAAATTTTTCAATATTGGCTTTATTCGTAACGATGTTTTACGGCAGTTATTTTATTATTGCGTGCGAAGCCGTGGGTTTAAGCTAGTCCCATATAAATATAGACGCATGGTAGTGCCCCTGCCAAATCGAGCAAAAAATGGGTATTCCCGTCATGGAAACACGTGTAAATTAAATTATTTAATGCAAAAAACGTACCTACGTGTGTATTCGTACTTATTACGAGTGCGTAAGGTTGTAAATTAATTATTATACCACGCGCTGCGATGCTAGCGAGTGAGCGCGGGCCGTTACTACGCGCTGCGCGGTGCTAGCGCGAGGGCGCGGGGCGGGGACAGTGGCGGGGCGCGCGAAAAGGTGAATGTCGCCGAGCGAGCAGCAGCCGCGCTCATACGCGCGAGCGACCCAATGCTGTTCGGATACAAATACAAAAAGAAATGAGATACAAATACAAAAAAAAAATACATACAAAAAAAGATACAAATACAAAATACAAAAAGAAATGAGATCCCATCAAAAACAATACTTGTCAAAAAAACCAAGTCTCGCAACTCAGTTGTTCTGCGGTAAAAAGTTGTGAGATCCACGTAATACCAAGTCGGTTATTAATTTATTCAGTCTCTACTTAAGCGACTTTCTGTCTTAATACGTTCAGTCTCTAAGACCACGATCGTGGTCCATAACAATTGAAATTCAATTGTGTCTGGAATCTCCGTACTCGAAGCATTAAGTTGTTACGTAATAATTAACAGCATCTTATAGTGACGCATATCAACATTAAAATTCTCTAATGTTTTATATAAATATATTGAGACTTGGCCATCGCCTGAAAATACGTGTAAATTCAATCGCCTGAAAACACATGTAAATTCAATTATTTAGTGCGATGGCCAAGTCTCAAAATATTTATATAAAACATTAAAGAATTTTAATGTTGATATGCGTCACTATAAGATGCTGTTAATTATTACGTAACAACTTAATGCTTCGAGTACGGAGATTCCAGACACAATTGAATTTCAATTGTTATGGACCACGATCGTGGTCTTAGAGACTGAACGTATTAAGACAGAAAGTCGCTTAAGTAGAGACTGAATAAATTAATAACCGACTTGGTATTACGTGGATCTCACAACTTTTTACCGCAGAACAACTGAGTTGCGAGACTTGGTTTTTTTGACAAGTATTGTTTTTGATGGGATCTCCTTTTCAGATAACTAGATTAAGTAATATGATATATTTTGGTTAAAGTTACATTACACGAATCAAATGTTTTTGACCCTGATTGATTTTTTAAATATATATGACGGCGCGTTGTGAAGCGCCATCTAGTTTAGATTTGATTTACTAAGATTCACGTCCGAAAGAGTGAACTGAACCATTCTTTTGACAGTTGTCAGTTAGCTCTAGTGAAGCGTCGGATGGTTGGTTGTGCGGCGACCATTATGGCAACACTGGGCTGTCACTCAGTTTTAAAAAGAGAACCGCCCGCGCACCAACCGGCTCTGGCGAATCGCTAAGTTCTGACGTGATCTTTATAGTTACAAATTATATCTTGCGTTAAATGTTTGCTTAATCAACCGAGGAATCTGTGACTAATTGTATTTTAGTGCTAAATTTAATCTATGAGACATTAAAATTGTAATTGATTTAAGTGAAGTTTCGACTTAAGTTCTTTCCCTACAATATGGATAATTCTGATGTTGGCCCTCAAGAGCCTTCATCAGAAGTGGGATCTGATGACCCGCAAAGCAGAACTACGCCGGTACAACCGCATGAAGGCGATCCTGCCCATAAAGTTTGGTCTAACATGGAGGCGATATTGACCCGCATTCTGGCGACGTCACAAGCACAGCCAACAGTGAGTACAAGTAAAAGTAATTCAGTACACCTTATCGAGTTTAACCCAGACGACTCTGAGGCAGATATAGAGGGATGGTGTAATGTTACTGAAGTGATAGTACAGAATAAAAGATTGGAAGGTGTTGATCTTCTTGTGGCTTTAACTCGAGCACTAAAAGGTCGTGCTGCAACTTATTTAACAAAATTAAACCTGTCTCAACTGTCGTGGAGTACTGTTAAAGAGACTTTGCTGGCAAGATTTTCAAAGCCAAAATTAATTCAAGATCATTTTGACGATATTTTGAAGTTTCAATACGGGACTAAAGAGTCTGCTTCCGAGGGTGCCATGCGTTTATGGAACATGATCGAGCGCATACCAAAGACTGAGATGACTGAAGAAGCAATCACTGGATTTGTTATATCGGTGCTGTGTCAGAAGGATGGTTTGATACGTAGAGAATTGACAGCTCATGCCATTACTACTAGAGCTCAGCTGTTTCGTATTCTTGGTGGCATTTCACTGAAACGATGGCAGGAAGGGAACGAAGCTAGCTCTGAATCAGAATCTAAGAGACCTCGACTATCAGAAACATGTTTTCCTGGAAAATGCCACTGGTGCGGACTAACTGGGCATCGGCAGTTTGAATGCAAGAAGAAAAAAGAAGATACAGGATTCTCCAAGACACAAGACCCTCCCACCTCTTCTCGCAATCAAGACAAGACTACGCCTGTTTTGTGTTTCGTTTGTGGTAAAACTGGCCACATTGCTCCTGCATGCCCGGATAAAAAGGGTGCAAATGGAGCAACGACCAAAGAAGTAAAACTTTGTCAACATCGATCTTCGAGGGCAACATTAGAGACGTCTTCCGGTGAGCAAATTCCTTTTTTATTCGACAGCGGATCATCTTGCTCTCTTTCAAAAGAAAGTTTTCGAGAAAAGTTTCTGGGTACATTACATAATGACCTTGTTTATCTATCAGGCATTGGGGGTAACGACATAGAGTGTTCATCACAATTAAATAGTACCGTTAAAATTGGAGATGTTTCTGTAGAGCTAACTTTTCACTTAGTAGCTGATAATGTTATTTCGGAGCCCGTCATTATTGGTAGGGATATCTTGGACAACGGTTTGCTTGTAGTGCTAGATAAAGACAGACTCGTTTTTAAAACCAAAGTTTATGCTAATGTGTGCGAATCTAAACCGGATTTCACTCTAATAGACACAGACTTAGTAGGTGAGGACAAGAAAGCTCTTTTGAACCTTTTGACTAAATATTCTGAATATTTTATTGAGGGCATTCCTACGCGGCGTGTAGCGACAGGGGAGCTAAAAATTGATCTGGCCGATCCCCATAAAACGGTACAGCGTTGCCCTTATAGATTAGCGCCGATAGAAAAGCAAATAGTTCGTGAGAAAGTTACGCAACTTTTAAACGCAGGGGTGATTCGGGAGAGTTCATCGCCTTTCGCCAGCCCAATCCTTCTAGTAAAAAAGAAAGATGGTTCCGACCGGATGTGCGTAGATTATCGCGAGCTCAATGCGAACACCCGGCCGGAACACTATCCTCTTCCTCGTATAGAGGAGCAAATTGATCAACTTAGTGGTGCTATGTATTTCTCGTCCCTGGATATGGCGTCTGGCTTTCACCAGATCCCGATTCACCCCGACTCGGTAGAGAAGACAGCTTTCGTAACTCCAGAGGGACAGTACGAATATCTCGTAATGCCCTTTGGGTTACGAAATGCACCATCTGTTTACCAGAGATGTATAACGAAGGCACTTCAACATCTAAATGATAGACCTTTGATCTATATGGACGACGTCTTAAGCTATTCTCCGGACGTATCGCGCGGCTTACAGCGTTTAGACGAGGTCTTGCGTGCTCTGACCGAAGCCGGGTTCACGTTTAACCTTCGCAAATGTAAATTTATGAAACAGAAAATCGAGTACCTCGGTTATTCCATACAGTCAGGAGAGATCAGACCAAATTTGCTGAAAGTTCAGGCTTTGGTAGATGCGCCCCCGCCTAAAACCGCTACGAACGTCCGTCAGTTTTTAGGGCTAGCATCTTATTTTAGAAAATTTATACCAGGATTTACGAAAATTGTCGGGCCGTTGTATCCTTTAACCAATTTAAAAGGGCTAATTCAATGGACTGATAAACATGAGAAAATTCGTAACGCTATCATAGATATTTTGACGTCGGAACCGGTTTTGACAATCTTTGACTCTGAACTGCCTGTTGAGTTACACACCGACGCCAGTTCTTAGGGGTACGGCGCGATATTAATACAGAGAAAGGATACTTTACCTCACGTCGTGGAGTATTACAGCCGACGCACGCGGAATCGCGCTACCACTCGTATGAGTTAGAGACGATGGCCGTTGTACGAGCGGTAGAGCATTTCAGACACTATTTGTACGGACGGCATTTTACTGTTTACACGGACTGTAATTCTCTCAAGGCATCCAAATCGAAAACTGATCTGACCCCTCGCGTGCACCGTTGGTGGGCCTTTTTACAAGCCTACGACTTTGACATCGTGTATCGCGAAGGTCGTAGTATGGAGCATGCAGATTACTTTTCACGTAATCCACGGTCCTGCGAAGACAGTTCTTCTTCATCTAAACCATCAGTATTTGTCAAAAAAACCGTCCAGTTTGTAGAGCTTCACCAGGGCTGGCTCTCGGTTGAACAAAAAAGAGATGCCAAAATCCAGGACCTGATAATAAAGCATAATAATAAAGAATTCCCTAAAAACGTTGGAGAAACATATGATGTAAGAGACGGTATCCTATACAGAAAAGTGGTTCGCCACAAAATTGTCTCTTGGTTGCCAGTCGTTCCCCGTTCTTTAATTTGGACACTGATCAACCATGTTCACAGTGAAATTCAGCACCTGGGGAGTGACAAAACTTTAGACAAATTGTACGAAAAGTACTGGTTCCCCCAGATGGCGAAGTGCGTGCGAAAGTTTATGGATTCATGCATAGTTTGCAAGGCGTCAAAGGGCCCATCTGGCGCTCAGCCAGTTCAATTGCACTCCATCCCTAAGCCATCAGTGCCATGGCATACCATACACATAGATTTTACCGGGAAATTAAGTGGCAAAATTGACCGAAAAGAATACAATACAATACAATACAATACAATATACTTTATTTGCACACAAGGACATACAGCACAATCAACAGAACATAAAACATAGTGTACAACAAGGCGGCCTTATTGCTAGGTAGCAATTTCTTCCAGGCAACCTTAGGGTAGAACAGAAGCAAGATAAGAAGTAGTAGGTGGTGCATAAATATATATACTTAATATAAATATATGTAATATACATACTACATATATTTATATTAAGTATATATATTTATGCACCACCTACTACTTCTTATATATACTGCTCCGTTATAATAGACGGATTCACAAAATACGTTCTCTTAGAGCACACGTCATCTCTTGATGCAAATAGTGCGGTCAATGCCCTTAAAAAGGCCGTATGTCTTTTCGGCACTCCAAAACGAATAATTGCCGATCAGGGCCGTTGCTACGCTAGTACCGAATTCAAAGCATTTTGCACAGAACACAAAATTGACCTGCATTTCATTGCCACTGGGTCTAGCAGAGCAAACGGCCAAGTTGAACGGGTGATGCGTACGCTAAAAAGCTTGCTCACAATAATAGAAAACGATCCTAATAAGACATGGCGAGACGAATTAGGTAACGTTCAGCTGGCGTTAAATAGTACAAAGTCTTCAGTCACAAAATACTCACCTACAGAGCTTATGTTCGGTATCCGTTCAGAATCACTAGGAATGTCCAAAATTTCTCCGGAAGAATCCACAGAACAAAATCAAAGGTTAGACTTAAATTCGATTCGGGACAACGCGACAAACAATATACGAAAAGCAGCTGCATCAGATACTGAGCGATTTAACCGCGGTCGAGCAGCCATCAAACCGTTTTCCAAGGGCGATTTTGTTTTTATTAAGAATAGTGAGCGAAATCAAACTAAACTAGACAGAAAGTTTCGGGGTCCATTTGTAATTACTTCCGTATTAGACAATGACCGATACGAACTAAAAAGTATTAGCGGTTCACATCGGGTTTACAAGTACGCGCATGAAAATTTGAGACAAGTACCAAAGGGGCATGACGGGTTAGTCGAGATTACCGCTAGTCTAATAAACGACGAGGAAACCGTGACGGCGCCGGAAGACGAGGAAGATTCTCAATCTGTAGAGGATTTGACACGTTTAAATGGACACAGAGCTGAAACAAACGAAGGAGCACGCACTGAAATAGACGCTATGACGGTTGCTTCCGATACTGCCACTGCTTACTCTGATACCCTCACTGCTGGATCTGACACCCTAAGTGTCTGTTCAGATCCCGGAACTATAGAGGTCCAATGTGAAGTTGAAGTACATGCTGAGCAAGATTATCCGTGATGATTTTACAGGTACGAGTCAAAATTACTTTAGAATTATTTGATTTGATTATATAATTAAGTACTACAGTGATATATAGTGAAGTATGAAAGGACAGTGCCATCCGGGCCAGCCCGGTATGGGTGGTCGAAGGGATACTCTTGTCCGGTCCATATCTGCGAGATTGTGAAGCCTGTCGAAAGGACGGTGTCGTCCGGTCCATACCCTAGTAGGATTGGTCGAAGGGACACACTTGTCTGGTTCGCGCTTCATCTGTCAACAGAACGGTGTCGTCCGGTCCATACCCTGCTAGGGTTGGTCGAAGGGACACACTCGTTGGTGTACATTATGAGTTACGATGTCTAGCAGAGATAACTATGTCGTCCGGTCCATGGGTTAGATGGTCGAAAGGATGCATAATGTTATCTAGTATTTTTGAGAGTGGTTTATTAGTTATAGCCTCGTTCGTCAGGGTGGACGAGCGGGTCACTGAACTGAGATGGAATTTCCTTTTGTTTCAGGACAACATTAACAAATCAACGCCCGAGGACGGTCGAATGTCAGTCCGGCCGTGACGGCGCGTTGTGAAGCGCCATCTAGTTTAGATTTGATTTACTAAGATTCACGTCCGAAAGAGTGAACTGAACCATTCTTTTGACAGTTGTCAGTTAGCTCTAGTGAAGCGTCGGATGGTTGGTTGTGCGGCGACCATTATGGCAACACTGGGCTGTCACTCAGTTTTAAAAAGAGAACCGCCCGCGCACCAACCGGCTCTGGCGAATCGCTAAGTTCTGACGTGATCTTTATAGTTACAAATTATATCTTGCGTTAAATGTTTGCTTAATCAACCGAGGAATCTGTGACTAATTGTATTTTAGTGCTAAATTTAATCTATGAGACATTAAAATTGTAATTGATTTAAGTGAAGTTTCGACTTAAGTTCTTTCCCTACAATATGGATAATTCTGATGTTGGCCCTCAAGAGCCTTCATATAGTTTCATTAAATAATAAATATAGGCACCTGCCCTTCCAATCACCAAAGTCATTTCTGTGGTATCATCCTCATGAAAATAATTATGTCCCGAGAATGTGCTCCAATCTGAAATAGAATAACATGTTTCATTGTTATCCGAGAAGATACATATCCAATCGCAGGGAATATTCATTTCGAAAAGTTTAACCTATAAAAGACTTCGTTCTTGAAGTTTCAAACATAAACATTGAAGCCAGAGGTTGCAAACATAAAATGTCACGGCACATGTCAAACGTCACTCTTCTCTCACAAGTGTGCGAGTGCGATCAGTAAATTTTGCAGTTTGAGGGTTCTCATTTGTTGTTATGTTTTGTTTGTTTTTGTTGTTGTTAATTTTTAAGCGTAAATTGTTTTAAGCCCCCGCAGTAAAGGGGGCCGAGAGAGGTGTGGGCGGGAATGTGTCAGCACGGTTTACCTTATAGTTGTTGTTTATCCTTACTTCCTTACTATATATACTATATTTCATATTTCTTTATTTGCCTTCAAATGGTACAATAAGTTCTTAAGCTAATTATCAAGTTCATCATTTGAAACCTTGTACAAGGTACAGCAAACTTATAGTCGTTTAAACAATACAATATTTTCTCATTATTATTATTTTTATATACAATCATCTATGTCAGTTTTTTTTTCTAAGTCTAAGTCAGTGTTTCTAATAAATTCAAGGTATGTTAATATAATCATAGTAATAATATTCAATACGAAATTCAATGACAAATTAAATCATATTCTAATATTTTAAATGACAATTAAATAAATAAATTAATTACCTACAGTCAATGTGATAGTTACAATTTAAAAAGTACATTGTCATAATTAGTAAAATTAATTAGTCAAACTTTCTTAATGTTTCTTTTTGGAGAGGTAAGTAAGTAATTCAATCATTTTAGATACTCGTCAATTTTAGAATAACATTTTTCAATTAAGTACTGTTTCAGCTTATTGGAGAAAATTTCATAGTCAGATTCATTCTTAATGGCTTCTGGGATTTTATTATATATTTTTACGGCTGAGTAGTAAGGACCCGATCTGTACAGCTCCATCGTTGAGTGTGTTTGTTGCAAATTATTTATGTATTTTGATCTTAAATAATTGTATTTTACATGTTTGTCTCGTTTCAATGTGAATAAGTACATGTGTTTCGTGACAAATAGCGCCTCTAATTTTGAGGTATTCCCTTTAATTTCAAGTTGCCCTGTATATAGTATATAAATATAGTAAATACTTTATCCAGCGAAACATTCTTACCCTACCTTCTCTTTACATATTCACAACGCGTCATTTTGAAGGCGTCGTTCGATTTTGATCCGCTTGGAGGCATTCAGCGCAGTTTTTTATGCACAAAAAAATATTTGCGGTGTAAAATACACGAACACACACACACACACACACGCGGCAGGACGTCAAGCTGAAACTAGTCAGAATAGCTTCCTAGGACCTCAAAACTTGGAGATCCGATGAGAACTAGGTGAAAACAATAGCTTCCCTATTTTTAACTTCTCGCTTTTTATTTGAAAATCAAAGATTTTTAATAAAAAATAGGGAAGTTATGGTTTTCACCTCGATTTTCGAAAATTGAGTTTGAAGAGCTCAAAAACTGGACAGTCGTTCTATTGAGTTCGAAGAGCTCAATAACTTTGATGGACACGTTCGAGCGCTTTGAGCTTGAAAATAGCGGAAAGTTGTAGGGAAAGCCTGCAGGGTCAACCGGTTTCCAGATTTTTTTCAAAAATATTTTTCTTGAATTGCTAAGAAATTGTTCTTGGATTGTAATTGGAAACAATAAATTTCATAAAACTTACAAATAATATGAATAAAGTTGTTAATTTTTTCACATGATTGATATTTTATTATAGAATTTTTAATGAATATTATTTTAAAAAATTTGTATCCAGATTGTAATATTTTTATTAAATAGAATTTCTTGATAAATTAGAGAAAAAGATCACGAGACAATTAGAAATAAATAATAGCTGATGTGCAGTAAGAGATCGCAATAACCCGAACGCTCTGTTTCACTCGCACCAGTTACTACATATACTCCGCGCTCTTGCAACTTCTGCCTAATTCAATGTGTCTGGCAGGAAGATAGAACCTTCGAAAATGTCTGGCTACTAAGGAAACATCGTTTAATAGTTCCCCAAAAAACATATTAAATTTAGCTTTTACAATATAACGTAAGTAGAATTAAAAAAATATCATAGTTTAGGGGTGTCCGGCAGGGGGTTGGAACCCTACTAAGTATCTGGCAATGAGTAACGTGAGTTTTTATGTTGTTACGAATGAAATATAAAAAAATTGAGTTTTATAGATTAACAAATGTAAGATGGAATTTTATACACCTTTGCTACCTGTTACTTGCCAAAGGAACCACTACCCAGGTATCATAGGTAGGGATCGTTCTTACCTGTACTAGAGGCACACATAGACCAACTTTCAGCTTTTATGATAAAACGAAGGTCTGGCCGTCGCGGGCTCTTGGACGAAGATGGAATTTGCAGTGTTTTTCTAAAGGAGTACCATATGCGAAAGTCTTGAAAGTGAACCATTTCAGAAAAATTTGGAATGTAGTTATTTAAAAAAAATCAATAACTGATTTAAGTATATAAAAATTAAT
This sequence comes from Aproaerema taeniolella, assembly GCA_949987775.1. NCBI lineage: Eukaryota > Metazoa > Arthropoda > Insecta > Lepidoptera > Gelechiidae > Aproaerema > Aproaerema taeniolella. The sequence continues at coordinate 16,526,173 of OX465244.1, read as the reverse complement.
AAAAAAATTACTTGGTGGTATCCTGATATTTTTTTATTAGTTTTGTGTAACTAATATTTCATTAAATCTGATAGAGCCATTAAATGTACTAGATTGACATAAACTTTAGCACTATGTAGAAAAACGTTTGAAAATTCAACAATAAAATCGAGGAAATTACACAAAAAAGCGAGTTTTAAACAAAAACTCACTGGACAATGTTCCGTACATACAAGCACAAAAACATCTTTATTTTATCAGCTTTCGAATAAGGCATAATAATTTCAAATCGTCACAGGGATTTTTGAGATTATTATGCCTTATTCGAAAGCTGATAAAATAAAGAGGACCAATGTAATAGGAGCAAGTCGAAAAAAAAAATCAAAAAACACAAATAACATACACGACAAAAATGATTTATTTGAGTTCATTTTCAAAGTGACTACCCCTGTTTCTACAACAAATAGGCATACTTTTACTCATTTTACTTTTCACAACATAAGTAGTCAGAGTCAGAGTATTGTTAATTTGTTGTGCTGCAGCTATTATTCTTCATCTTACCGACTCACTCGGAACGGGTTGAATGGTATACAGGGTTTTTAAATATTTTAATTAAATCTATTTCATTTTGTTTCTAAGATCTACATCTAAAATAGCTTCAACTTGCTCTCTGTTTCACTACATATGGTTACGGCGGGTTACGGTCATTAAGACCTCACTTTTAGTATAATGAAATGGCGAAATCTTTAATAATTTCACAAAGACAAACAGTAACAGTAACCTTTTTTGTAATATGAATGTCCCCGGGCTACAGATCTAATGTTATTGGTGGCACAGTTTGGACCTTTCAATAAAAAAAAATCAGCTTTTTAATAAAAAAAAACAGTTTTTTGTTTGCAACAAAAATGTTTACTACAACTGCTTCTTTGTTTGACGTATGTGTCAAAATAATATCGTTATTTTGACACATACGTTCCTATTAAAACATTCTTTTTTAGGGTTCCGTAGTAATCTACGAACCCTTATAGTTTCGCCATGACCGTCTGTCCGTCTGTCCGCGGGTTTCCTAAGAAACCCTTGGTACTACAGAGCTGAAAGGCATGATCATACATATAAATCACGCCAATAGAACTGTAGAGTAAAATCTTAGAAAAAAATTTTTTTTCGGGTGTCTCCCATAGACGTGAAAGGACGATGAATTTTTTTTTCTCGCCAATATCATTGAGTGCATTCCATCGAATGGAATGTCATAAGATAGCTTTTTAAAAGATAGAAGGGGTATACAAAGAAAGTTTTTCGATTCAGTACTCCGTATGCGAAAAAATATATTTTTAAAGTGAATTTTTTTGTTAAAAACAAGTGTCCGGGGGGGATACTACCAGCTAAAGTTTAGCTGCTAAACGGTTTTTTCTATTCACGTTGGTAGAATATACCACGAAATTAAAAGGAAAACTATCACACATAAGTTGGCCCTTCAAGTTTGCGAGTAATAGTCGACCAAGTGCGAAACACTGTTGGGATTAATAAGAATACATTGACTAATATTCGATCCTTGGTACTACAGAGCTGAAATTTGGCATGGTCATAGATATTGATTGCGCCGACAGATCTAAAACATAAAATTTTGGAAAAAAAAAATTCAGATGTTTCCCATACACGTGAAAGGGTTTTTCTTTTCTTGCCGATACCATCGAATGGAATGTCATTTTTTGATACTATATTATTTGGAGATTTTAACATTGACTATGACTAGTGATGAAAGAAACTCAGCCTTCTAAGGCTTTTAATACAGACTCTCCTTAGTTTTGATGCCACACGACTGACTCAATCTTTTAGTTCCCAACCTTTAGTTATAAGACTAGCTTTTTTAGTCGAGGTCTTTTAACGTAGAAAGCTGAGCTGTTACTTAAACAGCTTAAGGCGACTACAGCACCCGATAAAAGCAGCACACTGTGCTGTATGCGTCCTTAAACGCCTAATTATACTTATTAAAAGAAATAGTTTTAATGTAAGAGTATCGAATCTTTTTAGAATTAAAAGTCTCGCTTTGTCATAGATAAAAAGAAAAAAGAAAAAGGAATGACAAGGGGGATTATCAGAAAAAAAGTGAAAATTGGGGGATTGTTTTTTTGGAAAAGAAAAAGAAAAATCGTGATGTGTTGAAAAATAACTTGAAGTAATTGGGGAAATAGATATTTTAGGTTTAGCATGTTGAGAATTGTATTCGTTATCTTTTGCAAGGTTCTACCGGGTCCCTTAATTGAGGACGCTATCCGGGGATCTTGCGAGGATAGAGAATGCAATTAGCCAGAAAGGCCAACTTCCGATTCGGGGATTAAGGGAATATATAAGGGTGGTAGTCTCGTTGGTGTTTCTTTACTTTCCAGTGCTACCTTCCTAATGACAGACGACTTGGACGGAATTATAAGTTTGCAGGAGCAAATTAACAAGGACCAAATATAAGACAAGATATAGTTGAAAGCAAAGTACTATTGGGACGGTTTTACAGCTAAGTGGATAGTTTTTATTTAATGTTGTTGATTAGTTTCATATTTAAAAGCGCAGGAAAGGCATCGGTATAAAGAAAACCCTTAAATAGAACTGTCGTCTTGGTCGAGTGGTAGTGGCGTTGCATCTTGATCGGCGGGTCCTGGGTTCGATTCCCAGTCGAGACAAGCATTTGTGTGAGGAGCAGATGTTTGTTCTCGGGTCGTGGGTGTTTGTTTTGTCCTTGTGTGTGTTTTGAGGGATCCATGATACCGGGGAAGAACCTTAGTGTGGGCCTTTGAGTGTATAGTTTTATTAATTTTATTATTAACAGGACAATGAAAGCAGCAGATTTTAAACTTTGCTTAAAACCCTAAATTCCATTTACAATTAGAAAATCGCGAGTGACATATAAATAAATTTGAAGTGTCAGTGAAAACAAAATCTATAAGAGGGAAGTGCCCTCTCAAAAATAATAGTGCAACTTTGAAGAGAACCAAACAGTGTAGTGATAAAGTGCTGAATGACGTATAAATAAATTGTGAAGTGTCAGTGAAAACAAAGAGGGAAGCCTTCAGCCCTCACACATTAAATGTGAGGTTAATATTCTTGAAGAGAACCAAACAGTGTTGTGATAAAGTGCTGAATGACGTATAAATAAATTGTGAAGTGTCAGTGAAAACAAAGAGGGAAGCCCTCAGCCCTCACACATTAAATGTGAGGTTAATATTTTTGAAGAGAATTAGACAGTGTTGTGATTAAGTGTTGGGAAATCTCGTTTACAAAAGGGGAAAGGTCGCGAGTGGTAATTTGACTCATTTTGGTGTTAGTTACAAAAAATCATGGAGTGACAGAATTCGGGGGAGAGGGGAGGCCTTTGGGGTCTAGATGAAAGAGAGAATCATTTCACCAATTAATCGAAATAAATAGTTTTGCATGAACAGTGTTGGGGTTGTGGAACGGAATTTTGATCGTGAAGAGATGGGGTCGTGAAGAGTTGGAGTTGCGGTACGGCATTTTGATCGGGAGAGGGGAATTTAAGATATTCATCAAACCCAGACTTAGAAGAGGGACTGAGGTCTTTTTGGCGAGAAGAGGGCGTGTCACCTCCGACGGATGTCAACTGAGACGTCATCCTAATCGTCATCTTGTTTGAGCTTCGAATTGTAATTTTTTTTAAATGTTTATATTTAAAATTTAAATTGACATTTGAATTGGAATTATTAAATTGTCACTTGAATTTGAATGATTAAAATTGAATTTTGAATTTGAAATAGGAATTTCATTTTGGAATAGGTGGAAAGTATGGGGTTTCAGAATGGTCAGTAATCCAGTAACTGTCTCCAGTTCATTTTCAAATTTTTTTTTCTTATACAATTTTAGAATCATTTTAATATATTTAATTAAATAATCTATTAATAATTTTGATAAAAATAATTTAATAATTTAAATAGTTATACAATATTTTAACATTTAAGTGAAAAGAATAAATCAAACTGAAATAAACTGAAGTTGTCAGTTTTATTTTGAATTTGAATATGGAACAGGCCAAAGTTGACTTAAGAGATTCTCAATCAGATATTAGGAGAAAATTTTCTACCGATACCGAGTGAAGTTGTGTTCTTGATTTTGGACTCTGGTGAGTAGAACCTACTTTGAGATCATTAGGGATTTTATTTATTTAGGGATTAAGTTATAGGAATGTTCTTTAAATTTCGGGCGGATTCTAAATTGATTTTTTATTTATTTATTTATTTATGACTTGACTTTGGTAAAACGCTATGCCTTTATTTTATTCTTTCTTATCAAACGATTTAAGAATTACGGATTTGCTGCTAGTTTAGGATTCGCCTGAAGGTTTTATTTTATTTCCTTCTCCCTCTGTCTACTAGGATCGTTATTTCGTGATTCGCGATGTTCAGCGAGGCCTGAGTGACTAGGTTTTCCTGAATTTCCGAGACGACATTATATTATAGCACCTATCTCTCCTTCTGCGATTCTTCTACTGGCTCACGAAGGGCAATTGTGACGCTGCTATTAGTGTAGCACAATACACGAGTAGCGACAAAAGACGGATGACCATCGGTGGCAAACGACAGATTTTAGTTTGCTTTCGTAGGCTCCCTCTTGCTTTACAGTTGACCTATGGAAACCAGGAGATGCCCCTCACAACCACTGAACAAAGTACTTCTACAGACTATACACCCTACTCAAAACCATGTAGCGGAGCAGTCTCCTCATTTGCTAAATTATCCTTGGGGTTTCGCAATCTCGTTCACCGAGGCGCTAGGGGAGGGCTTGTCAGTAGCAGACACGTGGTCACCGCGTGCGGGGGTTGTTCAGTTCAATTGGGGAGGTTAACTTTGTAATACCACCCCAAGGAACACTGTCCTACCCGTATACGTGATCACAGCTGACTACTTCGGTAGTCAGTCGTAGGGTCTGTAGTCTGCGGTAATACAAGGACGCGCTGCAGGCGACGGCTCCTAGGTTTCGCGGGGAGGAGAGATTGCGACTATTCGGTTTTCCTTTCTGACACTTGGCTTTATAGTTCGGAGTCTAATCCACTCACAGGAGAAATAGGGAAGCGCGATGTTTGGCCTAGTATTAGCTGAGGATTTTGTCGCTCAGAGAACATAACGATTCTAGGAGATCCTATAAGATGCCCGACTCGAACAGTCTCCCCGGGTTGGTCACCCCAAGGCGACGGATCTCGTCATTTGGAGCGCCGTCGACAGGTTCCGGGGCGTGGCTGGGGGCCCTAGAACGGGGAACTCCCAAATGATGCCCTGGGCTTATATTAATCTCTCTGTCTAGGTATTCTACTCGTTGTCCCAACCTTCGGCTCTCAACCTGCTTCGAATGGAATAATCAAGAGATTAATCCTTTTGTGTCAATATGTCAAAAATGTAATTTATTGGACTATGTGAAGCACATTAAACTTTGTTTTTAATCTTGATTTTGCTTTTAATTCCTCTCTAAGTCTGAAACCCGCTTTTAAATTGCTTGTACCTGCGAGAATCCTAAAAGTAATTCACAACGTAGGACTCTAGACATCACAGCCGTAAGTATAGAGTATCCACCTCTTTTTAATGCAGGTGGGGATCAGTACAACACATAGGAATAGTGCCATCTCCGTCTCTCAACAGGCCTGGGCCGGCAGTGCGAACAGTGTCCATATACGAAGTTTACGGTCTATGAAAGCGTACGTGCGTAAAAACATGTTCGAAAGTTAGAAAAATTAGATTTATGGAAAGTTTACAGCTTAAATCGAAAAATGCGTTAGCTACTTATCAAGAGTGTTCAATTACGAACATTTTGATAGCAAATTCAAGTTCCTGTGTGCATTTTACTGTCGTTTTTACAGCTTAAAAGATACACAATATTGGTATTTAGAGGTGACTTTGTGAGCTTTTTCTATCGAACCAAAAGTGCTGAATCATGTTTTCAGCAAACTACTTATCTAGTTTATGTCCTGAATATTACCGTATTTTTTATCTTCGATTTAATGTAGTGCGTTATGCTTATCTACGCATCATAAAATCGTTATTTAGGTGCTGTAGTTGCCCTAAACTACTTAAAAGACTGGCTACTCATTGTCTGGGAAGGCGACAGTCGTAAGGTATGACAGGTCACAGAGGGATCGCGGAGTACTTACATCGGTTCAAATTAAAGGACGATCCCGGATGCGAGTTTGATCCCGGCGTAAGCGAGTCTGTGTGGCACATATTACTAGATTGCCCACGCTTCGCAGCTGCTAGAATGGAAGTTGAAATCACCATGGACACTACACTAAACAAATCAGCTTTGCACGATACATTTACACATATGGAGTGTTAATGTGTTAAAAAGGTTAAGTAGGTAATAATAATATTAAATGTAACAAGACAAGGGCACGAACAAGTCTGTGGATGCAAAATTAACTGTATATAAAAAAGGTATGTGTTGATAGAACGTAAATATCTAATTTTATCCCCTTGTTAAATTTTATCAAATTGTATTTAGTGGTTTAGGCGTGAATTATTCCTTTTGGTTGATAGGTTACAAAAGATTTATTGAATATCACACACAAACTGCGGTGCGAACCCTTTTACATAAAAGAACTCGAGTCGTTTAAGTCTTTTAAAATCAACTGGAGTTGGTTAAGTCTTTCAGTCTTTTGAAAACAACTCGAGTCGTTTCAGTTTTTAGTCTTTTAATAAAACGACTAAGTCTTATTGTAGTGTATCTGTCGTCTCGTGCGATGCACTGGCGGGGGGCGGGCGCGCGGTGGCAGTGGCAAGCCGACCGGGAGCGAGTGAGGACGTTCCGCCGTGCGGTGCATGCGCTCAGCGAGCCGATATAATATCGATCTTATTATTAAAGGAGGGACACAACATTGGCGACGAGGATTAATTGTGAGTTTTTAACTACGTGGATACACAAAAAGAAATGATCTCATTATGTAAAAAGGGGAAAATAGTGAAGTTACTAAAATAAGGATACGCAGTAAGTAGGTAGGTTAGGTACCTACTTTTACATTTTGTAGGGTACAATATGGTATAATCCTAGGAATAGGCCGGGCAAATCAAGAAGTCTCCGTTATTAGAATTAATGTAATAGCTATCAAAAAATATTTTCATCTACATATTTGAGAAATAGTGAGTTAATAAATCAGTTTCTGAAGTAAAATAAATAATGGAGTAGCTAATATTAGTACCTACCTATAATAATATCCCAATGTGGAATACCTAGGTAAAAGTATCACCCTACAAGACATAATTATTTGCTATTACGGAAACATACATTAACATACCTATTTTAAACTGCCTACATAAATTATCTTCTAGTGCTTTCGAATATTATTGATAAGAAGTTAAATACCTATATATTTTTCTCAAAGGCTTATTTTTAGCTAGGTATGTACTTACGAGGTTAACTAAGGCGGCCGGTTTGGTCGAGTGGTGGTGGCGCTGCCTCTTGTTTGTGTGTGTTCCGGGGTACCCGCGACACGGTGGAGGACCTTGGTGTGGGCCTTTGAGTGTGTAGCGTTTATTTATTATTTACATATGAAAATTTTATATAATTTTACTTCCGTGTGGGTATTCGAGAATCAGATTTTATGGAATACCTACAGTAAGAGTGCGATGGTGATAGCGCGTGTGGTGCGCCGCGGTCCTGTGTTGGAAGGGTGGCATTGACAGCGCCGGAGAGCGAGCAAGCTTTTGCGCGGGGTCCTCGCGCAGTCGAGGTGAGGTTTCGGCGTCAGCCGAGTGGCGCCGCGCGAGTTTGTCGCCATCGTCGTGCTCGAGCTGCTACCTATTTTAGTTAACTTCATTACACTGTACTCTAAGTTACTGAAATTAAATTTCATATTTCGGACGGAATATTAGTTTATGCTTGGGTGGGGCTAAGTTTGTACAAACGACAGCAGATTGGGTTGTACATATTAATCTTCAAGTTTTTAACCGTGTTGTCATAGTACCGCGTTATGTGGCGCGAATTAGTAGCCTGACCTGGACGTGCTGCTGTTGTCTGTACATTATTTTAATTTCTTTTTGTGTCATTCATGTTACCATAAAAAAGGAGGGCCCTGGTCCGGGCAGTATACGCACTTATTGGAGTGCATAAAAAAGGAGGGCCCTGGTCCGGGCAGCATACGCACTTATTGGAGTGCATAAAAAAGGAGGGCCCTGGTCCGGGCAGTGTACGCACTTATTGGAGTGCATAAAAAAGGAGGGCCCTGGTCCGGGCAGTGTACGCACTCATTGGAGTGCATAAAAAAGGAGGGCCCTGGTCCGGGCAGTATACGCACTTATTGGAGTGCATAAAAAAGGAGGGCCCTGGTCCGGGCAGTATACGCACTTATTGGAGTGCATAATAATTATGGAGGGCCCTGGTCCGGGCAGCATACGCATTAAGTGGTCCAAAGTGGTTGCCATAATCTGGCAGTAGAAGCACAATAGGTGGAGGCCAGTTATAGGGTGAAAATAATAATAATAATAATAATGATCATCATCATAGGCCTCTGCATCTTGACGGATGATTTGGGCAGCGACTGTGTGAGATCAGCAACGCCGCTCGTGACTAAATAAACCGATTCTAGAGTGACACATCCGTCCGCACTTGTGGCATGCGTACTGAGGAATAACAATATAGTTAAAATAAATAAATGGATAAATAAAAAAATAATAATAGATCAATGAACAAATAAATTAATATATACTATATACCCAACCTACTTAACTAAATACATTAAAAAAAAACAATAAATAATGATTCTTAGGAATAATAAAATTACAGTTGTCTTTTAACGAACAGGGTCATCATTAGACAACCGAGGAGGTTCCGCTATATTTGCTCGTAACAATTTGAAATTTAAAGAACATAATGACATAGTAAGCTTGTCTGTTGAGCGCACTACTTTAATAGCCTGTATAGAGCTTGAGCAGTTTATTGTATTAAACGTGTACACACCGCCTAATTCCTCATACGAATCCTTTGGAAAAAATCATGGAGGAAGCATTATTAAAAATAGGTAATAATAATAAAAAATCCTTATTGTTTGTGGAGACTTTAAAGTTAACTTACTAGAGATTGTTCTCTTAGTAAAGGAATCAGATCCTTGTTTAAGTGCTATAATTTGCTCAATCTTTTCTTCTAAGATCTAAAATCGCAACTTCTAAAATCTGTCTTGATAATATTTATAAATATTTTGATCCCTTGGAAAAATCTGTCATCCATAAGTTACCGTCGGATTACTCAGGCCAGCTAGTTTCTTTTACGCTCCGTGGAGAGGCTGTAGAATTAGTTATAAAATATGTGCCTATTAGTGACTTAAGCCTTGAGAATTACAGAAGTAATATCATCACCAAATTACCAGATCTAAGGTTTGAGAGTGATGATCCTAACAAACTTTAAAATTCAGTACTCAGTTTACCTATGCAAGAATTTGACATTGTGTTTAAAGCTAAGACACTAAAAGTTAATGACTCCTTGAAGTTAGTGACTGGGCGACATTGGGAATTGGAAAAAGCGGGGAAAGGCTGTATGATCTCTATAGTGAGTAGTTAGAGCTTATTCCTAAACTTTTAAACGTGTGTGTGGCGAAGGTTATGTTTGTCAGAAACAAAATCAAAATTAGTAATAATATCATTATGACTTCATGGAAAATTATAAGTAGTGAAACTGGAAGAGTTAAGGCGCACAACATTGATTTTGAGCTTAATATTAATGTAAAATCTTATCATCCGATGTACCTACCTATTGCTGCAGAGTTTAAAAAGTTTTTCACACATTAGATTGAAATTATTAAAACTTTTAAAATGGTTCCTGTTTTGATGAAACAGTAAAGTAATTTCTCTGTTTAAAGCTGGTGGTACGTCCGATCCCACCAACTTTAGTCCGATTTCAATACTACCAGTACTTAGCAAGATTTTTAAAAAATATATCCTTAGGCAAATTACCACTCACTTTTACGCTAATAACCTTATGAATTTTAATCAATTTGGATTCGCGCGGGGTCGCTCAGCAGCCGGTGAATGAATGAATGAATGAATGGTTTATTTCTGCACACAAATAAAACTTACATTACTACATTATATTAAATTAATTGATTTAAAAATTGAAATTAAAAATTAAAGCATATAAAAAAAAGAATTAAAATTAAAAAGTAAATGATCAATTAATCTTACATAAATAAAATAAAACAAGGAAATGTGCTGCAGAAACAGGCCGTAGCTCAGTGACAATTTTGCCGCTGAATGCGACAAAGCACTGATTTTCAGCTACCGCCTGCGAGGTGTGCCGAGTGCGAGTGTGATCGGTGTTGTGTAATGTGTTGTGAAAGTGATAGTGTTCTTATGTAGAGATATGTTTAAAAATTCGTCAAAGTAATTATTGTAGAATAATTATAATCAATTCAATTATTATATCTGAGAAAAAATGTTAAAAATAAAATAAAAAATTAATAGAATGTCATTAGATTAAAATAATAATTATTAATAGCATATATTAAAAAACAAAAAAAAATACATATAAAATGTCAAAACCAGTTGTAAGATGAGATGTCGTCCAAGGAAATCTAAGCAACAAAGTGCTTTGGGAATACCAAATTTTTGTTTTTCAAGAAGATATGCCTTGAAATTTTTCTTGAATGTAAACTTTGTAGCATGTAGCCTCATTGGGGGGGGGATATTATTCCAGCACCTCGTTGCCTGATGTCGGAAGCTTCCCTCAAATGCCACAGTCTTATGGATATAAGGTATGAGTGGACGACGAACTAGTCTGTAGTGTATGTCATTAGTTTTAGAAAACTGGATCCTAGCGTGTAAATATTCTGGCTTTTTAAATTTTACAACGTCAAATATCAGACTTGCGAGATGCAACTGCCTTCGTGACTCCATCTTCAACATCGACGCTTCGTTTAGAAATGGCGTAACATGACCCCGATACGGAACATCAAAACAAAATCAGCAGGCATTTTGCACACGTTGTACCAGCTTTTGGGTCTTTGACAACAAATGCGGCCCATAAACCACGTCTCCATAATTAAGTCTGGAAAGGACCAAACCCTCAACCAGAGCTATACGTGATTTCAGACTTAGAAGGTTGCGGATTTTATATAAGACTTTTAATCTAAAAAAACACGTTTTAACCAGATTCATCACATGACTTTCAAAACGCAGCAAACTATCAAGAGTCAGTCCCAAATTTTTTGCCTCATCAACACGACCTATTGACTGTCCCGATACCGTGATCAGGGGTGACTGATTTATGATTTTGGTTACCAGGGTACGAGTCCCGAGCACCATGAATTTTGATTTGGTCGGATTGAGCAGAAGAGCATTTTGTGCTGACCAGTCAGCTATCCTATCCAGATCCTGTGTCATTTTTTGTTGCGCAGAGACTAACTCGTTGGGAGGAGTAGATATATATAACTGTACGTCATCGGCGTAACAATGGTAGCGACAATTTTTAATAACATCTACCAAATCGGCGGCGTATATGGCGAAAAGTAACGGCCCCAAGATTGAGCCCTGAGGGACTCCGCGAGCAAGTGGCTTTTCATCAGACAAAACGCATGTGCCATCCCTTTTTACCAGTTTGACACGCTGAGAACGTTCGCTAAGGTAGTTTCTAAACCATCCCACAGAAGAGGGAGTCAGACCGTAGTACAAGAGCTTAGAAACAAGCAGTTTTGTGTCAAGACTGTCGAAGGCGCGAGAAAAGTCCAGCAGAGGCAAAAGAGTGCCCCTCCCCACATCCTGGTCCGTAAGAATATTGTCTGTAACGTCTAACAATGCCGTGACCGTGCCCCTCCCCTTACGAAAACCAGACTGAAGTGAAGGCAGAATATTATGCCTTTCGACATACGCACTAAGCTGGTAGTATACTGCCTTTTCCAGGATCTTCCTAAATTCCGTAGGCTGCGCAGTCTTGGGAAGAGGTGTAACTATGGCCTGCTTCCACTGTCGCGGTACTGTGCCACACAAAATTGACCGATTAACTATGTCGGTAATTACCGGCAGTGTGTGTGGAAGGGTTAGTAAGATCATGTCTTTGCTAATATCATCGCATCCAATTGCATTAGATTTAGTTGACATTAAATACTTAGCAACCTCACTTTCTGAAACGGAATGCAACTCAAACACAGACTGCCCGAATTGACGATCCTTGAAAAAAGAGAAAACAGATTGAGGTACCGTGTCTGCATTGGGAATATTAAGAAAAAAATCATTTATTCTATCGGGATTATCAAAAGAGTCTAGGAGGCAATCATCTTTTCCGGGGTTGACAATAATTTTTTCCTTAACATTCTTCCAGAAAGTTTTGCCGTCACATGTGTTCTTATTAATTATTGTATTAAAATACGCCCTCTTTTCACTATACAAACTAGTAGTAACCATGTTTTTAAGCTCCTTATAGTACTGTTTATGTGCATCTGATTTAGTTTGTCTATACCGCTCATGTGCTATATTTCGCTCATCAATCATTAATTTCACCGTATCAGTAACCCACGGTAGGCAGTTATTGCTTTTGATTCTAATTTTTTTCTTTGGTGCATGTAATTCAAACAACAACAAAAGGAACCCATTAAACCTCTCAACCATTTCATCCACGCTCAAGAGATCAGAAATTGAGTCCCAATCCAAAGATTCGAGGTCTTTATTGAAGTTCACCATATTAATACTTTTAAGGGATCTGCAAAGAACTGTTTTAGCCGGTATCTTAACTTTTTTTAGTAATATAGTGAAAATAATCATCCTGTGTCCTAGACCCCCCGTAATGTTGTACACAGAAATATCCCGTACTTTAATATTAGTGCACACAAGATCAATTAATGTCTCAGAATCCTTAGTGAAATGGGTAGGTGTAGTTACATTTTGTGATAACTGCATATACTGCAAGAACTGTAACATTTTTAATGTGTTTGCATTAGTCATTTCTAGCATATTAATGTTAAAATCTCCCAACAATATAACCTGGTCATAGCTTGAAAAAAAGATCAGAGATTCGGTCAGTGCTTCAACAAATGTGTCGACACTTATCCACTGGGGCCTATACGTCGTTCCTACCAAAACACTACGTCCATTACATTTAGTAGAAAGCCAAATCTGTTCTATGTCTGCATCAGGGTGTTTCAAATAACGCACGCGAATATCGCGCTTTACGTAGAAGGCAACCCCACTGCCGCGGCCGGCCCGCATGTGCAGCGGCCGCGGTACATTCCGCAATCGATAGCCCGGCACGGCCGGCGCGCGCGCCTCCTCACCCGACGGCAGCCACGTCTCATTGATTGCCATTATATCCGGACAGTAACGCGTCATTGCTATCATAAAATCATCATGACCCGTGTTCAAGGATCCTGCATTATAAAGACCAAACTTAATGTATTTGGACTTAGAAGCCATGGTGATGATAAACGCTTGTGAATGTGAGAAGTGTTTCAGCATATCCTGTGTAAGCAGGGTACATATTTGCCAAAATTTTGATGCAAATGACATGAGTTTCAGCGAAGAGGCATAACAAGTACAACCGAGCAACAGCTTTGAAGGTAAAAAATCATATAATCCATATCAAGTATTTAAATTTTCTTATATATGTTAGTAAATTAATTAATACAATATAAAAATAAACAAATAAAAAGTCAAATTCAAAAAAAAGTGATTTTGATGTCAGTACTGCATTACGTAAATGTAAAATAACGAACATAATTGTGTGTGTTATAAGATGATTGTGTAAGTAGGTCCGTGTAGTGTTTTGTTTGCTATTTTGTTGCATTGCACATCGACCCTCAATTTCACACATTTCCCCAGCACAAACACATACAAAAATAATGCAATAATAACGACGATATTCACACGTAATCTTAATTAGGTTTTGGTGCCGGTGTTGGGCTCATTCGTCGCATTTTGGGGCCTGGGAGGATTCACTTGATGCCTTTGAGTCTTCTGTGATTTGTCCGGGGCTTTCGACTGTGTTAGCTATGGGACTCTGATCGGAGAATTGCATCACTATGGCATAAGGCTTTTGGAATCTTGTTTCAGTGATTGATTCCGGAAGGTTGAGGTTAGCGGCACTGGATCGCCTGGGTCCATATCTGTGAGGGCGTCCTACAGGGTTCGATTCCGGGGCCGTTTTTGTTTCTCGTGTACATTGGAGACTTGCCTTTTCTTGTTAAGGAGGCCCATGTGGTCGTATATTGTTTGCAGATGATACATCACTCTTATTTAAAGTGGAAAGAAACTCTGAATGTGACGGCGAGAATACGGCGACCTCTGAGGTGGTTGATTGGTTCAATGTAAATGGCCTGTTCTTGAATGAAAAAAAAAAACGTGGTGTGTTGAGTTGGCTTGCCCGGTGTTAGACAGATTGCTAGCAGTGTGGAGTTTAGGAATGAGGGGCTGGAGGTTGTAGAGTCTACTGTGTTCTTGGGTATCTCTCTTGGTGCGGAGCTTTAGTGGGGTCCTCACAAGCAGACTCAGTTTGGCGGCTTGCGTGGTTGAAAGGATCCGTCAGCTGTTGTCGGATGTTGAGGCCGCGGGAATCGTGTGTTTTGGTTACTTTCACAGCCTATAATGCCATATGGTATTTTACTGTGGGGTAAAGCTGCCGACATTATTAAGATCTTTGTTCTGCGGAAAGGGGCTGTTCGCGCGATTTATATTTATATATCGGATGGGGCCTGAAATGTCTCTTGGAATTGGATTTGGGAAGTGGATATATTGACATTTGCGTCCCAGTATTATGTCTTTCATATGAAAAAAAATGAGCGGGTGTTCGGGAGGGATTGTGATAGGCAAACATTGGTATACACTACGAGGCAAGCATGGATTGGATTTGCGGGACGGTCGTCTCCACAAAGTAATAGGCTTTTTGTGGGTCGGTGTATGTGCTTCTATAATGGGATTCCCATTAGTGTTCAACCTTTGAAATTTGAGAAAATTTAACAAAACTTTGTGTAAGGTTCCGTGAAAATCAACACTTTTGAGTTTGAGTGAGTTTGAGCCAAGTAGGCGTCTAACAAAATGGCACAACCGTATACACTGGACAAATTTGATTACGGTGGGGAAGATACCTCTGTCAGTGTACGATGGATGAAGTGGAAGAAAGGATTGTACATTTACTTAGAGGCAGCTAGCATTGAAGGCGAAAAGAAAAAGGGAAACAATACTCTGATCGGAAGAGACGTGCTGCAGAATATCATTTGGAAGCAGGTGACAAGGTATATACCAATATAAAGAACATAAAAAAAAACAATAAATTGAGTATACATTTCGAACCGACGACTCATACTGTAGAATCTAATACAACGGAGACGTTCAACTAAGAAACGATGAGACTGGGACTTTGATTAGACGAAACGTGGTAGGTACACCTAAAGAAGGTAGAAGGTCAGAGGACGGTTTTAGACGGACAGAAGATTGTATAGAACAAAGTGAAAATATCGAAGATGAAGGTTATGACACTAATCAAATCAGTAAAAAAATAAAAATTAAAAATAAATAAATAAAAAAAGAGTTGAAGGAAAACACAAGTTGATTGTTGATTACTCTTGTTGAATATTTTCATTGCTTAAAGAGTTTAATTCACTAACAACTGGGATTACTTTGTGTAGGTATAACTTAATTCCGTAAGTAGTTGTTTTCAATTAGAAGTGAGAATAAAGACAATTAATTAAATCGTAATTTATTATCATGAATAACTATCAAATAAAAAAATAATAATATTTAAAAAATAAATGATAAGGAAGGGATGTAGTGTATCTGTCGTCTCGTGCGATGCACCGGCGGGGGGCGGGCGCGCGGTGGCAGTGGCAAGCTGACCGTTCGAGCGAGTGAGGACGTTCCGCCGTGCGGTGCATGCGCTCAGCGAGCCGATATAATATCGATCTTATTATTAAAGGAGGGACACAACACTTATTAATAAAAACTCGAACTTTCAATCTTAATTTTAGAGTCAAGTCCTGTAAGATGGAGGCGAGTATTTTAATAAACCTTAAAAGACTCTTTCATCTCTAACTATGACCGTCACGATAGTATACCAGTTTCAAATGAATACGTAATGTAAACGATTTTTATACAACCGTTTGCATCCACGCGAGGTGGTTCTTAAACAGATGATTTTTTTTTCATTTTCCTTGTGGCGCTGGAATTTAAAATTCTCCTTTATTTACCTTCTTTCTTTGTGACCTCGTTTTTAGACATTATTAGCGGTTTAACCGTCAATATGCTCGTAGAATTAAGAAGCCAGCTGCATATTTGAACCATGCTGCTACGGAACCCTACAATGCGCGTGTCCCGATACGCTCTTGGCTGTTTTTTTGTTATGAACGATTGCTTTTATACGCAAATTATAACAAAATTGAACAAAATCGTTAACAAAAATGAAAAATTTAACAATAATTGTTCTTTGGTAAAATTGTTAAAATTAGCGCGATTAGGGCCCAGCTATGCAATTCTCTAAGCAACACTTTAAAGCTGCGCTCATCGCTGTGATCACGGCTGTCGCAGCCGTAACATCGTTCGCTGCGCGCACCGACGTTTTGTTAGGTATTCTCTAAGCTCTACTTGCTCGTCGTCGATCTCTCGGCTGCGGGAACTCACGGCTGTTGGCAAGGCTGTGCTAGAGCGGTGAAGAATCTTATTTTTACAGTCTATAATTTCTCGACTAGTAGATTTTGGCTATTTCCTCGTATTAAAAAATACATTAAGTACACATTTTATATTAAGAGGTATGTAGTAATTGCTTGAATGTATAATATCAATAATTTACTACTTTAAAATAAAGGCACAACGATACATATTAAAAAAAAAACATAACCTAACTTTGTGCTTGCGTTTGCGGTCGAAGTTACACAGTTGTTGGTAAACAAATACAATAATGATGAAAAAAACTCTCCGTTCCAAGAATGTTTAAGTATGGGACTGTGGTTCAACCCACGCCAGCCACTTGAAATTTTTACGCATTCTACAATCTTCCATCATCATTTTACGTCTATACCCTTTGTGACTATCACACAGTGAACACTTCGCGAAGTGTATTTTGAATCTAATAAGAAGTAAGTATTACCTTCTAATTATTTATGTTTTCGTCAATAAAATCAGGAAGTTTATTCAATTTATCAAGTCAATTACTTAATAGGTTTTTGGGTGGTACAAATTTATAAATATCAACTTTATTTTCAGTGGCTCGTAATGCAGGACCATCCACAGCTCAATAGCTCAAGTCAAAAAATTGATTGGGCTGATGGAGACGAGATCATATCTTGCCACTGGCCATGCCTGTACAGCCAATGCTAGGACCCGGATGCGAAATGGATAGGCATAAGTCGCTCTAGTATTGAATAGTGATGGCAACGGGTGTGTTAAAGATTGGAAGCAGTGGGCAAAGGTATGTAATGCACATATTTAATTTTGTGTTAAGACGTTTGTATCTAGTTCAGTGAAATAAGATCTTTTTTTCGTTGTGTGTAGTATTGGAAAGATAAAAAGGCTACAGTTAAAAGGAAGGCCAACATGGCAGAGGACAGGTGGTGGGGTCGATGCTGAGGTGGTGGAGCTCACAGAGCTAGAACAACGAATTATAATTATCGCTGGTGGCCTAACCTTTGCTACTGGTGATAGGCACCTTTCTATTAATCCATTCCCAGTAGTTATGTACTTACCTACATGTTAAATTCTTTACTAGTGACATAAAAGATATTACTGTATAAAATAATTAATCCTTACTAATATTATAAATGCGAAAGTAACTCAGTTTATCTGTCTGTCTCTCTGTCTTTCACGCCTAAACTACTAAACCGATTTTGATGAAATTTGGTGCAATTAGAGATTAGAGCCTGGGAAAGGACATATGCTACATTTTATCCCACAATTGGGCACGATATAACCTGTAGACGCAGGCGGAGCTGCGGACGGAAAGCTAGTAGTTAATAATCATATCAATGTTTTTACTAATAGTAATGTTTTACTATAACTAACTGCCGATGAATTTACAGCTCGCACGGACGGAGCAAGGGGCGGTGGAAGTGCGCGGCGCCCCATATTAGTGGAGACACCGACCCAGCGCGGGCGCCGCTCATTGCCGTCACAGAGCAAGTGGTGGGTCCCCGCAGCGACGCCGCGTGCTTCGAGGCGCGCGTACCCAGGGAGGAATGTCTGCGGCCCGGCGACGTCTGCTGCGACCGTCTCCGCCATCGCAACGCCGGCCGGCTGCTCCGAAATGGCGAGCTTAACAAAACGATTTATCGCCGTTGAAAATGCCGTGCCGATGCGGAGCTTGCCATTGCACGGTCGCAAGAAACGTATGCGCAGGGCTACCGCATGATGGCGGAAGCGCTAGAGAACTTCACAAACGCAGTAGACAACGTCGCACAACAGATAGTTGAAGCCATTCAACAATCTGCTGTACGACGTTGACCTGTTTATTAATACAGTGGTTACAGATTCAATACTAATGATGACTTTAGCTTAATGTCCTGGGTCTTGTTTGTATTTATCCATGTCACACAAAGCGCAAAGTTCTCTTAATATGGGCCTACATGAGCTTGAGCATTATAATTATTAATAATTTGCTCGTAAAAATTATAGTATATTGCACTTTTTTCAGACGAGTCCCTATATAATAAAATATTAAGTGACATTGATTCCAATTTACAATTAATACTTTTAAAAAACTCATAAAATCAAGGTCATTATAATAACCAGAAACTAAGGTTTGTTACTATTTTGTTTGAGACTGCTCGATTTTGTGGAATTTATACTATATTTTTTTCTGTTAAACTATGAACCTTCAGGTCTTTTAATATCTATATTTCTTAAAATATTAAATGTAATGTTACACTAAGCCTTACAGCAGAGCCGTAAGGACCTAGTGAACAGTAGTCGAGGTAGGCTACGTCGAGGGTCCTATAGATATAAGACCCTAGACGTAGGTAGGGAAACAGGTTCCAGGATTAACAGCCAATTTGCCTTTGAACACCAACATCTGTTCTTCAAAAGTAGAGTTAATCAGCTGCCTCAAGTTCCTCTTGAAAAATTTTGTATTAACAGTGTTCAGGGATGAACAAGGATCCTACAAGGGATGAATTAGTGGAAAATCCCCCATCTCTCCAAACAATAAACAAAAAATACTAGAAATATTGTAAAATAAGTGTTCATTCGGATGTAATATCATAAAACAAAGTCTTTTTATTCATATACAATAAAATAAAACAAAACTAACGTCGAACTCATTGTTTTGGTGAAATTAACAAAAAGACAAGAGGCTCCAGATCTCTAGCTTTCTGTGCCCCATTTGCAGCCACCTCCTGCCCTGTCTCCAGCCACCACGTACAATGTTTATTATTTTTTTATATGTTGGGTTAACAGTAGGCTTATCGCTATCTCTTGATCGACGGGTCCTGGGTTCGATTCCCAGTGGGGGCAACTCTTTGTGTAT